>OX451740.1:325219177-325715816 GCA_948472305.1 Vicia faba
GCAGAACTGGCCTTGTTTTGCAAGAAAAAAGGATATTTTGAGTATGAGGGTGCTTTATGGGTGAAAGGCTCGTGCTTCTGACTTGTGAGGATATGAAAAACTTGTTTCAAAACTTTGCTTGAGTTGGTTTTATCAGATGTGTGAGTTATCTTGTGTTTGACAAGTTTCTTTGTTATGAAGCCAAATGAGAAGTGACAAAGAGCAGGCCTGTACAAGCTAGCTCTAACTCTATACACATTTGTGTAAGCTTGGCCCCAAGTTTGTGGATTTGGTTTGCAGCATAAGATCTTGTTCAAGGCTCTAGGATGCTGTTTTGACATAAAGCAAAATTCAAGCAAAAATGGCAATGTTGCTTTTTCTATATAAGGATTAATCTAGTGTATAATCCTCTAATGTACAAAACAAAACCTTAGACCAATGGATTTGCATTTAATTATTGAGTACAAATTGGTTTAGAGGCCTGTAATTGTGTACTAAGCTAGCTTGGTCAGATTTGCAACTTGGTATGAACATGTATTGGCCATGGTTACAAATTGAGTTTTTGCCAACTTGGAGCATTCGATTCGCCCTAACCACAAAGGTGTTTGAGGAGTTCTTGGACAATTTGGAAAGCTTGCAACATGTACTATAATCCACCTTTGAAATGCAACTTAAGACTCCAAGTGTAACTATGTGAAAAATGGCCAAGAATATGGGTCAAAATCCTGCCTAAACTAGGGCAAAATTTCTCTAAGTTAAAAGTTTTAGGGACCCTTGTTCCAAAAATCATAACTTGAGATCCAAGCTTCTTTTGAGAAAACTTTGTGAATCAAAGTTTCAGAGCTTGTGATGGACTACAACGTTCATGTTATAAGTTTTGTTTGAATCCATTTTCATCTTGGTGAAAAAATGGGACAAAGTTAGGAAAAAAAAAAGAAAATTTCATAACTTAGAAAATTTCTAAGTTATGAAATTTTTCCATTTTAAACCCTAAATTGCAATTTTGGGTTTCTTGATGAAAAAGTTTCATAATTTGACATTTCTTGATGAAAAATGACCCTTGGCACTTGATTTTGACCAAAAAAGTCAAAGTTTGACTTTTCAGTGTATAGTCAAATTTTGATCAGTTGACTGAAAAATTCATCTGCCAATCCTATGCATTTGGGATCTTTTGAACTTGTTGAATGGGTCAAGACAATGTCATTGAGTCCTTGTGTCCATGGTTGAGCTTGTTTTGCCATTGGCTAGGTCAAACAGTCAAAAATTGCCTTTGTATAGTCAAAACCCTAAAAATGACCATTTTGCCCTTTTGGTGATCTGATCAAATTTCTTGTGGAATTATGATCCAAACTTGATCAAATGGTTCATATGAGCTCATAATGTTGATGTGGGTTAAAATTCATGAGATTTGACTGTCAATTGGCCACAGTTGACTTTTTCCCCAATATAGTTGATTTCTTGGTCAACTATCCAATTGACTGGGCAAAAATTTGATTCAAGGCTTGAAACTTGGTATGGACCAATTTGTGAGTCCAAAATGGAGTATGAAAGTCATTTTGGGCATTGTGGGTCAAAACATCCCTGTGAAAACTTAAACCTTAATTTAGGTCAACAATGCAAGGAGGTGTCTTGAGCAGAGCAAACCCTAGCTTGATCTTGAATTCCAAGAGTCTTGTGATGAGAAATGTTTGATGAAATGGGAGGGCAAATTTTGGGGTACAATAGTATCGAATATTCACCATTCGCCACCTAATATTTTGCTTGTACCTCCTTGTTCCCACTCTTACTTGATCGTCAGAGTGCCTTGCAGGTATAACCCCCTCTCCTCCTTGATTTCATAGCCCGACTACATATCATCTTCCGGCCACTTCTCAGGTTCTGATCAACCGGTAAGATCAATGGCGTCGTCTGTGGGAATCTTCTCTCCCCATCTTTCTTTCCTCGAAACTTAAGATCAAAGAAACTTTTTCAAGATTTTTCTCACTAATCATGGTCAACCATGACGATCTTCATCTACCCAGAAAGACCATTTTTCCCCTGCTTACAAAACCGATGGAAGTCAGAAACATCCTCACCTCGAAGACAACTTGGGCTTCTGAGATGGACAAACCGCATCTCCAGATTCCATTGATGCCCGGCGCAGTGACGACCAATTCTTAGACAATGGACACCCGAAGAATCTCACTGAGGAACTACAAGAAGTCATGCAACCAATTACAATCCCCCTCAATGTCGATCCAGCCATGGCAGCACTGCTCGCTGCTATCAATCAGACCAACGCCCTCATCCTACAACAAAATCAAAGGATATGGGCCTAGGAGAACAGGCGATCAAGACATAAAGACATCAAAATACATCAAGACACACACATTAGGGTTGGTTCTCTCTTTCTACTTTATCCTATCTTTAAGTTTACTCTTGAGGGATCACCAAGCACCTTGAATTGTGTATCGTGTACATATGTTTTTAGGTGGATTAACTAACATAAATATATATATATATATATATATATATATATATATATATATATATATATATATATATATATATATATATATATATATATATATATATATATATATATATATATATATATATATATATATATATATATATATATATATATATTGAATGTTCATATTGTAGGTGATGACACAATTGCATCCATCTCACTGTTTGACCTAGGGTTTGAGGGTTGGTTCTCAATCAAATTATTCTTCAATGGATTCCAAGAGCTTAAGTTTCAAGGCTATGTCTATGATATCAAAGATTTGTGGTTTAAAGAGCTCCCTCACTATATTTAGGTCAAATTTTCCTCAAAGTTGGTGGTGGCATTCATCAAGAAGATTCATAGGTTCATGTGTTTATTTCCATGCCTTCATCAGCAAGTTTCTTTGAGACTTAAGCTCCATATTTGAGTGTGCTTCAAGACAACATCATTTCAATGTCTATTATGATTCATCATGCTTTATTTTGCAAGAAGATAAAAAATATTCAAGGATGATTCAACAATTTTGACCTAATTGAGCAAGTTCTTAATTCAATGATCATAAGTGCATAACTCTCTTAATTTTCAACATTTTGAGTTGGTTATTTTTTGCTATGGGTTCTTATCATCATCCATAATAACTTCTGTTCACATGAAAAGATCCAATTGTGCAAGAAAAGTCATCAAAAGTTGAAAGAGGTTTCAAGTTATTTTGACACTCTAAGTTAGGGTTTGTTGACTTCTAAGGACCATATCTTGCTCATTTGTTGAGATTTCTGATTGAATCCAAAGCCATGATTCTCTTTAAATGGTCCTTAACAAGTTCTCTGCAGGGATCTAAGGCAAATTTTGAGAGGAAGATAACTAATGGTTGAGAAAGATTACAATTCTCTTTAAAAAGACTTTAAATCTTAGGGTTTGACTTCAAATAATCATAACTTGGTCAATTTTTATCTCCTCGAGCCCATTATTTTTCAACAATTATATTTGGTATGTCTACTAAAACTTTGTTTCAATGTGCAAAACTTGAAAATGCTTGAAAAGTTGTTGAAGAATTAAAAAGATTATAGATCTTTTGTGAATTTTCCCAAATTTGTTCATCATCTTCCAAAGACCACAACTCTTTAGATTTTTATGAAGGTCTACTTCATTTCATCTTCATAAATCAAGATCAAATTTCTAGTGGAAGGTCATGTAATTTTGAAGAACATTATAGGTCATTTTGAAGTTCAACACTTAGAAATATTTCTAAGTAAAAAAATCAGTTTGTTTTTCACGGTTTCAATAGGAAATAACTTCCAGCTCAATTATCCAAATGGATTATTTATTGGTACAATGTAAAGATTATGACCTTGTCTTTCAAATGCTTCAAGAATCATGTCATAAAGCCTCCCGAGTTGTATGCACCATGTATTTAAAGTTGGTACTTTAGAATTTAAGTTTCACTTACAGTCAGATTGCATTTTCCATAATGTGACTTCTAATTACCAAATTTGTGTGTGTTTTTCACTTAAACATGATTAGAAAATATATTTGAATCATTTAGAGTGTCAAAACACATCATTTATATGATTTTTGATGCACATGTGAGCACACTTTGCTCATGAACACAGGTGTGCACGAATTCGATTGAGATTGCATTATTCACCCCTCCTCTTGATTCCATTCACTTCTCCTATAAATACAGACCATATTCCACTCATTTTCACAAGCTCGGACAACCAGAATCACCCTGTCAAACTCTCTTCATAACTCACAATTTGAGTTTTCGAATTCACTCTTCCCTTGTTTTTAAATCTAATTTCTTTGCTCATTCTTCATCCTTGAACTTCACTGAATCTAACAGAAGAAGAACCAAGCCTTGAGGTGTCCTAAATCGTGCTAGCCAAGTCGAGTTTCAGAGCTCTAAAGTTGAGCTTCAACAAGTAAATTCCTCCATCATTTATCTCCAAATTTGTTACTACAATGTAGCTATCATTACTCTTATACTCATAGCATCGTTGGTTTTTAACTGAAAGTGAGTTTTTCTCATGAATTTTCAAATCCCTTTTCATTCTTTTTCTTCTGTTTTTTTACAAATCGACTAAGTTGTGTTTAATATACATTTTTCGCGAGGGTACCATTGGAATCGTCTTGATGAGACAAAGCGAATGACACCGGTCTGAGCTCTAATTTTTACAGTTTGTGGAACCTGCAACTCACGTGTAGCTGGAGATTGAAGATGACCAACATGTCATCTCTCAACCAATGACATTGCACCACCTATTTTTTTCAAATCTGTTTTAAATAATTCATCCAGTGGTTTATTCAATAAGGGTCATATCATGCCCAACGCGTCTGATCCTTTGGATTAGCTTACTAATGCGTTTTGACATTGATCTAATGGTCTACATTTTTTTGGCTTTACTTTTATTTTTTGATTTTTTGATTTAATTGTTTTAAACTTCAAAAATTCATAAAAAATTAATTTTAACTTCTAAAATTGTGAAAAAATTATCGAAAATACTTTTGATTTTTCTTTTTCAGATTTTCATTTTTTTTCACAATTTTATTTTTTAATTTGGTATTTTTTTATGATTTTTCACTTTATTTGACTTGTTAAAATTGTTTAAAAATACTTTTCTTGATTTTTTAAATTATATACAAATTATGGAAGGATCCAATGACCTCTTGACAAATATTGGTGACCTTATTTTATTTTGATTTTTGATTTTTCTATTTTTCACAAATGTTGGCTTATTTTTCTTATTTCTTTAAATTTTAAAAATAGTCTCTGACTTTAAAAAATTTTGAAAACATTTGTCAACACTTGTTTACTCATGTTTGACTTATGATTTTTTTTTAGATTTTTATTTGGTGTTTTAATACATGTTGTGTATTTTACCAATTATTTCCTTTTTAAATCATTTAAATTTTGTTTTTAATAAAATATATTTTATTATTTTTTGATTGTTCCTGATTTGGAGACACTTGGGTGTTGTTTTGGGAGAAGTTCCTCAACCTCATTGGATCTTGGGTGTTGATAGGTTGAAAAAACAAATCCACCAAAATGGATGAATAACGTTGATGATATTTGAAACTCCAATTTCATCTGATACATCTCCCTCGCTCTTCATCTTATCCCTTTCTTGTTTTTACTTGTGCTACATGTCTTTGGAGAATGATCTACATATCATTTTTCTAACATGTTGGTACATAGATTACTATTAATCGACCTCAAAATAGGTGTGACTTCTACGTAAATCTACTTACGATTGTTTAACATAGCGCTAAATTTGTCCCGATTCGAAAAATGATATTTCATGGCCCTAACATATATTTGTAAGCCCAAGTATGTTTAATTTGAAACCTTTGATCTAAAACCTTTGAAGTTCATTGTTGGGAGGATTTGATTCTATCAATCCTCTAATGAACTTCATGAACTTTGGTTTAAGTGAATCATTTGAATATCGTTGATCATATATAGTTTCTTTGGGCACTTGAAATGAATTATATACTTGAAAATAATTAAATGAGACTTGTTGTTAAGAAGCTTTGATTATATCAATCTTATAATGAGTTTTCAAATGCAAGCTTCAAGATGGTCATTCAACTAACCTTCTAACTTCTAATTTACTAACAATTAACTTTACTTTATGCCTTTATTTTGTGCCTTTATTTTTTATTTATCATTTACTTTAGCATTTACATTTCATGTCATTTTCCTTTTGTTCATTTGAACATTTATCTTTATGTCATTTTATCTTTGCTTATTTAAGCTTTCTTTTCTTTTAAAGACACTTAATAATCAACTTGAACATTAAAAAACTTTAAGGTTACTTGGACTATCTGGTTACTATCCTTGGCATTGTGGAGTTATAGATCTCTCAGACTTAGGATTAGAAGCCTTGATACTCGGGGACCTTATTACTCTGTTGTTATTTTGTCTGGAGTTCTTGAGGTTTACTCCAAGGCATTGGGTTGATTTTCTTTGTGTGCAGGTTATTTTGATTATATATTTCATTTGTGATTAATAATTCCTCTGTATATAGTCATTACACTGCCCAATTTTTGTGAAGACTTAATTTAGTTGAAGCTTGGTATTTCTTAGAGGTTTAGTATTTTTGCTTGCTTTATTTTAATTCAAAGGATGTGAATTCTACATTGACTTCGTATGTCAAGTTTTGGCTTCTTGTTGGTTAAATTATTCTTTTCCTTAGTTTTTACATTATGCTTTAGGATAGTCCCTTCATCTCCTCCTATCTTCTTTAATTTCAAAAATCTTCTCCCTCCTTTTCAAAACTCTTCTTGTTTTCTAACTTTAACTGCTTTCATAATAAACTTAGACTTAGGTCCATGCATTTTCAAAATCTTTTCTTAACCAAACATTAATAAATTTAACCATACTTTAACATTTTTTCTTAAGACTAAAAGTCAATTAACCTCATTTAAACTATTTTTCCACTTTGGCTTTTTACTTTAAAACTTTTTCTCAAAAGATTAGACTCTTGTGATTCTTGTAGTGATACGAGCTATTATACTTTTACGATATACAGTAAAGTGCTATATTTTCCACTTGGGTGTTGAGTGAGGATTTTTTTGATTTTAAAATCCAAGCTATATCCTCCATTTTGAGATGATACAAATTCTCCTATCTCATAATCGTGGGTAGTAAGTATGTTTTCCACTCGGAAATTACGATGATGTCTCTTCTCTTAAAATTAACCAACACATATGTGTTTTAAAATTTTTTTAAGGTGAACTACGAGTACTCTGATCCCTTATTTCACAAAAGGTGGTACGTAGCCACTAAAGGTTCGCAACCGCAGAGGGTGCAAAAATTGTAAAAAAATACTTCTTTTCTCATCTCCACCATCTATTTTTGTATACACCTTTTATAGCCAAAATAAACAGATTTTCAAAGAGGTTCCTGCGGAGTACCGTAGATGTTTAGGGTTTTAATACCTTCCCTTTGCATAACCAACCCTCGTACCTAGATTCTTCCCCCTCTTTTTAGGTTTACTCGCTCTTTTCCCATTTCCTTTGGAAATAATAAAGCGCAGTGGCGATTTTTATTTGATCTGTGCAAGTTAAGTCAATCCAATGGCTTAGTCTCAACATTTCTACCGCTACACATACCACCATTACTCCCCTTAAACAAAAAAAAATTCATGGCCATAAACAAGATTCTATACAAACCTGGTTTCTTTGATCAAAAGAATAAACCAGATGTCAGAGAGAATGTCCTTGACATTTGACCTTTATGTACAAGGAACCTAGATAAGATAACACAACTCTATTGAACACTAGAGCTCATCCTATGCAATTCTACTAACTTGGATCAGAAATAAACTGAATCAAGAAGTAACCAATTGGTTTATCAACATTCAACCAGCCCACCAATCTAATATATATTTTCTGAATAAAACATCTTAGATACACATCCCAGATGCCTCCTCTTCCAAATCAGAAGTAGTTCCCAAACATATGTTATCATCACATATTTGTTTAGCACCCCAAGCATCTGATATTCAACAGGAAGCTGCACATTTTCTTACACGATGTCCCAACACCTGGTAGGACATTAGTTCCCTTCTTCTGGAACACAAAAACTGAACTTGGTTCTGAAGCCATCATTACTTCCAGAAAATCAAAACATCCTTTGATCATATTCAAGGTCTTCAAAAATAGTCCAAGATCCAGCTACACCAACAACAGCAAGACTCTGAGTCACTTTTCTAATTAGGTCAAGCATTAAGAAGACTCTTTTAGAGGCCAAAATAAATGGCTCTATCCTTCCTTCAATAGTCTATCAGGTAAACAACAAATTTCTTGAAAAGTATATCAACCACACACTAAAGTGCCTTTATAAGTGGACTTGAGAAATAAAACTCAAGTATCGTTGGCAACTTTACAAAGTTGGTTAAAAAAGTTTTGCACTTTGTGATACGATGGAAGAACTGACTTGGTTATTTTGCATTTGTATTCGCAAATGTTGCAGTTAGCAAGAGTCACCACCGACTTTTCTTTTATCCAAAAGGAAAGGCTGAAAAGAACAGGAAAGACCTTTAGAGATGTTTTCTTGAGTTCGGGGGGTATATTATGAAAAAGAAAGGTATTAGCACCCTTTTCATCCATGGTTTTCCATGGGCTCTTAGTTCCTTGCTAGATCACTTTCTTTTGTTTGAATGTGTGTTTGTGGTGTGGGTTTTGAAAGTATTTTGAAAATGTCTTTGTAATGGTTCTCGTTTCTATAAGAACGCGTACAAAGTGTTTGTTTCAAAAATAATTCAGAGGTGTTTGTGGAATGTGTTTTTGAAAGTGATTTTGAAAAGGGTTTTCTTTGTAATGGCTCTCGTTTCTGTAAGAACGCGTGCAAAGTGTTGTCTTTTGAAAGTGTTTCAAAATGAGAGTGTTTGGTGTATCAAATGTTTTTGTCGTGAGCAAGCGAGCGACTAGGAGTAACCTACCTACTCAAAAGGTCTTAGGTTTTCTTTTCCTTCTCCTTTAGATATGGCTATCTTACCATTGTTTTGGTAAGAAGCCTCATCGTTGGATGTGAAGGGACGGGCGCGGGACGTTTGTATAGTCATAGAAGGAAACCCATGGAACGTTTTAGCAATGTCGTTTTAGGGACTAGATCGTTTACTGAAGGCAACATCGAGGGTCATAGAGGGACTACGATCTTTTATCGAGGGTCTTTTGCTAAAAAAAAAGCCCATGTTCGAGGGTCATGACTAATTTTCGATAGGCAACAAGTGAGATTACCCTAAGGGTGCGTGTGAGCAAGTGTGTTTGTTTGCATGCATTTTGTCTTGCATTTAAAGGTTATCTATTTGTTGATTTTATCTTGTCATACATCCTAATTACTATCAATATATGAAAGCAAAATAAAATACGGAAAATAAAATCCTAAGCTATTACATCATTAGGGGGATGGGGACACAATTTCCAAATAGGGATGAAATAAGTGTCTAATTATTACAACCATATCGAACAACTGGGCAGCAATGAAAATATATGCATAAACAGTGTAGAAAATGGGAGAAACTGCCTTTTGAACCATTATGTGTCGACACATGCTGTTATGCATTGACACATAACTTTTCCTTGCTCCTGTAAAGAAAAATCAGCTCAGTATGAGCCGACACATAATGGGATGTGTCGACTCATACACCTTCTTTGTATCGACACATACGCATTTTGTGTCGACTCATAGACTTTTCAACCTTCTATTTTGGGACCTGGAATCAGTATGAATTGATGCATCGGGTTTATGTATCGACTCGTAACCTGTTTTTTTTACTAGGATGAGTCAACATGTGTGCATATGTGTCGATACATACTGTACTTTTCTGCTTTAAACATTGTTTTATTGTCCATACATGTCAGTTTACAGCATATGATTGATAAACATAAATAGCAAGCAAACGGGTAGCTAAAAGGGGCAATGACTACTACATTTTATCTTCAAAAATAAATCATTAATGATGTATGAAAAATACCAAGTCAAGAAGACTTACCTTGAAACTACACTTGGTGCTTGAAATCTGAATACTTTTCAAGATGCTGTGAGGGCTCCAATGAATCTCCAGGAAGCTTGTTCCAAACTGTTGAAACCCATTCAAGTTGTACAATATTGTTTTTATGTTTGGATCATAAGGATAATGGCACTAACAAAAACTGTTTTAGTGTTTTTACAATCTCTATGTGTTAAGGTGTTTGATTTATGGGAGAGTTTGTAACATGGAATAATGGATTGAAGTTCTGTTTTGAATGAGATTAGAGCTGGTTTTTTCTTGAATCAGCCAAAGTTATAAAGAATACTGTTTTTCTGTTCAAAGACTCTCTATTCTCTCCAAAAATTCCAACCCTTATGTCTTATGAAACAGTCCCTTTTGTAGACCCTTGACTGAGGTTTAGGGGGAAACAAAAATAAGTCATTTTGAATTTTTTTTGCCTACTATTTTGATACTTTATTCACACAATTTTCTTTTGCCATTTTGGTGCAATTTTGGGGTTGTTATGATGCAGGTTGGGGCAGACTGCATAGAGCAGTTTTGGACTGTATAGGACAGCATATGCAGATTTGTGGTGCAGCATAGCACAAGGTTTTTTATAGGACAAGAATGGAGCAGGTTTTGGGGTGTTGTGGCAATGCAACATATCATACTTTGTTCAACTTGGACAGCAAGATTTGTAGCATGAAACAAACTTAGTCTTGTGGAGTATTTTATGCACATTGTGTCAAGGACAAAACATTGTGACAAGGTTTTGAGTCAAAGGGAAAAGTCCAAGCAATACCTAGTTTAGGATTTGTAAACTTGCAAAAAATGTCATTTTGCCTCATTTTAAATTATTTGGAATTGTAGTAAAAAAATGTCATGAAGCTAATGAAATTAACAAGTATAGAAAATACTTAGAAAAATTCCAAAGTCTTGCAAAAGTTGGATTTTTTTATTCTCTTGATTTTTGATGATCAAATTTCACATTTTGGATGTCTTGATGCAATGTGATTTTTGGGACTCAAATTCGGTCAAAAAGTCAAAGTTTGACTTTTCAGTGTGCTTTTGACCATTTTGCCCTTGTGAATGATTTTCTTGAAAAGTTATAATTCTAGACTTGAAACTTGATAGAAGTAAACCCGAGGGTCCAGGATGATCTTTTGAGAAATGAGAGGGAAAATTTTGGGGTACAACAGCTGCCCCTGTTCAATCTTCTTAAGCTTGAGGATGTAGATTGGTTGGTCTGCCTTTCGTGATCTGAAGGTAGAAAATGATTGAACACTAGAGTGCCCAGAAATTTGCACTCGCATGAAGTAATATTGATTAGTGATATCGGGAATGGGCTTACAGATTCCATTTGGAAGGCGACAGAGAATCGTCGGAGATGGGCTTAAAGATGCCATCCAGAAAAGATCAGTTGCATAAGAGATTCCTTGGAGAGAATTCCTGTACCTGCTGTTGAGGAGGACTTCACCAGGGAATGTTGATTTATGTCCTGGGAAGTAGAGTCTAGGAGCTTCGGTTATCCATTACTCTGTTGGGGAATTAACTCTTGATTGAGGAGGTGAAATTAAAATGCATATCTGGTTAGGGTCCAGGCTGTACAGTGACTTACTGGGGAAATGTGAAATCGACCGTATCTGGTCGGGTCCAAGTGTTACAATGTTGTAAACTATTGTCTAGAGATAAGAGATAAGGAACCTGGATAGTAGGGTTGCTTCGAAATGAAAGCCTGGGTAGTAGGGTTGTTTCGAAATGAAAGCCTGGATAGTAGGGCTTATGGGAAGGAACCTGGATAGTAGGGTTACTTAAAGATGAAAGCCTGGATAGTAGGTCTTATGGGAAGGAACCTGGATAATAGGGTTACTTTAAGATGAAAGCCTGGATAGTAGGGCTTATGGGAAGGAAGCTGTATAGTAGGGTTACTTCAAGATGAAAGCCTGGATAGTAGGGCTTATGGGAAGGAACCTGGATAGTAGGGTTACTTCAAGATGAAAGCCTGGATAGTAGGGCTTATGGGAAGGAACTTGGATAGTTGGGCTACTTCAAGATGAAAGCCTGGATAGTAGGGCTATGAGAAGGAACCTGGATAATAGTGTTACTTCAAGATGAAAGCCTGGATGGTAGGGCTTATGGGAAGGAACCTGGATAGTAGCGTTACTTCAAGATGAAAGCCTGGATAGTAGGGCTTATGGGAAGGAACCTGGATAGTAGGGTTACTTCAAGATGAAAGTCTGGATAGTAGGGCTTATGGGAAGGAAACTGGATAGTAGGGTTACTTCAAGATGAAAGCCTGGATAGTAGGGCTTATGGGAAGGAACCTGGATAGTAGGGTTACTTCAATTGATCATGTAGATTAGTTAACCTGTTTGGTTTCAGGAACTGATTTTTCATTAGTTGTCTGTAAATATGACATGTATAACTGCTGGAATCGTTGGTGATAATTGTCTTTCCTGAAAAGATAACAGGGTTAATTATATGGGATGTAGGAAATGCATTGTGGGATGATGTTCTCAAAATAAATGAGATTATGTTGTATGTGATATGTATGTGCATGTCATGATGTATGAGCATAAGATGCTATTGTGACATGTCCGAGTCTGGGAAAATAAATCCCTGACTGCTGCTGGAGAGTATAGCATTCCTGACTATTATAGAGAATTGTGGTTCTTCTACTTTCGCTGGGGATGGTGAACGGAAATGACTGCGTCGGAGATTTTCCCTTTGTTGTTTGTGAATATTCTTCCAGGGAGAGACTCTGTATGAGAATAGCTCTGCGGGGGAATGACTCTGTTGTAAGGTGGACTTCCGTAGCTGAAGTAATAAGCTATGTTATGGAGATAAAAAATTTATGATGATCCACTCGCGAGGGAGATTACTTCCCGTTTTGAGAGAACTGATATCAATGCTTTGATTACCTTTACTCTTTGGGGAATACAGATGCTACGAGGTCGTACGCATTGATGATTATGTTTCAAAGTTGTCTCTGCCCCGGTACCGGCTGGACAGAGTAACTGTCGGGTTTTGACATTTCTGGTTTTTTGCCCCTATTGAGCAATTGTCTTTTTGTTTCTTATGCAAACATTTGTGAGTAGCAATCATATTCAAATGCATATGTCAAGAATAAACCATTGGGCATTCTTGCAAAACAGAACAGAAAAGGTAAAACACATAGTTTTTTTTTTGTAAAAATGATTTGTATTGATTTTCGAAGTTGGCCTATAATAGGCGCTTTTGTACAAGGAGGTTGACGCTCTAGTAAGAGAACGCCGCCATAAGAATAGAAGTTATACAATATTGTGTAAAAAGAAAACAGTTATGTACAACAATCCCATTGGGTTCCAATTCTGCTATTGTCGTTATGTCTTCGAGCGTCTCATCACTTTACTGCTTGTCTGAGGCTGACTAGATTGATTGGTGTCGTTCGAGCTTGACAGTTGATATTGAGGTCTGATCGCTAGGTGATCTAATGGGACATAGTGATACGCTTTACATCCCTAACTTTTGCCTGGACCGCCCTTTCGGGTTTTCAGTCCACCGGGATACCCTTTTTTGCCCAAGCCGCCTTTTCAGGTTTTCGACTTGCCAGGTGTATAGATTTTTTTATTTTCACCCCTTATTTTTGCCCGAACCCTTTTGGTTCACCGGGAAGCCCTTATTTTTGCCTAGGCCAATCAACCTAGCGGGTCTTTTATTATGCGTAGTATCTTTTCACTATGTCTGCATTGATAGGGTTAGGAAGGTCGTCACCATCCATGGTGGTTAGAATCATGGCTCCACCCGAGAAAATGTTTTTAATTACAAACGACCCTTCGTAGGTGGGAGTCCATTTTCCCATGGGATCACCTTGCGGAGTATGATGCGCTTGATCACTAGATCTGCGACTTGATACTCTTGGCGTCTGGCTTTTTTGTTGAAAGCCTTGATCATCTGTTTTTGATACGTTTGACCATGACAGACAGCAGTAAGTCTCTTCTCATTGATCAAATTCAGTTGATCAAGTCGAGTCTGGATCCAGTCGTCTTTGTTCAAACCCGCATCTTTCAAAATCCTTAGAGAAGGAATCTGGACCTCAATGGGTAGGACTGCCTCCATGCCATATACCAAAGAGTAAGGTGTTGCCCCTTTCGATGTTCGTGTTGAGGTACGGTACCCATGAAGAGCGAATGGTAACATCTCATGCCAGTCTTTGTATGTCACCGTCATCTTTTGTATGATCTTTTTGATGTTCTTGTTAGTCGTTTCAACAGAGCTATTCATCTTCGGCCGGCAGGGAGAAGAGTTATGATGTTGTATCTTTAATTGCTTACAGAGTTTGGTGATCATCATATTATTGAGATTCGTACCATTGTCCGTGATAATTCTCTCTAGCACATCGTACCGACAGATCAGGTTATGCCTGATAAACCGCACCACCATGTTCTTGGTTACAGTAGAAAAAGAGGCAGCTTCAAACCACTTTATGAAGTAATCGATAGCTACCAGGATGAAGCGATACCCATTGGAAGCGGTAGGCATGATTTCTCCGTTCATGTCAATGCCCCACATTGCAAAGGGCCACGGAGCCGTCAAGACATTCAAAGGAATCGGGGGCACATGCACCTTATCAGCATAGATTTGGCACTTATGACAGGTTTGGGAGTGTTGATAACAATCCGCTTCCATAGTGGACCAGTAGTATCCTGCCCGTAGGATCTTCTTAGCCATGGTATGTCCACTGGAATGGGTTTCGAAGGTACCTTCATGTAGATCTGTCATAATCCTCTCTGCTTCTCTCTTGTCTACACACCGCAGTAAGGTATAGTCATGGTTGCGCTTGTAGAGGATTCCATTACTGAGAAATAACTTCGCATAGAACCTTCTCAGAAACTTCTTATCATTGACAGACGCCCCTTCGGGATACTCTTGAGTTTCGAGGTACTTCTTCACTTCATGAAACCAGGGTTTATCTGCTACCTCTTTGGTATCAATCTCGCAGTAGTGTGCTGGTTCATCCAACCTCTCAATGGTGATTCGGGGAGCTTCGTTGTCCCACCTGACTTTGAACATACAAGACATGGTAGCTAACGCGTCCGCTAACTGATTCTCCTCTCGCGGGAAATGTTCAAAGGTTACTTCCTCAAAGCGTGGGAGCAATGTCAGTACTTGCTCTCTGTATGGGATGAGATTCGGATGTTTCGTATCCCATTCGCCTTTGATCTGACTTATCACTAAAGTTGAATCCCCGAAGACATTTAAGAACTTGATCCTGAGGTCGATAGCAGCTTTGAGACCCATGATGCAGGCTTCATACTCCGCCATATTGTTAGTGCAGTTGAAATATAGTCGGGTAGTGGAAGGAGTATGACAGTCCTCAGGAGATATGATTACGGCACCAATTCCATTACCGAGTGTGTTCGAAGCTCCATCAAAAAACATAGTCCATCAGGATCCCTCCTCGAGTCCTTCATCTGGTCCAGGTTCTCCTTAATCAGTCACTAGCATGATATTCTCGTCCGGGAACTCAAAATTCATGGACTGGTAGTCATCCACGATCTGATGAGCTAAATGATCAGCCAATACACTTCCCTTGATTGCTTTATGGGTTGTATATTATATATCATAATCAGTTAGGATCATTTGCCATCTCGTTATTCTTCCAGAGAGAGGGCTTCTCGTAGATGTATTTGATTGGATCCATCTTAGATATCAACAGAGTAATATGGGTCAGCATATACTGTCTTAGTCGGAGAGCAGCCCATGGAAAAGCACAGCAAGTTTTCTCGAGCAATGAGTATCTTGCCTCACAGTCGGTAAAATTTTTGCTAATGTAGTATATTACGTGCTCTTTTCGACCAGACTCATCATGCTGCCCCAACACACACCCCATTGAATTGTCTAGCACTGTTAAGTACAATATCAAAGGTCTTCCTTCAACCGGAGGCATCAGTATTGGTGGTTCCTGAAGGTATTCCTTGATTCTTTTGAAAGCATCTGGCATTCGTCATTCCACTTTACCACTTGGTCTTTCTTCAGAAGCTTGAAGATGGGCTCACAAGTAGCAGTTAGATGTGAAATGAACCTGGCGATATAATTCAAGTGTCCCAAGAAACCTCTAACTTCCTTCTCTGTACGGGGAGCCGGCATCTCTGTATGGACTTTACCTTTGCGGGGTCTACCTGAATACCCTTGTCACTGACGACGAAACCCAGAAGCTTACCAGACCTTACCCCGAAGGTGCACTTGTTCTGATTTAGCCTCAGCTTGTATGTCTTCAAGCTGTCAAACAGCTTTTGTAGATGGTCGAGGTGCTCTTCTTTGATTTGAGACCTGGCTATCATGTCATAAATATAAACCTCGATCTCATGGTGAATCATATCGTGGAACAAAGCGACCATGGCTCGCTGGTAAGTTGCCCCAACATTCTTCAACCCAAAAGGCATCACCTTGTAACAGAAAGTGCCCCACTATGTGACAAAGGTTGTCTTCTCCATGTCTTCAGGAGCCATCTTGATCTGGTTGTAGCCAGAGAAACCATCCATGAAGGAGAAGATTTTATGTTGCGCGGTGTTGTCAACCAGAACATCAATGTGGGGAAGCGGGAAGTCATCCTTGGGGCTTGCCCTGTTCAGGTCTCTATAATTCACACACATTTGTACCTTGATGTCCTTCTTAGGTACCGGAACGATGTTAGCAACCCACTGCGAATAGGAGGTGACAACTAAGAACCTTGCGTCGAATAGCTTTATGACCTATACCTTAATCTTCTCTGACATTTCAGGGCGCATACGGCGGACCTTCTGTTTAACCGGAGGACAATCTTCTTTAGTCGGCAGATGGTGTACCACGATATCAGTGTCTAAACTAGGCATGTCTTCATATGACCAGGCGAAAATCTCAACGTAGTCGCACAACATCTGTATCAGTCGCTGTTTGATCTTAGTCTCCAGATTCGTGCCGATCTTGACTTCTTTTCTGTCCATCTCCATGCCCAAGTTTATTGTCTTAACTGGCTCTTCATGAGGCTGTATATCCCTCTCTTCCTATTGTAATAGTCTAGCCAGTTCTCCAGGCACCTCACAATCGTCCTCACCTTCGTTCTCGGCTTGGTTAATAGGATTTTCAAAATCATAACTGGCAGTAGCAGAATTGTTATCAATGGGATCCAGAATGGATACGGATCTGCAGTTTGATACGTGAGTGTGTGTAAGAGCATAGTTGTATTGATAAAGTAAAAAAAACAGAAAATAAAAACAGAGAGCGCAAAATTTGTATGCAAGGAAAGTCCAATGCTTTATTGATGACATATGAAATGACATATAATAACCCTCGCAGATAGAAACATTGTGCCTCGGGTAAGACACAAGGCCAAAAAGTTAAAGATTGTTTATTACAAATTCAGAACACAAGTAAGACAATTACTGCGGAATAAAAGAAACTGGTATGAAATATCTAGTCGTCTAGTTACTCGGTCCACCGTTGGTAGTCGGGTAGATCCAGCTGTCAATGTCAAAGTCTTCCTCACTGTCTTCAATAGCGTTGACCCCACGATTGTTGATGCATAGGGGAGGTCCTCCAACTCGAGCGCGTCGAACAGCCCTTTGAACTCCTGAAGTAAAGACCAAACCAAATTTGTCAATTTTGTGAGTAAAATCAGGGAGTTGTCCTCAATTGGTACACCCACCCTCTTTGACCACTGCTCTGGCGTCCTTGAGAGAAGCCATCTTCGGAGGAGGTTTGGTGCTGGTGGTAGTCTCGGTTGACGCCAAAATCTAGGGAACCTCTTCAAAGTTTTGACAAGGAGTCTCTATGAATTCCCCGTCCATCTCCACATACCTGAAGGAGTTCAGGTGGCTCACCAGATACTCCTCTTCGCCATGCACAGTGGCAATCTTCCCTTTCACCAGATATTTCAGCATTTGGTGCAGTGTAGAAGTAACAGCCCTAGCTTCATTAATCCAAGGATGACCCAACAAACAAGAGTATGATGGCCTGATGTCCATCACGTAGAAGGTGGACTCAAAGGTCTGAGAGCCTACCTTGATAGGGATGCCCACCTCCTCGTGCACCATTCTCTTCGACCCGTCAAAAGCCCTTACCACAATGTTACTAGGTTTTAAAGTCAAGCCTTCATAATCCAGCCGATCAAGAGCCTTCTTAGGCAGAACATTTAGTGAAGACCCATTATCTACCAGCACATGAGCCATAGTGGTACCCCTGCATTCGATCGAGACATGCAGAGCATCATTATGCTTTCTCCCTTTCAGAGTCAAGTCAGCATCTGAAAAACCCAGCCCATTGTCAGCAGTCAAGCTGGCCACACAGTCTTTGAATTGATCGGCTGAGGTTTCTTGTGGCACATGCGCAGTCTTGAGGAATCCAATCAGAGCCTTTGCATGGGCCTCGGAACATAACAGCAAATACAACATCGATATCTTCGAGGGGGTCTGCCCCAACTGCTCAACCATATTGTAGTCGCTCTTTTTGATTATTTTTAAGATTTTCTCTATCTCTTGCTTAGAGGATTCCACAACAACTTTTCTAGGTGCCTCCGTCAGGGCAGGCTCGCCTACAACTTCTTTTCCCTGAGTCCTAGATGACTCATTGGCAGGAGTAATGATTGGAGTAAGAACAGGAGTAGTAGTTGAAGTACCGGTAGGAATAGTAGGTGAAATAACAACAGTCTTAGTGACAGTCTTGGGGAGATCTCGGGGGAGAAAACCCTTCCACTTCTGGTAATCTTGCTGGTCCCGACAATGTTACTGACATCGAGATCAACCTCTTCATTCTTCAGATCTTTTTTAATGCCATGATAGTAAACATTGACGCCATAATGCCAAGGGATAGCTTTGTCTGAGGCGTATGGGACAGGACCAGGAAAAGTGATTATTAACGGAGCGACTCTCGGAGCGGGTGTAATCCTAACAGGTCTTCTCGAGGAGGCCTTGGAAGGATTGGCGGAAATGGTTATAATAGCAACATCTTCGAACGGAATAGCTGGAATCAAAGTTTTCTCGAACAAAATTTCTCTGTTGTCCATCAGGCGCTGGACACCTGTCTTTAGCAAATAGAAACCAGAAGGCAGAGATGAACACATGTGGCAACCTTCACTACAACTCGGAAATAAACCGGCCAACAACAAATTCTTCTTAACAATCATAAGGGGAGTAGAAAATTCATCAACTGATGTCACAAATAGATTGGTATCAACAACATTAACTCCACGGTTGTGCTTAGGCATGGGAGCAGTTATGATATTGGGCTTCTCCGGAGCATCGAACTCAATTTCCTTGGCTTCAATCAGATCTTGTACTTTATTTCTTAGAGCCCAACAGTCATTTGTATCATGACCAGGACTCTCAGAATGGTAGGCACACCGAGCGTTTGGATTGTACCAAGGAGAGGTGGTATTAGGATACTTGGGAGCCTCTTTCAAGGTTTCCAAGTTGGATCTCAGCAGATGGGGTAGAAACTTTTTCAATGTCATGTTAATCCGGGTAAACTGCCTTTGTGGTCTTTCTACCCTTTGTTAATTGTTGTGTTCTGGAGCAGCCGCAGGCCTAGGTATCATTACAGCACTTACCGTCGGACGGTGTTCATCTCAGCTCTGATCTCTTAGGCTATAGATAGCATTGGCTTCCTTCTTACCAAGGAAGGGCTTCTTTGCTGAACTTGACGAGGTATCTTTCTGTATTTTACCGCTCCGGATCCCAGCTTCTACCCTCTCTCCAGCTAATATCAGCTCAGTAAAACCAACCGATGAGCTACCGATCAAATGGTTGAAGAACGGACCAGACAGCATCCCTATAAACATGTCGACCAACTCCCTATCAGAAAAAGGGGGTTGGACTCTCCCATCCAAATCTCTCCACTTCTGCGCATAGTCCTTAAAGCATTCATCTGCACCCATGAACATACTCTGAAGCTGAGTACGGGTAGGGGCAAGGTCGGCGTTGTATTGATACTGTTTGTAAAAAGCAGCAGCCAAATCCTCCCAGTTTCGGACATTGGTTCCCTCCAATTGGTAGAACCACTCAAGCTGAGTCCCTGACAGACTGTCTTGAAAGAAGTGAACCCACAAGTTCCTATCAACAGTGTGAGGCTGAATCTTCCTCACATAGGAACAGAGATGAAGCTTGGGACAAGACACCCCCATCATATTTTGCGAAAAATGGAGCTTTAAATTTGTGTGGGATGACTACCTCGAACACCAATCCCAGCTCTTCAAAATCTAGCCCTGGTATTCTCTGGATCCCCATAGCGCTTAACCGATCCTCTAACTGCTTGTACCTATCCTCAGTGGAAGGATACTGCTCATCATTGTAGTCTGTATCATTGTCAGAGGCTTCAGGACTAGGGTTCTCCTTCCTTGTTTCTCTCTCTTGAGTTTCCCCTTCTTTGGACGAGGAGGTCAAATCGACTGGTTGCTTTAGCGGCCCCTCAAATCTTCTGCCCATATTAAGGGCACTAGCGAGCTTCTTTTTCTTCTTCTTCTCTTACAGGATGAGGGCCTTCGATCCTCCTTCCCTTTTGCCAGAGTTATGAACATCTGTTGAAATTGGGCATTTTGTGCCTGAAGATCTTTGATGCTTTGTTCAGAAGACATTTTTGCTGAAATAAACAGCGAAGAAGATGAGAAACCTGTAATGGTACCTGCTTATGCAATGTTATGGATGATATGTATATGCAATGATTTCAAGGAAATTAGAGATTCAAATTTGCTTTAGACAAAAAGGGAACACACGTTATATTAATAAATCAAAGCTTGAGTACATCGTGCCTCTTTGGGCTTACAAAGTAATACAAAAACTCTAAGATAAAAAGGTTGTACGCATCCTCTTTGGTGTGATGTAGGCGTTTAGAGTCCGCTCCTCATGAAGTTGATTAGTGAGTTCCAAAACCTTCTTCTCGCTGGTGTAGAATTGGGCCTCGAAAGTGTCTCGCTCCCCCTTAAGCTGTATCAAATCCCTTTGTAAGTCTTCAAGAGAGGTGGGCATGTCAGGATGTAGGATAGTGTAGGGAACATCTCCTTCCACAACAGGCTCTATGATAACCGGGAGAATGGAGGGGTAAGGCATTATAAGACTTTGAGCACGAGCTCGTACCCATTTGAGGTAAGGCTCAAGAGGGATGGAATTCTTATGCCCCAATGTCTTTCTATCTACCTTGTTCAACATCCTCCAAGCTCGGATAAATCTCTGGAGGTGACCTTGATCGTCGTTCTCGTAGTCATATACCAAACCTTGAATGAGCATCTCGTGTGGGCCATCCCTTCGAGCGTAACCAAACTGTCTTAAAGCTAAGCAAGGGTTGTAGGTGATACCTCCTCTAATTCCAAGTAAGGGTACATTAGGAAATTCTCCGCAACGGTCGACGATGATAACATTCTCTATAGATCGGGAACACCAATGGATGTCTGGATGTTTGAGCGTCATCAACCTTTGTGACCACTTTGAACCTTGCTCATTCTTCAATACAGATTGGGGAAGATTCAAAATAAACCATCTTGCCAAGAGAGGAGTGCAGCACATAAGGATACCTTTTTTCCTCATAGTGCGAGTGTGAAAGGAATGTAGGATCTCTCCTAGCAAAGTAGGCACCGGGTTACGAGACATGAAGATTTTGATGTCGTTCACATCTATGAGTTGGTCAGGATTTGGAAACAAAACCATCCCATAGACGAGGAGAGCCATAATTTCCTCAGAATCTTGCAAATCCAAAGAGTTCCAACAGTTTTGGGCTTTCTCAAACAAGAACTTTGCTAAGAAACCTTTGACACCACTCCTTGTTTCCCAATTAGTTGTGATATCAGATGGTTGCAAGTGTAGAGCTTGAGAAATCTCTTCTGGCTTTGGATCTCTTTTCGTACGGTTGAAAGGTAGTTGAATGAGAATGAGAATCCTCAAGAATTGGGAGAATTCTTCCAAAGTTGGCACAAGTTGATAATTGGGAAATGTGAAGTAATGGTGTAGAGGATCAAAGAACTGGAAGAGCACCTTTATCATGTCCTCATAAGTGTTGGAGGTAACCAAGTTTAGGAGCCAACCATGTCTTTCGGTAAATGGAGAATTTTCAGGAATCCTTGATGCTAGCTCTTTAAGTTGAGGAGGGGTCCTTACAAGGTTGACTTGAATAGTTTTCCTGCGAATAGAACCCATGTCCTACAAAACAGAACAAAGATAAATTCCAAGATCCTTGAAATGGTTAGTGAATATAAGTATGATGTTATGATGTTCATGATGTTCATGATGTTATGTACATGTATGTATACACTAACAAAGCAAACAAGTCCTTAGGTTTAGGCTTGCATGGAGTCTCATAGGTAAGTACCCTCTTGAAATTTAGTTGGCTCAAACCTGTCCTAGTAATAGTGATTGGGTTCTAAGGAGCTCAATATCACTAGTTTGTTTCCTTGGGCATTGTTTCAAGGCGAGCCTCTTTAATGGCGACCGAAATATCCCAAAAAACCAAACCACAATGAGTGTAGTATCGAGTATCTACCAACTTCGGACTGCACCAAATCCGGTCATCTCACTACATCCTAATGGCCAAGTTAGTCAAGTAAAGGTTCTAGAAGTTAGTTAGTGCTTCATGACATCACTCAGCTGCCCCGTATTCTCCTTGACTACTCAAGGGCTACCGGTACCCACAAATATGTCGCACTAACGTAGCTATTGCTTAGACCGTGTTGGCATACCCCACATAGTTTCCACAATGTATTTCTACTTACCTATAAGGTATCCCAAATTCGGGTAGAGGATTCAAACCTAAACAAAGAACCATAATATAAAACATACAAGTCAAACAATAAAAGCAAATAAACGTGATCTAGCCCTAAGGTAACCCCACTTTTAAGATTATCCCCAGCAGAGTCGCCAATTCTGTGATACGGTGGTTGAACTAACTTGGTTGTTTTGCGTTTGTATTCGCAAATGTTGTGGTTAGCAAGAGTCGCCACCGACTTTTCTTTTATCCAAAAGGAAAGGCTGAAAAGAACAGGAAAGACCTTTAGAGATGTTTTCTTGAGTTCGGGGGGTAGATTATGAAAAGGGAAGGTATTAGCACCCTTTTCATCCATGGTTTTCCATGGGCTCTTAGTTGCTTGCTAGATCACTTGCTTTTGTTTGAATGTGTGCTTGTGGTGTGGGTTTTGAAAGTATTTTGAAAATGTCTTTGTAATGGTTCTCGTTTCTATAAGAACGCGTACAAAGTGTTTGTTTCAAAAATAATTCACAGAGGTGTTTGTGGAATGTGTTTTTGAAAGTGATTTTGAAAAGGGTTTTCTTTGTAATGGCTCTCGTTTCTGTAAGAACGCGTGCAAAGTGTTGTCTTTTGAAAGTGTTTCAAAATGAGAGTGTTTGGTGTATGAAATGTTTTTGTTGTGAGCAAGCGAGCGACTAGGAGTAACCTACCTACTCAAAAGGTCTTAGGTGTTCTTTTCCTTCTCCTTTAGATATGGCTATCTTACCATTGTTTTGGTAAGAAGCCTCATCGCTGGATGAGAAGGGACGGGAGCGGGACGTTTGTATAGTCATAGAAGGCAACCCAAGGAACGTTTTAGCAATGTCATTTTAGGGACTAGATCGTTTACCGAAGGCAACATCGAGGGTCATCGAGGGACTACGATCTTTTATCGAGGGTCTTTTGCTAAAAAAAAGCCCATGTTCGAGGGTCATGACTAATTTTCGATAGGCAACAAGTGAGATTACCCTAAGGGTGCGTGTGAGCAAGTGTGTTTGTTTGCATGCATTTTGTCTTGCATTTAAAGGTTATCTATTTGTTGATTTTATCTTGCCATACATCCTAATTACTATCAATATATGAAAGCAAAATAAAATACGAAAAATAAAATTCTAAGCTATTACATCATTAGGGGGATGGGGGCACAATTTGCAAATAGGGATGAAATAACTGTCTAATTATTACAACCATATCGAACAACTGGGCAGAAATGAAAATATATGCATAAACAGTGTAGAAAATGGGAGAAACTGCCTTTTGAACCATTATGTGTCGACACATGCTGTTATGCATTGACACATAACTTTTCCTTGCTCCTGTAAAGAAAAATCAGCTCAGTATGAGCCGACACATAATGGGATGTGTCGACTTATACACCTTCTTTGTATTGACACATATGCATTTTGTGTCGACTCATAGACTTTTCAACCTTCTATTTTGGGACCTGGAATTAGTATGAATCGATGCATGGGGTTTATGTATCGACTCATACCCTGTTTTTTTACTAGGATGAGTCGACATGTGTGCATATGTGTCGATACATACTGTACTTTTTTGTTTAAACATTGTTTTATTGTCCATACATGTCAGTTTACAGCATATGATTGATAAACATAAACAGTAAGCAAACGGGTAGCTAAAAGGGGCAATGACTACTATATCTTATCTTCAAAAATAAATCATTAATGATATATGAAAAATACCAAGTCAAGAAGACTTACCTTGAAACTACACTGGGTGTTTGAAATCTGAATACTTTTCAAGATGTTGTGAGGGCTCCACTGAATCTCCAGGCAGCTTGTTCCAAACTGTTGAAACCCAGTCAAGTTGTACAATATTGTTTTTATGTTTGGATGGTGAGGATAATGGCACTAACAGAAACTGTTTTAGTGTTTTTACAATCTCTATGTGCTAAGGTGTTTGGTTTATGAGAGAGTTTGTAAGATGGAATAATGGATTAAAGTTCTGTTTTGAATGAGATTAGAGCTAGTATTTTCTTGAATCAGCCAAAGTTATAAAGAATATTGTTTTTCTGTTCAAAGACTCTCTATTCTCTCCAAAAATTCCAACCCTTATGTCTTATGAAACAGTCCCTTTTGTAGAGCCTTGACTGAGGTTTAGGGGGGAAACAAAAATAAGTCATTTTGAATTGTTTTTGCCTACTGTTTTGATACTTTATTCACACAATTTTATTTTGCCATTTTGGTGCAATTTTGGGGCTGTTATGATGCAGGTTAGGGCAGACTGCATAAAGCAGTTTTGGACTGTATAGGACAGCATATGCAGATTTGTGGTGCAGCATAACATAAGGTTTTTTGTAGGACAGCAACGGAGCAGGTTTTGGGGGTGTTGTGGCAATGCAGCATATCATACTTTGTTCAACTTGGATAGCAAGATTTATAGCATGAAACAAACTTAGTCTTGTGAAGTATTTTATGCACATTGTATCAAGGACAACACATTGTGACAAGGTTATGAGTAAAAGGGAAAATTCCAAGAAATACCAAGTTTAGGGTTTGTAAACTTGCAAAAAATGTCACTTTGTAATAACTTGAATTATTTGCCTCATTTTAAATTATTTGGAATTGTAGTAAAAAAAATATCATAAAGCAAATGAAATTAACAAGTATAGAAAATACTTAGAAAAATTCCAAAGTCTTGCAAAAGTTGGATTTTTTTATTCTCTTGATTTTTGATGATCAAATTTCACATTTTGGATGTCTTGACGCAATGTGATTTTTGGGACTCAAATTCGGTCAAAAAGTCAAAGTTTGACTTTCCAGTGTGCTTTTGACCATTTTGCCCTTGTGAATGATTTTCTTGAAAAGTTGTAATTCCATACTTGAAACTTGATAGAAGCAAACTCGAGGGTCCAGGATGATCTTTTTAGAAATGAGAGGGCAAATTTTGGGGTACAACACACATATCCCATCACCATAGGATAAACTTGTTGAGGAGACCAAACCCTAATGCAATACTGACCAGGGTTACAACAAATACCATGCAGCGGAAAAACACACCAAATGATCTTCAACATCCATCAAACACAACACAAACCCTTGCACAAACACCCCATACTCTAGGTGCAACAGGTTAACCTAGGTTTGAAAATAAATCAAACCCTTAACACAGTAGCTTGCCACCAAAGCTACACGTTGGAAAACACCATAGACATGTCCAATACTCACCCTGTCACGAATAGTCCATCCTCCACTTTAAGGGACCATTCTAAAAACATATGAACTCTCCAAGTTCAAACATCTTTTCAGTAATCACCTTCTACCTTGCTCATAAACCAGAAAGTATCCCTCATGAATCTCATCTAGAAATAGATAGGATGCCTACTCTGATACCAATTGAAATTCTGGTATGTCAGAACTCATATGTCCTATAGGATGTCAAAACATATGATCTAATTTAAAACAAAAATGGAAAGGTATAAACATATTAAAAACAATATTGAAAAGATAAACAACACACAAAATTGTTAACCTAGTTCAGTGACAACAACACCTACTTTGGGGGCTATCAAGCCAGGAAGGAAATCCACTATCAGTAGTACTAAGTCTAAGCTAAACTCCTTTGTTTATAACTTAACACTTAATCCCTACCCAATGCAACTCCTACCTAGGAACTCCTAGATATGAGTATACCCATTCACTTTCAATCACCACAACGATATCTAACAGTCTCAGTCCTAGTTACTATATCGACGACCTTTCACCTAAATGAAGATCACACTCCAATGACAAAAGAAAACACCTTAATCCAGACACCTCTTGATTAAGAACAACATACTTGATCTTGCTTCACAACTTTGATCAAGAAAAATACTTAGAGTTTCTTACCAGCTTCCTCCAAGAACAATACTACCTATTGCTTAAAAGCTTTGAGGAGAACAATAATAAAGACTACAACTCTATAACATCAATCCAACTCACAATCAAGTGGAACACACAACCAACTCTCCTAGAGAGTGGTACAGACTCAGCCCTAATGATTACATCTTTATTATTCTCGGCTGGTACTTCTTTAGGTTACAAATGCTTCTATTTATAACCCTTTATCCAACTAGATTTGGGTCTAAACAACACAACAAGGAGACTGCACAATGTATGCTAAAACTTCTCCAAGAAAATAGGTCTTCAATCAAAACTTCCCTAAAATGTCTCCATATTTAGAAACTTTTAATATCTTGAATACCAACATAAAATCTGTGATTTATCATTCTTGGATGCCACATATGATTACTAAATATTCTCAGAATATTCAATAGTTAAATCACAACAAATGAATCCAGACTGTCAGATGTAGCATACCTGATGTCTTATACTTCTGGTTAAGACAACCCTTTCGACATGTTCAAACAACAAGTTAAAATATCTTTCAAACTGCAAAACTGTAACACTCCATATGTCCTGCTCTTCTGGTTAGGACATCACATTCAATATGTTGAAGTTGCAAGTTGAAATATTTTCCAAACTACAAAACTGTAACAAACCAGATGTCCTATACTTCTGATTAAGACATCACATTTGACATGTTAAATCTGTAAGTTGAAACATCTTGTTCAACATGTTGCTGCAAAGTTAGTTTTATCAAAATTCATGCCAATCATAATTCAAAGAAATAACACTTTACTTACTTTAATTTTTATGCACCAATTTGTCAAATAACATTGAGTAACCTATCAATGCGTAAGAATTTTCCAAGATTGTTTTTGTTTTGAATTGTGTGTTGAGTTACTTATAATCACTTTTGATTATATGTGTTTTTTCATATCAACACAACACAAAGGAAAATTCTAAAACTTCGATTGCACACCAAGTGTTTGACAAATTATTTAGCTTGTTCAACTCAAAAGAAAATTGCAATGTTCTATCTCTTACTCTCATTTACTTTCTATATGCAATTTGTTGAATGTGTTGTTTGATTGATCGATTCGTATAGAACTTTTCTTTGGTTATTAAAGATTAAATTGCTTTGTTTATTAGCTTATAATCATTTTGATTGTAAGAGTTTTTTCATATCAACAAATCTCAAAGAAAATTCTAAAAAATTGATTGTGCGCCACATGTTCGATAAATTGTCAAGTTATGTTTCTAATATGATTTAATTGAAAATAGGAAACTATTGTGTTTGATATTAAACTATTAATTAAGATATTATTATGTTGATTGATTTTATCATTATCTTAATTCCATATGGCTTGTGCATATCTGAGTTTCCAATAACTACATTCGTTTAGACTATCATTTTTAGTCTAGGCCAAAAACCTTCCGCTCAACATTGTTTTTCAAATAAGTTTTTAAATACCTATGTTTGGGTATCTATTCCCCCCTCCCCCCAAATATGTTGTTGTAGTCTAACAGCTGCCAATATAAATAGATCAAAATATAATTGGTTGCATCACTAATCCAAACTTTTAACTCTCAACATCATTACATCAAACACCTAGTGTTCTTGCGAAAAACACTAAATTGAGTGACTTCCTTGTAGGGACAAGGAGAGCTGCACTAAAGGTAGATTTCTGTATGATTTGGGGGGATTCAGGTGCTACGATGAATGTTCATATTTCTGTCTTGCTTATCCCTCTGACGGGAGCACTTTTATATAGTCCTTCTGGTGCTCCATTAAGAGGTTCATTTAAGAGGTGCTTCTTTGGATTTTGAATTGTATAACTGTCGTTGTCACCATAAATGGGAGCGCTCAAGATGGCATAACACTTGTATTAATGCACCGACAACTGTTACGACCGTTAATAGGCCGCGCTGCTAGTTGACTCCGATTATGTATAATCTTCAGGCTGGTATAGCAGACGAGCTACTGCTCGAATACACTGCCTGCCAGCCTTGACCCTTAGTCGATTTAGAACTCAATCATGGTACTCTTTATCTACATAGGCTATATATACTCGTTTTGTTCTATTTCCATATGACTTTATGATCCAGTTAGAGCTAATATTTTGGGGATGTACACCTAACATACAATACACACAACAACGACAAAATAAATTTGAAAGAAGATAGTGAAAAACTCATCTAAAAACAAAACACTCTAACACTAAAATTAAAACTCAAGAAATGAAAATCATGTTTTCACCTAATAATTAGAGAGACATGTGAATCATTAGAACAAAGATACACATATTATGTTTAGATAACTTTACTCGTACAAATAGAAATAAAAATCGGATTATGGTAAGAGAACATAGAGATGCAAATAGGACATATAACAACACAAAGGAAACTTCTTTCACCGACTGTGCTAATGCAATGTTCTAGGCTTTCTTTGGTGAAGAATGTTATTTGAGAGAACAAAGAGTGAAATATCCTACTTGTGGTACTCAAATCGACCGTGCATATGAGTTATAGTACAATAAAAGTTTCGGATCGAACAAATACAGAAACCGACAGTTGTTTATTCATCAATCGAAACCGCCCACTACAAACTATCATGGCCGCACTATTCAACCCGTTCAACCACAAATTTGTTTGAAACCATTCAGTCTAATTTTCTTCTTTCAGTCATTTCGGTTTGCTCCAGTTAACGGGTACTTATCCAACCCTATATTCGTATGTGTTGAGTCAACAGAGTCGAGTTGATATTCTTATCGTAGACCGTGACCGATTTAAAATAAGTAGTACTCGCCTCATTCTCTTTATAGTGGGCTCCTCCAACCTTATTTGATTTGATGAAGGCTTAAATCCCGCCTAATAATAATAATGTATTTCATTCTCTCACCTTGTAGTCTTGATAGATAAAAGTCGGGCCCCTCTATATCACAACCCCACATGAAATTCGCTAGCCTTTCTCAGCTTTTGAAGATTCAATTCATTCGTACATTTCTTCACTATCACAAAATTTTCCTATATAAACCAATAAATAAAATCCAATAACTACACACCCAACTGAAATACTGAACCTTGTCCTTTCCTCTTTTGTCCTTTCAAAAACAAATACTTCACTTATTTAACTTCTCTCCTTTCTCTTAAAAAAAAAACCCAAAACCAAAACCATTCATTCACATTTTCAAATCTAAAAACATCATTTTCACTTGTTATCATTAAACCAAACAACTATGATGTTACCAAACCCAACACCCACCGTCCCCGACGCCGTCGCTCGTTACCACACTCACGCCGTCTCCCCCAACCAGTGCTGCTCCGCCGTCATCCAAGAAATCGCCGCTCCCGTCTCCACCGTCTGGTCCGTCGTCCGTCGCTTCGACAACCCTCAAGCCTACAAACACTTCGTCAAAAGCTGCCACGTCATCCTCGGCAACGGTGACGTAGGCACTCTCCGCGAAGTCCGTGTCATCTCCGGTCTCCCTGCCGCCGTCAGCACCGAACGACTCGAAGTCCTCGACGATGAGCAACACGTCATCAGTTTCAGTATGATCGGTGGAGATCACCGGCTAGCTAACTACCGTTCTGTCACCACTCTTCACACTAGTCCGATCTCAGACTCCGAGGGGAACCACCGTACCGGCACCGTTGTTGTTGAGTCTTACGTCGTTGATGTGCCACCGGGAAACACCACCGATGATACTTGTGTCTTTGTTGATACCATTCTTCGGTGCAATCTTCAATCCCTCGCGAAATTCGCAGAGAATTTGGCCTCAACAAGATCAAATCAAAGATAAATTCATCTTAATTTTTTTGTTTAATTTCTCATCTTTTACCATTTTTTTAGTTGTAATAATATTAGTAATCAAGGTGTAATATATTTTTAATTTTATTTATGCGAGTTTAATGTTGTATTGTAACATTGGGTAGATAAGTTTCTATGACATGAAATGAAATGTTGTGAGCTTTTGAATTTTGAGCTTTCCATAAGGCAACTATGACGATGACATGATTTTGGGTTCAAACTCTCTATGCTGTTATACGCAGTGGTTTGTAAATTCTTTACTTTCAATCTGCCCTACTCCAACATCGCTATTGTTGAGAACAAGTTGGGCTACTAGACATTAACTAGATTGAGAAAATATTTAATAAAAAAATGAAATATTTTGAATTAGCTGTATTAGGCTGTAACATGACTTTGTTTTGAAAGAATGTATATTCTCATCTGAGTTCCAATAAAGTATAATTTACGCGAAGAGAGAAAAAGACATGCAAGTTGCAGGATAATAATAGTAGTATATTTTGGTGTTGTTGAGCCACATAGGGTTTATTTAATTGAGAGTGTGAGAAAAAGAAGAAAAGAAATGTCGTTGAGCATGGGTTTGTTTGAATAAATCAGTCGTACGTCGTCGTCAGATTGTGCAAGTTGATGAGCAAGTGGGAGGGAGATAAGTTAAATATAGTTATACAACAAGAGAGAGAGAAAGAAATGCTGTTCATGAATCATGATCCTCGTGAAGTGTAGTTTCTAGCTTCTACCCCACCATTTTTTTCGTTGACTTAGGGAATTTTTTAAATGGATAATTAACAATTTTGATAATTAAGATTTGGATGTTTTTTTTTAGATAATAGCAGAAGTTGCACTTTGCATGAATTATAGTTTTGTTTCTCAAACAAAGCATGAATTATATAGGTTATTAAAAAAATGTGATACCCTAATTTTTATTTTTTAAGATTCCATAGGTATCTAATCTAAAGATCATAATCATAAGTATGATATCCTTCGAGTTTCTGTCTCTTTGATTCAATTTTCGTGAGAAATTATCAAATATTTTTTGTAATTTTTTTTTACATCTTTATTTTGTTTACATTTTAACTGTTGATTTTATCAGAGTCGATTTAAGGTAAATATTATATAAAATTTAAAATAAAATAACTAAATTTATTATAAACTTTTAAGACATTTTTTAAATTTCTTTTAATTGATTTTATTTATTATGTTCTTTTGAATCGATTTAATGTTGATATTAAATAAAATTATTTATTTTAATATTAACTACTACTACTACTAATAATAATAATAATAATAATAATAATAAAATAATAATAATAATAATAATAATAATAATAATAATAATAATAATAATAATAATAATAATAATAATAATAATAATAATAATAATAATAATAATAATAATAATAATAATAATAATAATAATAATAATAATAATAATAATAATAATAATAATAATAATAATAATAATAATAATAATAATAATAATAATAATAATAATAATAATAATGTGATGTCATGGTAAAACAAAAATACATAAATATTTTACAACCAGAAATATATTTATCTTATGTAAAAAGGAGACATATTAAGATTTATTGTGCTTGTTGGAACTATATCGTTTTTTTTAACAAGGAATTATATATTGTTATTATTAATAATAGTTGATTTAAATAATAAAAATAATCGGTATAACAAACATGCAGTACTCCAATTACTTCTTTTTTTTGGTTACATACTCCAATTACTTTGCATGATATTTTGGTTATTCTCCCTCCAAATTAAATTCAAATAATAAATTAAACTACCAACATTTTCTCTTATCACCAATACAAAAAAAATCAACCGTAATACTAGTATAACAAGTACAATGGCCTGATACAACGAAAAGTGAAAATATTTTTTTTTTGGACAGATTTCTTTTAGAGAAAATAATTTGAGGTCCAAGGCAGTGGCTTAGATGGCTTATCCCTTGGAACGAGTCTGAACCTTATTCAAAATATAAAAATATATGTTGTTGTTTTTTTTACAAGGTAGGGACTTATAATCAAATGATTAAGTTTGGTTTTTAAATTAGGGTTTAGATTCTCAAGGTCAAAGTTGGTCAACAAATGGTCCACAAGAACCTTTACTTCAAGGCATGACATATAATCTTAGGTCATATTCATGTTAAGCTTCATTCAACTTCATTTGGTCAAGAAAAATTTAAGTTTGATGTATGATTTTAAAGTTGATTCAAATATGGTTCATGTGTTTATTTTCATGTCATCTCTATCCATTTCTCAAGGAAATTATCAAAGATTATTCAAGGGACAATTAATATTCCTTCAATGGGTGTTCAAATGTTCATCATTTGGACTTTGGATGCAAGAAAAAAGAAAGCATCACAAGTTGCTACATGTTTGGTTGACCTAAAATCAAGTATGGCCTGTCACTTGGTCCAAACACCATAACTCTCTCAATTCTCAACATTTTTGGAATCTACTTCAAGCCAAATGTCACATTTGAACTCCTCAACAACTTTTTTTCAAAGGTCAAACATCAATTTTGTCTCTAAGTACCTCAATTTTAGAATTGGACAAGATGCCCATGTGTGCACAAAAGCTGATCCAAAACCTGGTTCGACCTAATGCCTGGCCTAGAATTCAGGTCATGACCTAAACTTGTCACCCATGCCATTCTCAACTCAAGCATCCTTTTGATGTGATTCTTTTTGCATTTGATTCTTCATCATGAGGAGATCATTTGGCACGAAGAATATTTCAAAACACACAAGTGAGTTTCATTTGGCCTAAGCTACAACATGGTGCAATGAACTCTACATTTTTACGCATGACCTGTAATTAGAAATCACCAAATCTTCACTTAGGACCAGCAATACATGTGCACACTCGTTTGTCCTTGCAAAATGCAAAAAATGTAGTACAAAACAACCAGTTTTCATGTCCAAGTCACACATTTCACTCATCTTCTCAAACAGATTGTAAATCAAGAAATTCCAACTTGGTTCACACGTTCTAGATCTGATTTTGCACGTACCATGACCTCATTAAATTTCCTATAAATATATGACTATTTTGTCTTCATTCACAAGCTTAGAAAGTCATTGAACCTCTGCCATTTTCACTCACGAAAAGGTTCAAAAACCAGAAACCCTTATTCCATTTTAAGCTTATTTTAACTTCAAATCTCTGCCCAAAATCACTCATCGGCATCATCTGAAGCTAACTGAACCATTACAAAAGATTTCCACCTCCTGCAACCTTCAACTCGATTTCACCACTTTTGACCTTTAAAGCTTCAATTAGAAAGGTAGATACGAGTTAAATTTATGAACAAACAAGTTACCCACACTCTTCGTCTTGATTCACTAATTCAAAGCCCTCACTCACTTGGAATTTATTCTTCGTATTTTTCATTTAATTTTACTTTGAAGCATTAGGGTTTTCTTTGTTTCTGAGCAAATTCTCCCTGCTTAGAGTCAATAAATGGCTATAATGCAGAGAGACATGAACCATGACATGAGTAGAAGCTTAACCATGTGTTGTTTGAGCTTAAAACTTAAAGTTCGTGAATCTGCAAAATCATCTCAAGGTTGAAGACGATGCAGTGCTTTGTGCGCTTTGGTAGAAGATGCTAGACGAAAATGCCTTATCTAGAGAAGGGTGAATAGATCCCCAATTAAAAATTACCTTTCAAACATAGGTGTTGTACCCCAAAATCTTCCCTCCCATATTTCTCAACACATGGAAAAGTGAGGTCCCCAAATTGCTCAAGGAAGTTCAAGAGTTGACCAGACAAACTCTCTCCTAAGGCAATCTATCTCTAATTAGGGTTTCTATTTTCATCAAGATGTGTGAACCACAAAGGACTCAAATACTCACCATTGTCCTAATATGTTTTCAAGATCATCCATGTCAAGTTTCAAGCCTTGCAGAAGAAGTTTGCTCAGTCAATTGCTCAAATGCCTGAAAATCAACTATGTTAGGTTAAAAGTCAATTGTGGCCCACATACAGTCAAACTTCAAGATTTTTGGTCAACATTCTCATTTTGAATTATTATCCATCATTTGATCAAGGGTTGATCATGATTCCTCAAGGATTTCTCACAATTCATCAAAACCCACAAATTGCTAAATTAGGGTTTTATAGGAAAAATCAACTCAACTTTAACCAAGCATAACTTTCTCATAGTTTATCAGAAATGACCCATCCAAATCTTATTTTGAAGAGGATGAAATTCCATACAATTCATCTTCATCTCCCAAGTCCAAATTTTGCACTCACAAAAAAGATATGAATTTTGAAATTATAGGTCATTTTGAAAAGTCAACAAAAACACCTTTTGAGTCAAAGCTTCATATATGAACATGGAAGATTCAATTGAGATAATACCAAAAGGGTTGTTTAGAGGACATCCTAAGATTTCTAAAAAGTCCCAGAACACCTCTCTAGGGTCAAAATTGAGAGAGTTATGCATTGACCAAGTTGACCATTTTTGCAAAATTGCCAAAAGATAAATATGCTCAAATTTGCATATTTTGCTAAATGGGCCCAACTTTTTATGCTTGCACCTCAAGTATAATGTGGTCCACGACTCAAATGTTCACTCACTCATTATGTGCATCATTTTTCAATTTATTTTGATTTCTTATTAATTAAAAAGTGCATTAAATCAAATAAATAATGAAAATTATCAAATATATGATTTGATTTGTTTTTTTACAGATTGGCAATCAAGATATGCTGAGCTTACATGATCAATTTGAATAAATGGCAAATGGTACAAAAAGAGCATGATTGGCATGAAAATAGAAAGATTGTGGAACCCAAGATTGGATCCAAGTTTGTTAACCTAATTGGATTCAATACATATACTAAAGTTTGTGGAACCCTAAACACAAGAATTTCGTACACAACCTGCCTCCAAGAAACAGAACAAAACTTGGAAAATTCTAAGAAAAGTGTGAGACGAATCTCCTTCCCCAGGTCCCAACATTTTCATTTGTATTATTTTCAGATAATAGATCCAGCGCATCTTTCATCAGGAGGCTCACCATGCTCCATCAACATCCAGCCCTTTGATGCCCAACTAGCCAGATCCAACATGCCAGCATTGAAGGACCATGATATACATCCAAGTCAACAACGCACCACATCAGGCGTGGTCAACCAGGCTTGGAGCTTGTTGGGCCCAGAAATTCACCTTCAAACCCCCCAACATGCTATTCAACATAGGCCCATCTCTTCACTTCTTTTATTTTCTTATTTTTAATTCTTTTATTATTTTCCTTAATTATTCTTTAATTAACAAATTTAATCACTTTTTTATAAAATCATAAAATCAAGAATTCACAAAAAATTAGAATTAGGTTTTTTTTATCAAATTTAGTTTAGTTTAGTTTAATTTAATTTAGGGAAATTTTAACTTGTTTTTATAATTAAAATCAATTAGAAAGTTAGGTTTAAGTTCTTGATTTAATTATTTTCTTTTTTTAACCAAAGCACAAAAATAGGTTTTTTAGAATGAATTAATTTATTTTTCTTAATTAAAATTAATTAGTAATTAGGGTCTTTTTTCTAATTCAATTATTCCATTATTTCCTCAAATAACAAAACATGACAAAAACATCTTTTTTTAATCAATTGCAATTAGGTTTAGTCGAGGGTCAAAACCCTAATCGCTTCGCATTTAATTCTCCGTGCGCTTGTTGTTCGTTTTGCCAATATTTTGTAACTATTCATGGTTTGTAATAATTAACTTAGGGTTTTATTTACTGTTTTAATCCATGATTTTTGGTTATGTAATTAATCCTCCTCCTCAAAGCCTTGTAATAGTGTAGGTTTATTTTCTCGCATTTTTAATTCCCGCAAATATTTAACTGTCTAGATGTATGCGAATAGGACTGTATGGCAAGAATGCATGACAAATTAATACAGTTAGAAAACCCTAATGTGCAAAGATAAATAACTGAAACAAATCACTCGCACATCTCACTCTTAGGGTATACTCTCACTTCGGTTGCCTTCGGTAAACGATCATTAAGCATAGGATGTCTTAGTGGTTGCCCTCCTGTCTAAAAAGATCAAATGTCTCATTCGAATGTTGCCTCGGAAAGGTTGCCTTGGAAATGTTGCCTCGGAAATGTCGCCTCGAATATGATATTAAGACTCTAGGGTTATTACTAAGGTATCCTAATATTGGTTTGTGAACGTACGTCCCTTTCAAATTGACCCTTACAAATTCCAACGGCGGTGCTACCTATTTCTCAATAGTGGGATAACGCTGTCTAAAGGAAATGAGAATGGAAACAATCTTTTTTCGAGTAGGTAGATGCTAGTAGGTACTTGCTCAAATCAAAACTTTTCACACTTACACATTTCAAAACAATTTTCAAAACAATTTCGTCACACCCTTGAGGACTGATACAAGGGTTATCACGAAGTGAAACATTTTCAAAACAAAGCACACACGCAATAAATTCTAAAATGAGCAAGTACCTAAGAGCCCATGGAAAACCATGGATAGAAAGGGTGCTAACACCTTACCTTTCTATAATCTACCCCCCGTACTCAGAAACCTCTCGAAAAAGGATTTTTTATGTACTTTTTTCCTTTCCGGTTGGATGAAATAAAAGTCGGTGGCGACTCTTGCTTACCGCGACATTTCGCAAACACAAAACGCAAAATGCAAACCAGTATTAAACAGTTGGTTCTACCACCGTATCACAATAGGTATTTAAAAATTTATTTGAAAAATAATATTGAGTGGAAGGTGTTTGGCCTAGATCAAAATAGTAGTCTAAACGAATATAGTTATTGGAAACTCGGATATGCACAAGCCATATGGAATTAAGATAATGATAAAATCAATAAACATAATAATATCTCAACTAGCAGTTTAATATAAAACACAATGGTTTCCTATTTCCAATAAAATTAAACAAAAGTGTAGAGCTACGCAATTTGTCAAACACTTGGTGTGCGAACAAATTTTCTGAATTTTTTCTTGAGTTTTATTGATATGAAAAAGCACTTATAATCAAAGTTATTATAAGATAATGAACAACCAATTTAAACCAAATAATTACAGAAAAATCATTACGAGTCGATCGATTAAACAATGAGATTCAACAAATTTCACAATGAAAGTAAATGAGATTAAGAGATAGATAGATAGATAGATAGATAGATAGATAGATAGAGAGAGAGAGAGAGAGAAACACAAGGATTTGTTTATGAAGATCATCAATCTTCCTCGCTATGGCTATGTCTCCCCCCAATTACAATTTGGAATTAGGACAACTTTCTTACTTTGCAAAAGTATGATTACAAGATAAGTGTTCAAGAGAAACTCTACAAAACCTAACCGTTTGATGTTGATTCAACCCCTTCTCTTATTTTGATCTTCAACAAGACCAAGACACAATAGCTACCAATTGATTTATCGAATCTTACTACTCCTTTGGGTACCAAACTCCAAAGCTCTTTCGCGCATGATAAATTGTACCTATTGCACACAAGACACTTCAATTTGATTCTTCGTTCTTGCGCTACTTCCTAGGATACAAAGTTCTGAAGGATTTTCACTAGGTCGCAATCCTCTCTTGAATGTCTTACACGAAAACCCCTAAATCTACCAAAGATCCTGGAGAAAAAACCCACGATTTTTCTGGACGAACCCCCTACAAATCTCAACCCAATATTCTAGGCTACACAAGAACCTAATTGTACATTATAAAACCTCACCTAGATAACACCCAGAAAAAAGATGATTATGTGTGATTTATCAGTGTGTATACATAGGTTAGAGGTTGAAGGTTAAGAGCAAATGCAATAAGTGTTCATAGTTTTATCAAGTTGTAATGATACATGAATGATGTATTTATAGTTTTTGAATTTTGGATGCAAAGAGGTAATTTTCGAAACTAAAAAGAATTAAAAAAATTGACCAAATCAATCAGTATGTGTCAGCCTGAAACTCGTATGTTTCGGAACATGTGTCAAAAACCAACTGTATGTGTCGGCCTGAAAAGGCATATGTGTCGGCCTATGCAAGGCAATAGCTTTTGGCTTTAATTCTGTAGTACATATGTTGGTCTGAAAATCGTATGTGCCGATACATAAAATAGAAAAACTAAAAGTTATAGTATGTGTCAGCCTGTATGGATGCACGTGTCGGCCTATAACCCACAAAAGTTATGTGCTTCATTATTGGGTTGCATGTGTTAGCCTGAAACACGTATGTGCCGACACGTGAAAGAAAAATTTATGCAAAAATTGTTTTTCAAGGCTTTGGTCAATTTCAAAATGGTTTTAAATGATTCCTAAGACCTCTAATGTAAGGGAGTGCCACATGACATAGAGATATTGTCTAATATACATAAATGCTAAGTTTTCCTAGTTTTGACATCATACAAAATATCTAATGGTGAAGTTGCACTCACATACTCCCCCTTTTTTATGATGACAAAACTTGCGATGATGCATTTCATGTTGTTATCGAAGGCTCCCCCTGACTTTGTACTTCCCAACTTCATCTCGCATATGCTTCTTCCCCTTTGAAAACACCATAAAGAAAGATAGCAAATCATGAGAAGTATCATATTCCAATACAAATACTAATATATCACTCGAAGACGTTTTTGCAAAGAAGAGCATACAATCACATATCCCCATATATATATGTAATGATGCGAAATATATAAATAACCAACATAAAATATTACCAAACATGTAATACAATGCATGAATAATAATGAATGTGATGCAAGAGAAAAATTTTCAAGTTGCTTCTTTAGAGGCACGGTTACATAACACAACAAAATGGAACTCCCAATTCCGCACAAACATATGCATAACTTTGCGACAAAAATATCATCACTCAATCCAAAATGAAAATGTTGTCATAACCTACGACACAACTACAACTAGAACTGAATTTGCAAATAACATACATACATTCAACTCAAGCGTGAATGCAGGAAGTAATACTACCAAGGCATGCTTATGCAATCAAGAACACGCTTATTATTATTTGTCTGTTTATTGTGATTTGCATTATGTTTGGTAAAGCTAACTTAGCTTAGACATGTTGAATGAAGAAGTTCTATCAACTAGAGCAACATGTCGAATGCAATGTCCTATGCTGGTTCTTTCGACATTATGATTTTGTACAGCTAGACTATTAGATATTTTAGTTTGTTACAGGTGGAGAATATTTTGTAAAATATTATCTATCCTATGTGGTGCACGGTTTGAAGATTTAAAAAGATTCAAGCTGATTTCAAGGAGAATTGTTGGTTTCTAATTATGGAGACAATTGAGGAAACTAATGATTGATGTCATATCTTTGAGGAGATAATTCTACAACACCTCTGTCATATCTAGCTGCATATGTGAAGCCCAAATCCACTTCATTGAAGATTATAAATAGAAGGCTTCAACCCTAGTGCAAGTGTTAAACTTATATTATATTGTGTTAGGGTTTGTGTGTTTATTATGAGCCTCTCGATTATCATAATGATGAAAGAGAAGGACATTGTTTTTGAGTTGTAAGTTCTTTCAGTCATTCCAAAGCTTTTAAGCAGTGAATGATTGTGTGTCTTTGAGTGTGACTTATGTGTTTCTCTAAGTGTTTAGAATTGGTCAGTCACTGGTTTGTGATTGAATGGGGTTTGAGAAGGGTCTCATGCCTAGGTGAGTCTTAGGAAGAAGTTAATAAAGGATAATGATTAAGTGAGAAGTTGTAAAAGGGGGAGTTTAGCTTCGAATTGATACTATTTTAGTAAACTTGATCCCTGGCTTGGTAGCCCCTAGATTAGGTGTTGGTGTACACCGAACTGGGTTAACAATCATGTATGTTCTTTACTTTTCTGCACTTTTTTTATCATATACCTTGTCATGTGTGTTTGTTCAGGGAAAGGTGTCTTGACATCTTTTAGGACATCTAAGATATGAATACCATAATTTCAATTGGTATTAGAGTAGGCATCCTGCTATGACTCTGGGTAAGGTTCAGGGAAGATACTTTCTGGTACAATGGACAAGGAAGGAGGATTTATGAACAAATCACTCGTCCTTGATTGAACCAACTATGACTATTGGAAAGTTCGTATGGTGGCTTGTATCAAATCTTTGGACAACAAGGCTTGGAAAGTTGTGGTCAAAGGATGGGATCCACAAATGATTACAGGTCCTGGTGGGAAATCTAGTAATGTGGTGAAGGCTGAAGAAGACTGTGATGATAAAGATGAAAAAGAATCAGAGGGAAACTCCAAAGCATTGAATTCCATATTCAATAGAGTGGACAAGAATATCTTCAGGCTAATAAACAATTGTACTATTTCCAAAGAAGCTTGGAATATCCTGAAGACTACTCATGAAGGTACCTCCAAGGTGAAGATGTCAAGACTTTAACTTCTTACCACTCAGTTTGAGAACTTAAGATGAAGGAGGATGAGAGTATTCATGATTTTCATATGAATATTATTGAGATAGACAATACCTTAGATGCCCTAGGGGAGAAAATGTCAGAAGCCAAGTGTGATACGGTGGGAGAACTGACTTGGGTTTTGCGTTTGTTTTCGCAAATGTTTCGGTTGAGCAAGAGTCGCCACCGACTTTTTATTTTATCCTAAGGAAAGGTTTAAAAAGCACAGGAAAAACCTTTGAGATGTTTTCGTGGGTTCGGGGAGTAGATTATAGAAAGGGAAGGTATTAGAACCCTTTCTATCCATGGTTATCCATGGGCTCTTAGTTACTTGCTTAGATCACTTGCCTTTGCTTTTTCAATTGTTTGAAATGGTGCTTTGTGTGTGTGGTTTTGAAAATGTTTTGAAAAAGATGCCCTGTCTAGGCAACCATTGTAACAATTCTTTACTCTAATGTTTTACAAAGGTGTTTGTCTTTTTGAAAAGATGTTTCAATGTTTTTTGAAAGTTTGTTTGGAAGTTGTGTTGTGATGTGTGTTTTGAAAAATGGCAAGGATGTTTTGCAAGTTTTTGATCAAGTAACTAAGAGTTGTCTACCCTATTTTACTCAAAGGTCTTTCTTATGTTTTTAACCCTTTTAACAGTGTTGTTTTCACCATTGTATTTGGTGAACAACCTTGTGTTAGGATGTTAACGAGACGGGCGCGGGTCATCGTATAGACCATGAATGAAATAGTGTCAAGTATTTTGGAAATTTTCTTGAGGGACTATGATCATTTTGTTTAGGCAACAAGATAGCATCATCGAGAGACTATGATCATTTTGTTTGTTTTTGTTTTGTTTTGCCAAAGTACTTGACATGCAAACATGGCCCATTTTTGAAGGCAACAAGTGGATGTAACCCTAGGGGTGCAAGTGTGCATTGTTTGTTTTTTCATGCATGTTTATCTTGAATTAGGTCAAGCTATTTGTTGATTGATTTTGCATACAAACCCTAGGTCTATCATGGCATAATTTGGAAAATTTTAAATGTGCGAGAATTTAAAGTCCTAAATTATTACAACATGATTATGGGGATGGGGATACAAGTTTGAATTGGAGGATATTTGACAAGGAAATAAATGCTAAGTTATTACAACCATATCGAAAGTATAGGATACGAATATTTAATTGTATAATATTTAAGTAAATACAATAAATATACAAAATGTATTATGCACAAAAATGATTTTCGTTATGTATGTAAAAAGGTTTTCATGTTTGAAGTATAAACAAAATAAAAAAGTCATTTTTTTTGGTTATTTTTGTTGTTTTAGGGCAAAACCCTAATTTTTGGAATAAATAGCATTTATTTATTAATTATGTACAAGATATATTAATTTATACAAGAATATAAAAAGTATATTATAAAAAAAGTATTTTTAGTATTAAATATTAATAAAAGTAAAAATGTATTATTTTCATATTTTTATCCTAAGTATTCTAATAAATGTAATATACAAGTATTTATATATATATTTACTAAACCTATTAAATATAAAAGATAAAATTAATTATTTATATATAAAAAAAACGTATATTTGATAAAAATATTTTCAAGATGTAAATAAAAATAGTAACTAAAAAATAAATATATTTTTGTATTATATTTTAGGGTTTTAATAAAGAAAAGATTTGTATTATTTATATATATATATATACTAATAAAATGAAACAAATGCCAAATAAATATGAAAAAAATGTGGAAAAATATTTTTGGTGTTTTTTATGTTTGAACAAAAAATATTAAGTCAGAATAAAAAATAAAATCACAAAAATGACAAGTATTTAATTAAATGGGCCAGGGGGGTGTAAATTGAAAAGGGGGGTGCAAACAGTAAGGGTGACTCAGGCCCAACCCAAGTCACCACCTTCTTCAACCTCCAGCCATTTGAAACAGAAAACGCGCGCCCTTTCTTGTTCAACACTAACTCCTGATTCCTTGATTATTTTGCAAAATTCATAACACAAACATTGTAGAGCATCAAATCACGAGTTCAAACATGTAAAAAACTTGGATTAACACTCAAAGGCCAGAGAGAATTTCTCTGGCCCTAAATTTTAACCTAATTTTTTCCTCATGTTCATGGCTAAAATTCTCACAGCATGCTTAACATAAATGAAAAGTGATCATATGTATGGCTTCAGGGCTATGAGTAGGACATGTTTCATTCACAAACCTAAGCTTAACTCTTCCTAGATTGAGAGATAGAAGTCCATGGTTTTACCTGTTTCAGCTTGAATCGTGTACAACAATGTGGCCAACTTCAATGGAGTTTGAGCTTCTGTATAGCTTGCCTGAAGTCCAAGGAAGCTTCCTCAATACCTGGCTTGCTTTGAATCAGCCTGTATCGTGCTATAGAAGTCCACCTGCAAAACTGAAAAGTGAAAATGGCAAGTGAGGTTAGAGGTGTTACAGCTTGTGTTTGGGGCTTGGAATAGTTTAGGTGGATGATATGGAGTGTGTTTGAACTTGCTTTGGCCAAAACACACGAGTGAATTGAGTTGTGCAACTCAAACTGCAGGGATGCCCTGTTTTTGCAGCAAAACAGTGTTTTTGTGTTTTGGGAGGTATGAGGGATGGTTCAATCGTGTTTTAGGCTTGGCTTTATGTATGGAAAATGTTTACAAGGTTTGTTCTTGGCTGTGTTGACAGGAAGTGGAAGTTGGAGTGTTTTTGCAATGTTTCTTCAAGGTGAAGCAAAGAAGTGTAAGTACACAATGCAGGCCTGCACCACCCCTAATGTATGTTGCACATCTTGCCCTTGAGACTTGTAATTTGTGGACTCTATCTGGCCTCAAAGATATGGCCCCATGCCTCAAGGATTCACTTTTGACATAAAGTGACATTAAGCCAAAAATGAGAACTTTGCTTTTTTTAGTTAGGGATTAGTTTTGTGTGCAATGTCAAATGAACAAAATAAACCCTCAACTCAATGGTTATGCATTAAATTAAGGTGTTTAAAACTGGTTTTGAGGCCTGCAAGCTAGCATTGTACAAGCTGATTTGAAAATGCAAGTTGCCATGAACATGTATTTGGTCATGAACAAAAGTGAGTTTTGGCCAACTTTGCAAATTCGAATCTCTCTAACCACAAGGGTGTTTGAGAAGTTCTTGGACAATTTGGAAAGCTTGGAATGTGTAATACAATCCATCTTTGTAATGCAAATTGAAACTCCAAGTGGAACCATGTGAAAAATGGCCAAGAAGTTGGACAAAAATCCTGCCTAGAATAGGGCAAAATTTCTCTAAGTTAAAAATGTTTTGTACCCTTGTTCCAAAAATCATAACTTGAGATACAAGCTTCCTTTGAGAAAACGTTGTGAATCAAAGTTGTATATTTTGCAATGGACTAAAACTTTCATGTTTCAAGTTTTGTTTTAATCCCTTTGCATCTTGGTGAAAAAGTGGGACAAAGTTAGGAAAAAATAAGAAAATTTCATAACTTAGAAAATTTCTAAGTTATGAAATTTTTTCATTTTAAACCCTAATTTGCATTTTTGGGTTTCTTGATGAACAAGTTTCACAATTTTACATGTCTTGATGAAAAATAACTCTTGGCACTTGATTTTGACCAAAAAGTCAAAGTTTGACTTTTCAGTGTACAGTCAAATTTTGATCAGTTGACTGAAAAATTCATCTGTCAATCCTATGCATTTGAGATCTTTTGAACTTGTTGAATGGGTCAAGACAATGCCATTGAGTCCTTGAGTCCATGTGTGAGCTTGATTTGCCATTGGTTAGGTCAAACAGTAAAAAAATGCCTTTGTGCAGTCAAAACCCTAAAAATAACCATTTTGCCCTTTTGATAATCTGATCAAATTTCTTATGGAATTGTGATCCAAACTTGATCAAATGGTCCATGTGAGTTCATAATGTTGATGTGGGTCAAATTTCATGAGGTTTGACTGTCAATTGGCCACATTTGACTTTTTCCCCAATACAACTGATTTCTAGGTCAACTGTCCAATTAACTGGGCAAAGATTTGAATCAAGGCTTGAAACTTGGTATGGATAAACTTGTGAGTCCAACATGAAGCATGAAAGTCACTTTGGGCATTTTAGGTCAAAACATCCCTGTGCAAACTCAAACCCTAATTTGGGTCAACAGTGCAAGGAGGGGCCTTGAGCAGAGCAAACCCTAACTTGATCTTGAGTTCCAAGAGTCTTGTGATGAGAAAATGTTGATGAAATGAGAGGGAAAATTTTGGGGTACAACAGTTGCCCCTGTTCAATCTTCTTGCACCTGAAGAGTTAGATTGGCAAGATTGCCTTTCGCGACTCGAATGGTAAAAGAGGATTGGACACTAGTGTGCCCGTAAATTTGCACTCGTCAAGACATGGATGCGGGAATGGGCTTAAAGATGCCATTTGGAGATATGATGGATAGTTGATGGAGATGGGCTTAGAGATGCCATCTGGAGATATGACAGAATCTTGTCGGGGATGGGCTTAAAGATGCCATCTGGATTGTATGTTGTTTATGAGTGGACGAGTATTAGAAAGTTATCCATGTTTGGAACGCCTCTGAGCTGGGGGTATGAATAAGCAATAGATTGACATCCGTGTTTGGAGAATCCGTAAATTGTTTTCAGAAGTCTTGGAATCTGAACAAGCGATAGATTAACATCCATATCTGGAGAACCCGTAAACTGTTTTCAGAGGTCTTGAATCTGGACAAGCGATAGATTAACATCCATATCTGGAGAACCCGTAAACTGTTTTCAGAAGTCTTGAATTTGAATAAGCAATGAGTTGGTCGAGTAGATATTTGTCCTGTTTGGTTTCAGGTATTAATCTCTGACATGAGAAAGAAAGATAGTTTCCCTGGCTTGTTACAGGTATTAATCTTCAATCTCTACAGGTATTGTGATGTCGGAAATGGGCTTACAGATGCCATTCGGAGATATGATGGATAGTTGATGGAGATGGGCTTAAAGATGCCATCCAAGAATGATTGTTGAATTTTAATTTGGTAAGTTGAAAGAAGGAACCTGTGTAGGGTTTTCTGATGATGAGTCCGCGTAAAACTACATCTGAATTTGAGAAGGAACCGGTGTAGGGTTGCCTGATGATGAGTCCGTGTAAAACTACATCTGAATTTGAGATGGAACCGGTGTAGGGTTGCTTCATGATGAGCCCGTGTAAAACTACATCTGAATTTGAGAAGGAACCGGTGTAGGGTTGCTTCATGATGAGTCCGTGTAAAACTACATCTGAATTTGAGAAGGAACCGGTGTAGGGTTGCTTCATGATGAGCCCGTGTAAAACTTCATCTGAAATTGAGAAGGAACCGGTGTAGGGTTTCCTGATGATGAGTCCGTGTAAAACTGCATCTGGATTTGAGAAGGAACCGATGTAGGGTTGCCTGATGATGAGTCCGTGTAAAACTTCATCTGAAATTGAGAAGGAACCGGTGTAGGGTTTCCTGATGATGAGTCCGTGTAAAACTGCATCTGGATTTGAGAAGGAACCGGTGTAGGGTTACCTGATGATGAGTCCGTGTAAAACTGCATCTAGATTTGAGGAGGAACCGGTGTAGGGTTTCCTGATGATGAGTCCGTGTAAAACTGCATCTGAATAATTGTTAATGATAGCCTTTTATTCTTATCCTGAAAAGGACAAAATGTTAGCTAAACACAAAGTTATGTTGCATGATATGTATGATGAAACGAATTGTACTTCATCAATGTTTATGATATGAATTTAATGGATGTGCATGTAAGCTGAGTAGCTGTCTTGCTGAGGAAGCCGAATCCTAGATAATGAAATCTTTGACTGCTGTCGAGGAAAGTAAATCCTTGACTGCTGCAGGGGATTCAAAATCCTTTGATCGTTGAAAATGAGAAGTCCTGGGACCACTGTTGGGGAATCAGGAGCTTGGGTTGTATGCCAATCTACCGGGGATTCCTGTCTTGAGGAGATCATCACTGGGGAATATCTGAATACTCCGTGAGGAACTGAGAATGAGAATCTTCATTCTGTCGGGGAATATTGAAAACTCTGTGGGGAGAATGTTTATTCTGCTTGGGAAAAGAGTTTAGGGGTCTTAGTCGTCCGTTGCTCTACTGGGGAGTCGAAGTTGAACTGATATCTGATCGTGCCAGATTTCACAGTGACTTGCTGGGGATTGTAGAGTAGTCTACTGGAGAAGAGGAGTTGTGGTCCTTTGATTTGTAGTAGTCGGAGAGGCAAACTCAAGCTGGGGAATCATCCTATGAGAAGGGTTTTGGGGAGATTTGTCACTGCCCCAAGTGGTGAGTGTTTGTGGCACTGCCTGGAAATGTTTGATTGTATGTAACCCTTTGTCGGGATTGACGTTTAATGCCCCATGTGTCGGAGACGGAGACTTGCCCCTAGTATCAGATGTTTGTGATATTGTCAGGACACTTGGACTGTAGTAACCCTTTGATGAGATTGACGTTTAAATGCCCCAAGTGATGGTGAGGGATGCTTGCCCCAGGTTATCCTACAATTGAGAGATTTCTTGAAATCTTGACTGGACTGCCCCAGGTTCACTGAACTTGGAAAGATTTGTTGAAATCTTGACTGGACTGCCCCAGGTGTGCTGGATAGTGACATGTCATGCCCCCTTGTTGGTAGGGGATTTTTCAATGGAAGTGTCATCCTTTTTGAAGTGATTTTGTTCACTGAGAGGGCTTTCGTTCATCAAATATTCGTTGTGTGAACTTCTCCGCTGTCAAACAAATAGCCAAATGCAAACAGTGATATTCAAGTAATGTAACGTTTATGCTTGTCTCGAAGTTTTGAAAAATGCGTTTTTTAGCAGAAAACTTTTTATAAGACAAATTCAACACAAGATTTAGAGCAAAGCCTTACAGGAGTCAGGATACCTTTTGTAACATTATGCTTTCGAACTAACCCATGCTTCAATTAGGACTTTTGAAGGGTTGTAACGTGGCTTGGTTCACGGTTTAAGAAACAAAGGATAAAGGCTCAAAGTATATTTGTACCCACCCGCTCTTCGTGATGTCCTTCAGTCCTAAACTCAGTTAATTGTACGTCAAACTCTATTCGAGTTTGGAATGACTTTTTGGTGATGGCTCACATTAGTTAAGTTTTGGAAGGCAGTCATCATCTTTTTTTTTTTGCAACATTTTTCATGTTGTTGAGGATTTGTAATGACCTCGTTCTTTTGATTTGTTATCCCTAACTTTTGCCTGACTGTTCCTATTTTCAAGATTATAGTCAGCGGGATGCCCCAGCTTTCTTAAGCCTCCTTTGTAGGTTTTGGCTTAGTGGGCTTTTCTCTTTTGAGAGATTGACTACCTATGTGATAGGGAACCATCACCGTCTTTTGATTCCAGAGGAATTCTTTTGATGTCATTCGTTGTATTACGAACTGAGAGTTTGCGACTTCGATGCACATCTTTTTTTGAATTAACTGAGAGACTACCCTGCCCCAGGTTTAATCAAAGGTTTCAATTTGTTTAGAACAGAAAACTCCTACTTCTTTGGCTCGAAGGGGTTGACTAGGGATTATCTTCCTTATAACTCCAGTGTTTAGGATTTGAAAGAAATGCCTGTACATCGTCAGCAAGGTCTGTTTAAAAGCATATTGTATGAGATTATGGCATTGTTTCTTCATCCTCCCTCTAAAGGCTTGTAACTTTTAGCAAGAGTTAAATGTCATAAAGAAAGTAGAAAGCATAGTTCAAGTGTAATGAAAATGAGTGGATCAAATCAAGACAAACATATGCAATGCATTAATGAAACAAAGTTTGACATTAATAGATAATTGTTTGAATAACAAAAGAGATTACAACTTGAAAATTCAAATGGAACAAAGACGCTCTCAATGATTTGCCAAAGGAGCATTGATTAGGCTGGAGTCTCCGGAGGACCAAACTCAATCTCCTTGGCATCAATCAAATTCCGAATCTTGTACTTCAATGCCCAACAATCGTTAGTATCATGCCCGGGACTGTCAGAATGATAAGCACATGTGGCCTTGGGATTGTAATTAGGAGAAGAAGTCTTGGGGTTTGGATGAGGCCCTATCAATGCAATCAGATTCATCTTCAACAAGTGTTGCAGCGCTTGAGACAACGGCATGTTGATGTTGGTGAACTATCTTTTAGGCTCGTCTGGCCTTCGTTGATTTCCCCTTTGCTGTTGTCGGTGTGACGCAGAACCAGAGATAAGGACTGCCCCTACATGTTGGTCACAGTGACTCTTTTGACTGTTCACAACATTAGACTCTCTCTTTCCATTGTAGGGAATTTTCTGAGTATCAGAAGGTGTAGCTCCTTGGATCTTTCCACTTTTGATGCCAGCTTCGACCCTTTCGCCGGTCAGTATTAGCTCGGTGAACCCGACTGAGGAGATTCCAATTAAGTGATTGAAGAGAGGCCCTGTCAAAGTTCCCATGAAGATGTCAATCAGCTCTCTGTCAGTTAAAGGGGGTTTCACCCTACCGGCCAGATCTCTCCACTTTTGAGCGTATCCTTTGAAGTTCTTGTCAGAACCCATGGTCATGTTCTGCAATTGCACACGAGTTGGTGCAAGATCAGCATTGTACTGATACTGTTTGTAAAAAGCAGCAGCTAAATCCTCCCAGGTGTGGATGCGAGAACTATCCAATTGATAGAACCACTCGAGTTGAGTCCCTACCAGGCTTTCTTGGAAGAAATGGATCCAAAGCTTTGGATCAGTTGTGTATGGTTGAATCTTGCGGACATAAGATTTTAAGTGCATCTTAGGGCAAGAGACTCCATCGTACAGGGCCAAGGTAGGGATTTTGAACTTTGGAGGGATGACTAATCCAGAAACTAAACCCATGTCTCCTAAATCCAAGCCAGGTATTTGTTGAATCTCCATAGCACTGAGGCGATCCTCCAACTGTTTGTACTTGTCATCAGCGAGAGGATATTGTTCCTCGGAGTAGTCAGCTTCATCAATATCCAAGTTGTGGTCTTCTTCAAGACTATCCCCTATGTTGGATGGAGTTGAAAGAGATAGGGGTTTAGGTTTTCTTCTCAAGTTCAGGATGCTTGCTGCCTTCTTGGACTTCTTCTTCTTGTCTTTGAGAAGGAGAGCTTTTAGATCCTCTTGCCCTTTACCCATAGCCAGAAGCATTTGTTAGAATTGAGCGTTTTGAGCTTGGAGATCTTTCACCGTTTGTTCCATATCCATCTTACTGAAATAAACAGTAGGAAGATAAGGAGACCTGTAGGAGAAACCTGTTATGATGCAATGCATGATATGTGAATGCATGTTTTCACGGATCTCTCGGGGTAAACACAAGAGAAATGTTAGAGGTTGAACTTTGATCAACATCTTTGATTGGAGAACTTTGTATTGGTGGATGTCTTTCCACGAGAATCAAGATCACCATATCAAGTGGGTCATAGCCCCTGATTCAAGTTGTTGCACTTGATCCTTGACGGTGTTTGTTTAGAGGAAAATGAAACCTCTTACCCTTTGGTAGACATCTGGTTCAACGTGACCCTGCATCAAAAGACCCTCGAGATCCTTGAAATGGTTATTGAAAATGCTATGGTATGATGTTATGATGTTATGTACATATATGCAAAAGCAAGTAAGTGTATATACAGGTAATCATATTCACACAAAGCAAACAAGTCCTTAGGTTTAGGCTTGCACGGGGTTCGTAGGTAAGTACCCTCTTGAAGTTGGTTGGCTCATCCTGTCCTAAAATAGAAACCGGGTTCTAAGGAGCTCAATATCACTGGATTGTTTTCCATGTTCATTGTTTTGGTTTAGCCACTTAACTAGCGACCAAAATATTCCAAGAAAACAACCCTCAATGAGTGTAGTATCGAGTATCTACCAACTTCGGACTGCACCAAAGTCGGTCATCTCACTACCCCTAATAAAAGGCTAAGATGGTTAAGTAAGGTTCTAGGTCATTAGTGCTTAGTGACATCACTCAGCGGCCCCGTACTCTCCTTGATTGAACTAAAGGGTTACCAGTACTCACAAATATGTCGCACTAATATAGCTATTGCTTCAACCGTGTCGGTATACCCCACACAGTTTCCACAACGTATTGCTATCTATGAATGTTTCCCAAATTCGGGTGTATGATTTCATGCCCAAACAAGAGAACCAAAATGTAAAGCAATCAAAGCAAACAATTAGTCATGCAAAAGGTGATCTAAGCCCTAAGGTTAACTCCACTTAAAAAGTAGTCCCCAACAGAGTCGCCAGTTCTGTGATACAGTGGGAGAACTGACTTGGGTTTTACGTTTGTTTTCGCAAATGTTTCGGTTGAGCAAGAGTCGCCACCGACTTTTTATTTTATCCTAAGGAAAGGTTTAAAAAGCACAGGAAAAACCTTTGAGATGTTTTCGTGGCTTCGGGGAGTAGATTATAGAAAGGGAAGGTATTAGCACCCTTTCTATCCATGTTTATCCATGGGCTCTTAGTTACTTGCTTAGATCACTTGCCTTTGCTTTTTCAATTGTTTGAAATGGTGCTTTGTGTGTGTGGTTTTGAAAATGTTTTGAAAAAGATGCCTTGTCTAGGCAACCATTGTAACAATTCTTTACTCGAATGTTTTACAAAGGTGTTTGTCTGTTTGAAAAGATGTTTCAATGTTTTTTGAAATTTTGTTTGGAAGTCGTGTTGTGATGTGTGTTTTGAAAAATGGCAAGGATGTTTTGCAAGTTTTTGATCAAGTAACTAAGAGTTGTCTACCCTATTTTACTCAAAGGTCTTTCTTATGTTTTTAACCCTTTTAACAGTGTTGTTTTCACCATTGTATTTGGTGAACAACCTTGTGTTAGGATGTTAACGAGACGGGCGCGGGTCATCGTATAGACCATGAATGCAATAGTGTCAAGTATTTTGGCAATTTTCTTGAGGGACTATGATCATTTTGTTTAGGAAACAAGATAGCGTCATCGAGGGACTATGATCATTTTGTTTGTTTTTGTTTTGTTTTGCCAAAGTACTTGACATGCAAACATGGCCCATTTTTGAAGGCAACAAGTGGATGTAACCCTAGGGGTGCAAGTGTGCATTGTTTGTTTTTTCATGCATGTTTATATTGAATTAGGTCAAGCTATTTGTTGATTGATTTTGCATACAAACCCTAGGTCTATCATGGCATAATTTGGAAACTTTTAAATGTGCGAGAATTTAAAGTCCTAAATTATTACAACATGATTATGGGGATGGGGATACAAGTTTGAATTGGGGGATATTTGACAAGGAAATAAATGCTAAGTTATTACAACCATATCGAAAGTATAGGATACGAATATTTAATTGTACAATATTTAAGTAAATACAATAAATATACAAAATGTATTATGCACAAAAATGATTTTCTTTATGTATGTAAAAAGGTTTTCATGTTTGAAGTATAAACAAAATAAAAAAGTCATTTTTTTTGGTTATTTTTGTTGTTTTAGGGTAAAACCCTAATTTTTGGAATAAATAGCATTTATTTATTAATTATGTACAAGATATATTAATTTATACAAGAATATAAAAAGTATATTATAAAAAAAGTATTTTTAGTGTTAAATATTAATAAAAGTAAAAATGTATTATTTTCATATTTTTATCCTAAGTATTCTAATAAATGTAATATACAAGTATTTATATATATATTTACGAAACCTATTAAATATAAAAGATAAAATTAATTATTTATATAAAAAAACGTATATTTGATAAAATATTTTCAAGATGTAAATAAAAATAGTAACTAAAAAATAAATATATTTTTGTATTATATTTTAGGGTTTTAATAAAGAAAAGATTTGTATTATTTATATATATATACTAATAAAATGAAACAAATGCCAAATAAATATGAAAAAAATGTGGAAAAATATTTTTGGTGTTTTTTATGTTTGAACAAAAAATATTAAGTGAGAATAAAAAATAAAATCACAAAAATGACAAGTATTTAATTAAATGGGCCAGGGGGGTGTAAATTGAAAAGGGGGGTGCAAACAGTAAGGGTGACTCAGGCCCAGCCCAAGTCACCACTTTCTTCAACCTCCAGCCATTTGAAACAAAAAACGCGCGCCCTTCCTTGTTCAACACTAACTCCTGATTCCTTGATTATTTTGCAAAACTCATAACACAAACATTGTAGAGCATCAAATCACGAGTTCAAACATGTAAAAAACTTGGATTAACACTCAAAGGCCAGAGAGAATTTCTATGGCCCTAAATTTTAACCTAATTTTTTCCTCATGTTCATGGCTTAAATTCTCACAGCATGCTTAACATAAATGAAAAGTGATCATATGTATGGCTTCAGGGCTATGAGTAGGACATGTTTCATTCACAAACCTAAGCTTAACTCTTCCTAGATTGAGAGATAGAAGTCCATGGTTTTACCTGTTTCAGCTTGAATCGTGTACAGTAATGTGGCCAACTTCAATGGAGTTTGAGCTTCTGTATAGCTTGCCTGAAGTCCAAGGAAGCTTCCTCAATACCTGGCTTGCTTTGAATCAGCCTGTATCGTGCTATAGAAGTCCACCTGCAAAACTGAAAAGTGAAAATGGCAAGTGAGGTTAGAGGTGTTACAGCTTGTGTTTGGGGCTTGGAATAGTTTAGGTGGATGATACGGAGTGTGTTTACACTTGCTTTGGCCAAAACGCACGAGTGAATTGAGTTGTGCAACTCAATCTGCAGGGATGCCCTGTTTTTGCAGCAAAACAGTGTTTTTGTGTTTTGGGAGGTATGAGGGATGGTTCAATCGTGTTTTAAGCTTGGCTTGATGTATGGAAAATGTTTACAAGGTTTGTTTTTGGTTGTGTTGACAGGAAGTGGAAGTTGGAGTGTTTTTGTAATGTTTCTTCAAAGTGAAGCAAAGAAGTGTAAGTGCACAATGCAGGCCTGCACCACCCCTAATGTATGCTGCACATCTTGCCCTTGAGACTTGTAATTTATGGACTCTATCTGGCCTCAAAGATCTGGCCCCATGCCTCAAGGATTCACTTTTGACATAAAGTGACATTAAGCCAAAAATGGGAACTTTGCTTTTTCTAGTTAGGGATTAGTTTTGTGTGCAATGTCCAAATGAACAAAATAAACCCTCAACTCAATGGTTATGCATTAAATTAAGGTGTGTAAAACTGGTTTTGAGGCCTGCAAGCTAGCATTGTATAAGCTGATTTGAAAATGCAAGTTGCCATGAACATGTATTTGGTCATGAACAAAAGTGAGTTTTGGCCAACTTTGCAAATTCGAATCTCTCTAACCACAAGGGTGTTTGAGAAGTTCTTGGACAATTTGGAAAGCTTGGAATGTGTACTATAATCCATCTTTGTAATGCAAATTGAAACTCCAAGTGGAACCATGTGAAAAATGGCCAAGAAGTTGGACAAAAATCCTGCCTAGAATAGGGCAAAATTTCTCTAAGTTAAAAATGTTTTGTACCCTTGTTCCAAAAATCATAACTTGAGATACAAGCTTCCTTTGAGAAAACTTTGTGAATCAAAGTTGTATATTTTGAAATGGACTACAACTTTCATGTTTCAAGTTTTGTTTGAATCCCTTTGCATCTTGGTGAAAAAGTGGGACAAAGTTAGGAAAAAATAAGAAAATTTCATAACTTAGAAAATTTCTAAGTTATGAAATTTTTTCATTTTAAACCCTAATTTGCATTTTTGGGTTTCTTGATGAACAAGTTTCACAATTTGACATGTCTTGATGAAAAATAACTCTTGCCACTTGATTTTGACCAAAAAGTCAAAGTTTGACTTTTCAGTGTACAGTCAAATTTTGATTAGTTGACTGCAAAATTTATCTGTCAATCCTATGCATTTGAGATCTTTTGAACTTGTTGAATGGGTCAAGACAATTCCATTGAGTCCTTGAGTCCATGTGTGAGCTTGATTTGCCATTGGTTAGGTCAAACAGTCAAAAATTACCTTTGTGTAGTCAAAACCCTAAAAATGACCATTTTGCCCTTTTGATAATCTGATCAAATTTCTTGTGGAATTGTGATCTAAACTTGATCAAATGGTCCATGTGAGTTCATAATATTGATGTGGGTCAAATTTCACGAGGTTTGACTGTCAATTGGCCACAGTTGACTTTTTCCCTAATACAGTTGATTTCTAGGTCAACTGTCCAATTAACTGGGCAAAGATTTGAATCAAGGTTTGAAACTTGGTATGGATAAACTTGTGAGTCCAACATGAAGCATGAAAGTCACTTTGGGCATTTTAGGTCAAAACATCCCTGTGCAAACTCAAACCCTAATTTGGGTCAACAGTGCAAAGAGGGGCCTTGAGCATAGCAAACCCTAACTTGATCTTGAGTTCCAAGAGTCTTGTGATGAGAAAATGTTGATGAAATGAGAGGGAAAATTTTGGGGTACAACACCAAGTTGGTAAGAAATATTCTCATATCTCTTCCAAAGAGGTTTGACATGAAGGTGACTGCTATTGAAGAAGCTTAAGACATAAATAACATGAAAGTTGATGAGCTTATCGATCCCTTCAAAACTTTGAGTTAGGGACCAGTGAAAAATCCGAAAAGAATAAAAGCATAACCTTTATCTCTAACACTAATGATCCAGAAGATGAGTGTGACTTAGATACTGAAAAAGGGATGCCCAATGCCATTGTGTTACTTGGAAAACAATTTAACAGATTATTGAAGAAAGTTGACTGGAAATCAAGATCAAATTTCAAGAACAAGCCTTTTGACAAGTCATTCGACATCAATAAGAATTGTGATTCTAGTGGAAGAGACGGAGATTCCAGTATTGTGGAAAGTTGGGTACTTTAAAATTCTCTTGCTATAGGCTGTATGGTTATCCCACCTCTGTTACATATCACAGAAGAATACATAATGATGTTAAATCCATGTCTAATAGGTTTTTCAAGAATGACACCCATGGACTCATTGTTCACACCTCTATTAGAGCTTCTACAAGAGAGGATTGGTATTTTGATAGTGGTTGTTCCAGACACATTGCTGGTGTCAAGAAATTTCTAGTGGATATTAAACCACTTTCCTCTAGATATGTCACCTTTGGAGATGGATCAAAAGGTGAAATTAAAGGTGCTGGAAAAATGAGCTGCATTGGTCTTCTAGATCTGGAAAAGGTATTGTTTGTTAATGGGATGACTACAAATTTGGTAAGTATTAGTCAACTATGCAACCAAGGTTTCAAATCAATTTTACTGCTTCTAAATGTCTGGTAACTGATGAGAAGAATGAAGTTATCATGAAGGGAATTTGATCAAAAGACAATTGTTACTTGTGGATTCCTCAAGAAACAAATTTCTCCTCCACGTGTTTAATGCCAAAAGAGGTTGAGATGAAGTTACTTCAGAAGAAACTTGACCGGTTACTCCTAAAAGACATGAAGAAAGTCCAACCAAAGGAAGCAACCATATGTACTCCTAAGCTGAACATGGAGAAAAGAAAAATCTTTTGTGAATAAGAAAAAAGGAAGAAAACCAAGATGTCAAAATCGAAGGTGCATCATAAAATTACTTCCAAGAGGTTAGAAACTCTTCATTTGGCACAAGTGGAACCTAAGCAGGTTGACAGTTTTGGTAAAAAGAAATGTGTTGGTGTAATTGGTGATAATTTTCCAAAATCTTCCTGGAAGAACTTTATCAATGAAGAACCAAATGGTATTGGAGTTTTAAAGGAATTATAGAAATTACTGATGGGGAGGAATGATACAGATTCTATATCTTTCCTCCATGTTTCTATGGCTACAAATGCCAAAGGATGGGACAAAGACTCTTTGTAAAGGGTTGAATTGAAGACGAATGTAATGGTAGGTAGGGTTCGTGGTAACACTCCTAAAACTGGTGATAGAGTCAAGGAGTGCAGTAGGCTATTTGATAGAGGCAAGAGGTGGAAGTCCACATGAAAATGATCAAGGTTACTTTATTCCTAAGACTATAATATGTCTCGGCTACTACTGCTGATGGTAGCTTGTGTGTGTGAATGATGTCCTACCAAATGTTACGACATCTATCCTGATGTGTGAACATGAAAGGTTCATATTGGTGTATTGATTTTGGATTTTATTTTGAGGTGGAGAAATAATCATCTAAAATAATAAGAGAGAATGATAGATCACTAGTGTGAAGAGACAACTGCTATATATGGATTTATCATGAATCGCTTTGGTCATCCATGAGTGTTGGGTGTTTCATAGATGGAACTCTCTGAAGTAAGTCCAGTTGTGTGATCATACCATTGTTTAATGTTGGGACATCATCTCAGTATATTATGTCTCCAGGAATCAAGAGGAGCTATATTTGGAAATCTCTCTAGTTCTCTTGTTTATTTTCAGATAGCTATTACTTTAGTGGTTGTTTCTTTGGTGAAATGCTAAGAGTAACACTCTTGGCCTAGTCTGATGAAGTTAGAGGGGTGAATAACTATTCTGTATGGCTCCTAGTTTATTCTTAGTATGACAGGGGATGTTAAGGGCATATGTGCAGGTTGTTATGAATAGCGTGACCACATTGTTTCTTCATCTAGGGACATGTGAGATAACAATGTTGGAATTGTTCAATGGTCAAAGAGAGAGGTAGATCAATCCTTTGTCTCTCTCTTGAATTGAGTGGTGCACCGATAACAAGAATCATCTAATCTTCCTTGGAAATTGCTTTCCCTTACGAGTTTTTCAAGTTGTGCAGTATTTTTTTCTTGGTTCCCCTCAGTTTTGTTCATCTGTGAGTTCTTTCATACTCGAGCTCAGTTGTTGTCAAATTTTGGCTAAATAGGGAGAGAATAGTGTCGTTGAGTCTTGATTTGTTGTTGTTGGTTGTTGCTTCCATCATGCAACAATTAAGGGGGAGTATGAGTTTCTAGGATAAGGGTTTTATGTTCCTTCATCTGATGAGTCTTATGTTTTGGGTATATACAAGATATCGTTCAAGATGTTCTAACATATTGTCTGGTCGGGTGTGTATTTTTTCTTCTGTCACATGATCTTCTAATTTATGATGCTTCTGTCACATGGTCTTCTAACTTGGGTCATTCAGGTTATAATTCTTTTTGGTGTTTTGAGGCTACAGGGAAATCCTCATGGGGCTTTGTGTAACTCCCGTTCATTTAATGAATTATTTAATTAAATTATTTTTGGATTATTTGTTTAAGTTGTGAGATGTTGAGAATTATTGGTATAAGTTGTTAGATTATTATTAATTAATTAATTAGTTGATTAATAATAATAATGTTGGAATTAATAGAACAATTGTGTTGGGCTCATGTTATTGGTTGGAAGTAGTAAAGTGAAGTGTATGTTAGGCCCAATAGGATTTATTATATAAATTAAACTGACACAAGGGTTTGGTTTTTGGAGAACAAGGGGTCTTATGTGTGACCGTGTGAAGCCGCACGAAGAGAGGAGTAAGTTTCCCGGTGTCGAACAGAGCAAAGCAAGGATTACGGCCAGAGCTTTGATTGAGAAAACTTTAATCCATGTAAGGGTGGGGTTCTGACCTTATAATGGGATTTATGATGTGTATTACATGGGAATTGATTGTTTGTATGACTGTGTGCGTTGATGTTTATGGATTTGTTATCAAAGTTGCCCGTTTATCTATGTCGTGGTCGTTAGGGAGTCACATTATGACTGTATCGCATGATTAGTGAACTTGTTATTAAGTTGGCCTTTAGTCGTGTTGTGGGAGTTTGGAGTTTTCTGAATAATTGCTCGGTATAATTGAGGGATATGTTAGGATAGTTTATCACTCGTTGTTATGGTCGCTATAAAGCTGTGGTATTCCGAGTGGTTGGCAGGAATTTAGTAAATTGTTGTTATGGTCATTTTAGGAAGTTTTTTGCGTGAATGTCTTATATAATTAATGAATTTATTGATAGGAAATATAGTTTCCTATTGCTGTGTTATTCTGAGAAGTTGGTCAAAAATTATGCATTGTATTGATGTGGTTGTTAGGACGTTGTATTGTTCCATGTTGTTGACCGAAACTAGTGGTCGAGGAGGATACTGATGGTGTTAGATGTCGAGCGGCATTTAGGCTGCAAGGTGTGTCGGAGAATATATGTGTTAGATGTCGAGAGGCATTAGGTTGCGAGGCGTGCTAAGGAGCATGGTCCTATTTTCGAGCGGCACGAAGTTACAGTTTGGGCCGATGAATATCAATTAGTTGTTATTCTACTTTGTTTTTTTACGTGTCGAGGAGTATTGATTCGGTTATTATTCTGTCTTAGTTGCTGTGCATGTCGAGGGGCATGTAGTTTCCCTATTCGTATTGTCCGTATATGTTGTCTTGGTCGATACCAGTGTTGTGTAAGTTGTTATGAGTTAATAAATTCCAGGTTGATGAATGTTGTACCCCAAAATTTGCCCTCTCATTTTATCAAGATTTCCCCTTACAAGACCTCTTGGACTCCAGACAGGATTAGGGTTTGCTCAGCTCAAGACCTCACCTTGCACTGATGACCTGAAATTAGGGTTTGAGTTTGCACATGGATTTTGGGACTTTCAATGCCTCATGTGACTTCCATACTTTATGTTGGACCTCTAAGATTGCTCATACCAAGTTTCAAGCCTTGAATCACATTTTTGCCCAGTCAATTGGACATTTGACCTAAAAATCAACTGTATTGGGGAAAAAGCCAACCATGGCCAATTTACAGTCAAACCTCATAATTTTTGATCCACATAAACATTCTAGGCTCATATGAACCATTTGATCAATTTTGGACCACAACTCCTCAAGAAATTTGATCAGATCATCAAAAGGGCAAAATGGTCATTTTTAGGGTTTTGACTGTAGAAGGGCAATTTCTGATTTTTCACCTAGCCAATGGCAAATTGGGTTCAAGCATACTTTCAAGGATTCAATGGCATCATCTTGACCTAATCACAAGGTTCAAAAGATCTAAAATGCATTGGATTGACAGATGAATTTTCCAGTCAACTGATCAAAAATCAATTGTACACTAAAAAGTCAAACTTTGACTTTTTGGTAAAAATCAAGTGCCAAGGGTCATAATTCATCAAGATGTGTCAAAACATGAAACTTTTTCACCAAGAAACGTAATTTTGAAAATTAGGGTTTAAGTTTGAAAATTTTCATAACTTAGAATTTTTCTAAGTTATGAAAATTTCTTATTTTTTCCCAACGTTTCCCAACTTTTTCACCATGATGCAATTGGATTCAAACAAAACTTCCAACATGAAAGTTGTAGTCCTCCACAAAATCTACAACTTTGATTCACAAAGTTTTCCCAAAAGATTCTTGGATATCAAGTTATGATTTTGTGAATAGGGGTCCAAAAACTTTTTAACTTAGTGAAATTTTGCCCTAGTTTAGGCAGATTTTTGACCTAACTTCATGGAAACTTTTCACCTAGTTCCAAGAGGAATCTCATAATACATTTCAAATATGGATTATAGAGCATGTTACAAGCTTTCTAAAATGTCCAATGTTGTACCCCAAAATTTGCCCTCTCTTTCTTTAAGAAATCATCTTGGATTCTCAGAGTCCCTCTGAAACAAATCCATGTCCTGAATTGTCATTTTTGCCCAAGCAAACCATTTACAAGAGCAAAATGATCACATAAGCTCTAAAGGCAACGCTTTTATCTTGAGAAAAATTAAATTCTAAACATTTGGGATTTTTCTCTAAAAATGGGTGTTTAAGAAGAAAATAGCGCTTCAGAACTTCTGGACCAAACTCCAGATAGAAACGGTCAGAAGTCGCAAGCTTGGCTCAACGCAGTCAGAAGTTGGCTCTTCAGCAGCTACATCAACTCAGTCAGAAGTTGCAAACGTGGTTCAACACGTAAGCCTCAGACAGAACATGACTCTTTCAGCAGTTACGCAAGTTCAACCAGAGTTTGATAAAAGAATGCAAAGGAAGCAAGGAAGCCTGAAGGCTCCTTCAGAACATGCTGAAATCAGAAGATGAAAAGGTCAGAAGAGTGGGTGTTACACTGATACAGAATCTCTAAGTCCAGGATTTCCAAAAGCAAATCCAAGGAACGTGTCAGAAAGTCAGGAGAATCCCCAGAATTTGCTAAGACAACAGAAGGCCAAGACCAGAGCATGGTTTACGTTGTTTTTGGTAAAACAGAACTGCTGGTTCAAAGTTTTGTTTCTATTACCAGAATATTGGTGTTGATAAGTCTCATCACTATTTAATGCTCATTAATGCTCCCAACCACTCCTGAACATTCATCCAAGTAGTCCCTTCACGTGTGGCTTGGTAAACGCCTTTATGCAGGTTCAAGCATGTGTCTATGCGCCACCGTCCACCTAAGAGGTCACTTCTCCCCAATCCATGCTTGCTGTTCCAGCCTAGGCTGAAAGGCTATCTGTTATCACAACTTCCTAGGAATTTCTTTCAAAGAACAATTCAACCTCTGTTGGCGCCTTTAATGTTCAAGAAATCCACAAGAGCTTTGCCTATAAATAGAGAACCATTGTCCACTGAAAAGAGGGCGTCCAACATCCAGAAAAATTGCTAAAAGAGAAACAGAAATTTTTAGCAAGAAAGTACTGTGAAACTCTGCCAAAATCTCCAGTGTTTCATAACTTTGAACTTCTTACCTTCAAACTTCATCAATACCCAGCTTTCTTTGTGACTAAAGAACACCTTTTCAGCCTCTGACCATACATACACCTTCATCTACCCCTTTCAAAAAAGAACCTATCCAGAGCACCGTCAGAGCCAAAAGCTAGCTCTCCTTCACAAACTTTTCTAACATCCAGGTAAGCACCTGCTGACCTTCATCACGCTGCTAAGCATCATCAGCTTTGCATGCTCAAATAAACATAATGTAAATATCAAGTTGTTGTTGTTTGTGTTCTGAGGATTTTCATACCTCAGAACATTTAGATAGGAAGTGAGTCAGCATAGAACCTGCCTGTGACCTTGTTGGTTCTGTCTCCTAAAACACTCTGACATTTGCTGAAGCTGTTCCAAACATGTTTCCTGTTTTGTGTAAAAATAACAAAATTGCAGATGTTCTGACTAGCACAGGGAGAAGCCAAGTGCTGACTTTGACGCTAGCACATCTGAAGCCTGTTTTGCTGACAATAATATCAGAACTTCTGAGAATTATTGTATTTCCAGCAGGATCAAAACTTCTGATTTCCCCACTAACAAACTTTTGTCTTGCAGCGTGTTGTACCCAAAATTTTGACCTAAGATACCATCTCCCATCTGCATCATTTGCATTGCAAGGATTTTGACCTATTTTTATCAAATTTTCAAAGCAGTGTAAAAATTCATAACTTTTCCAAGTCGAGAGCTGTTTATTTCTGAATGCTAAATTTATTAACTGATCAAGACTTAAATGATGTTTATTAATTATTTATCATCTTAAATTTAAATAATTGGAATTTATTTTCAATTATTATATAATTCAAAGATCTATAAATAATAAAATGAATATTTGAAAAGAGGCATATTAATTGTTCAGACAGTGTTTATTTATTATTCATTATCTTAAATTTAAATAATTGGAGTTTATTTTCAGTTATTACATGATTTAAAGATTTATGAATAATATAATAAATATTTGAAAAGAAGTTCACTAATTGGTCAATAATGATTATTTAATTATTTATCATTCTAAGTTAAATAATTGAAATTCTATTTTTAATTATTATAATTTAGAAAATTATGAATAACGAATTAAATAATTGAAATTATTAGTTGATCAATGATGTTTATTTATTCGTTTATTATTCTGAATTTAAGTGATTGGAATTGATTTTCAATTATTATACAATTTAAAGAATTATAAACAATAAACAAATAATTGGAAAGAAAAAGAATTGACTGGGAAAGGATAGAATTTTATTTCACTTTATTCTATTTTATTACAATTGTTATTTAAATATTGTATTATTTACAAATATATTTATAATAACAAATTACATAAAAGTTTAAAGTAAAATAGAACTATTTTTCTAAGGTTCTAATTCTAATCTTCTATCCAATGCTTTTGTCTGCTCATTTAATTTTACCTGCAAAAAACAATTAAAAGAGAAAGTCAGAAATAAATAAATAATTAAAAGCAGAAAATTATTTAATGTTCATCATTAAAAGCAGACGGCTGGAATCAGTTTACCCTTTTTGCAAATCGCGGGATTTCTCCCGGTTCACAAAAAGGGAGGAATTTTTATTTTCATAAATGAATGCACAATTTAAAACATGCACAAATTCATTTTTGGTTTCAAAACTGCATATTTAAAATTAATTGCATTTTTCAAAGTCCAATGCATATTTCAAAAAATATGCACAGCATACAAAAGTCCATGCATAATTTCAAAACAGCATATGCAAGACAAACAAAATTCCAACGTAAACCTACATGCCATGCACATAGAAGAAGCCAAAACAAATAGGCTCCACTGTTGCATTGGAAGTCAAAAGAAATGTGCAGTCTAAAAACCATTTTGCAAGCAATATGTATTCCATTTTTCATCATGTTCCAGCCTATGCCTTTTCAGAACAAGAAAGTACAGTATATCATTTTGGTGTATCAAATGTACTGAGAGAGAGAAGAGAGAAGAGAGTTGGTTTTTTACAGGTTTTGGCCTTAGGCAGGAAATAGAATGCAAACAGAACAGCAGCATACAATAAGAGAAAAGGAAAACATGAAATAGGAATAGAGACAAACCATATGGAGCAGTAAGGGTGCAGAAGTACCAAGAAAATATATTAAATATTCAAACCTGATACCATAAGCCTCAAGAAAGACAAACTGATATAACCTACCAAACCCCTTCAAAAAATGAGGAGGTACACAACCTGTTCATAAAAAAACCTTCAAGCAAAAAACCAAAACTGTCAAACATATACAAAAATTCTCAAAGCAAAAAGCCTTCCACCTATTGTCAAAACCATAGTAACATCAACCATGGCCTAAACCAAACCTGTTTCCATAACCTATTAAACCATGTCAAAACCAACAACCTTGGCCTAAACCTCATTAACCTGATTGAGCCCTCAAACCAATATCACAAGCATCATTCAAAACCATAAACATATGGCCTAAACCATTCAACTGCATTACTAAACCTGCCTGCTGCATAAAACCTGCTGACTGCATAATACCACAAAACTTGCTACCAACCATTTTCATCAAAAAACATACACAACCTAAACCATTAACCTGCTACTGCTTAAACCATTTCAAAAAACCAGTAGAACCATTTCAAAACCAAAACCTTATGGCCAAACACAAAAACAAGTAGGAACCTACTGTCATAAACCAAACCTGTATCACCCAAAATCAAAACCAACGACCAAATACCCAAACCTCAGATTGTGTCATCATAGGCAACAAAAAGTATACAGAAGCATAGTTGAGAAGAAGAGAAAAGCATCAATACTGGTCAAACCATTTCAACATGTTTAGGCAACCAAAAACCTCAAAGCAATGTCAAGCATCAATGCCTCATAGATATTCATCACAGGCGTAAGGAAAGGCAACTAAAGGCAACCCATTCAAACACACCATAGCAAGGCCATAAAGAGAAGAAAAAGAAGCTAGTCAAAAACAACATTCCAACAATAGCATCAAGGCAACACAACATCATAGGCAACATAAACGTTCAAGGCATACAGTAGCAGTAGCAAGAGAAGAAGAGGAAAAAGAAAAGCAAAAGGGCCAAAAGGAACGAAGTACCGGTAAGTCCGGAGCAAGCTCACAGCGTCTCCACCGTCTTCCTTGCCCAGCCTCCTAGCTCACCTTAACCTCCCCTCCGTCCCCAAGGTATCTCTTCTTTTCTATTCTCTTCAAAAAAATGCTTCAAAACACATAATGAAACAAACAGAATCAAAATCGCGAGCATGCATAACCGTAACCAAAGCGTAAAAGATTTGAGATAATGTTCGTACCGTGAATTCGTGATCGTCGCCCTAACGCTCGGACTGGAGGGAGGAGAAGGAAGAGATGTCGGTGGCTTGGGCCATGGAATACAGTGGCGAAGCAAGAGACGAAGAGATGAATCACGCGAAGAAGACGAAGAAGACAAGCGAGCAAGCGCCGCTTCTGTCCCAAACCTTAACCCTAATTCTATTAACCAAAACACGTTTAACCCCAAAAACAATTATAAAATCATTTGGACCTTAACCCATTTCAATTGCCAAAGCCCAAGCGGATCCCTTTGTGCACCCCCCGTATCGGTTCTGATCAGGCCCCTTCAAAACCCTTGGCCCATATATATTTGTTCTTCAAGCTCTTTTTTAAATATACCTTTGTTATTTATTCTTTTTTTTTTTTTCAGTTTTAGAACTATTAATAGCTTAGTAAATTAATTAGTAGTTTGATCAATTAATAGATTTAATTAAAACTTTTAATCATTTTACCCTTTTATTTTATTAAATTTAATTTTTAGGTTTATTTGGATAATTTTAAAACCTCCCTTTTTAATTAGGTTTAAGTTAGTTTTTTAGTATTCATTTAGTTTAATCATTTAATAATAATTACTAAAATAATGCCTTATATAGAACTCTAAAAAATATAAAAAATATATAGAGACTTAAAACTAACAAAATATTTTTGTCTTCTTTAATTAATTTTCATTTACTTTTATCCATATAAAAATGCGTAAAAAATGAAAACTACTAAAACATTTTCTTTTCATTAATATTAAACCAAGAATCTAAAAAATGCATTATTCACATCCTTTAGTCTATCATTTAACTATTGTTATTTAATCATTATCTGCATAATTTTTCTGTTTATTTATTTCATATTTATTTGTTTATTCCGTTTACGTTTAAATCCAAAGGAAAAAAGATAAATTTGTTGACTTCATGTCCTCAAGTCTAATCGCGCGAATATTTGCATTTCATTAAAACTTAGGATAATTCTCCTTCAAGTATTCAATCTTTTCAAAACTTATACCCTTTAAGCAAAAAATTCGACGTTAGGTCGTCGTATCTTCAGAAACCCGTCCGTACCCCTTTTCGGCCAAAACGATTTATCAAAACAAACATTTTAATAAAACAGATATTTCAAAAGGTTCCTATAGAGTACTATAGATACATTGGGTGCTAATACCTTCCCATTGTATAACCAACCCCCGAACCATAGATCTCTTTTCAAAAATGCCTTGTATCTTTATTACTTTTAGAAAGTATTATTTTACATTGCATATTTAGGGTTTTATTTCGCTCTTTCCCCTTTTCCCTTGGAAACAATAAAGCACGATGGAGACTCTTTCTTTTGTGAGACGAATTAATCAATAATTCGATCTCCGATTTACCCCGCTACATTTTTTATCGCTACACAGCGCATGGGGGTCAGAACTTCTGATCTCCCCACTAACAGGTTTCTGTTTTGCAGGTGCAAGAGTCAGAAGTTCTGACTCATACAGTTTAACCAAAAGGTTGATCATCTGGAAGCGGGCCTGAGTCAGAACTTCTGATGACCTCTCAGCAGCGCGCTGGCGCCCTCTCTCTTTCTCTCTATCTTGTTTTTGTTATTTCGTTTTCTTGTCTATTTTTCTCGTTGAATCACCCCATGTACAAATATGTATCCCCACCCCCCTAATTGTTGTAATAATGTAGGATTTTATATTCCTGCTTGTTATTGCTTTTTAAATGCTAGTAATTAGGGTGTGTATGGCAAGATAAAATCAATGAAATAGAAAATCCTAATTCAAAGATAAACTCTTGTATGCAATAAAACACACTTGCACACTAACACCCCTAGGGTTACATCCACTTGTTGCCTTCAAAAATGGGCCATGTTACGCATGCAAAGTATCTTGGTAAAACAGACAAAATCAAAAGATCATAGTCCCTCGATGACGCTATCCAAAGTTGCCTTACAAAAATGATCTTAGTCCCTCAAAAAATGCTAAGATACTTTGCAAAATTGCTATCATGGTCTATACGATGACCCGCGCCCGTCCCGTTTACATCCTAACACAAGATTGTCCACCAAATACAATGGTGGAACGATACTGTTAAAAGGGTTAAAAACATAAGAAAGATCTTTGAGTAAAATAGGGTAGACAACTCTTAGTTACTCGATCAAAAATCTTGCAAAACATCCTTGCTATTTTTCAAAACACACTCCACAACACAATTTCAAAACAACTTTCAAAATATTGAAAACCTTTCAAAAAGACAAACACCTTTGTATACATTCAAACAAGAATCATTACAAAGGTTGCCACAACGATGGCCTCTTTTCAAAACATCTTTCAAACAAACACACAAAGCACCATTTCAAACAATTGAAAATGCAAGGCAAGTGATCTAAGCAAGTAACTAAGAGCCCATGGATAACCATGGATAGAAAGGGTGCTAATACCTTCCCTTTCTATAATCTACTCCCCGAACCCAAGAAAACATCTCAAAAGGTTTTTCCTATGCTTTTTAACCTTTCCTTTAGGATAAAATAAAAAGTTGGTGGCGAATCTTGCTCAACTGAAACATTTGCGAAAACAAACGCAAAACCTCAAGTCAGCTCTCCCACCGTATCACATCCAAGAACTCTCCAAAATCATTTATGGTTAGGGAGAATCGAAGGAATGAAAATGGCAAATTATCACTTTTGTCCAAGGCATTTTTCACAAAGGTGCAAGTTGCAAATCAGTTTGAATCATGTTTGGACTTGCATTACAGGTCCTAATCCTTTTTAAACTCCAAAATTTAATGCAAATACAATGTGTAATGGCATTTTTTGATCTTTAAAGCTTTGTACAAGGGTTTAATCCAAAAATGACATAAATGTAACAATGCTACTTTGATAAAGTTTGCTTTTAGCAACTTTGTTTATCTTGAGCCATGAACCTAACCTCTTGCTGCAAACAAAGTCCACAAATACCAGGAAATTTGTACCAACTCTCCTCAGGCCTTGAGCTAGCCTGTACAGGCTTTGGCATTGTCACTTCCCACCTTTTCTTCAAAAGCAAGTAATTTGGCAAAAGTCAATACAACTCTTCTATCTGATAAAACCAAGTCTTGGTATCATTTCAAACAAGTTCAACATATTGTAGCAAGCCAAAAGAACGATTTGCCAACTTCTCAAACACCTTAAAACACAAAAATCCCAACTTCTGCCCAAATCAGGGCAACTTCTGCAAATCAAAAGCCAAAACATATTTCACTCGTGCGTTTTGCTTTGAACCACTTCAAACACATTCCATACATCACACCTAAGCCATCCAGGCCTTTGTTCAGCAACTGTAACCCATGTTTCGAGCTTCACCATTTTCACTTTCTAAGTTTGCAGGTTGACTTCTACAGGCATTTTTAAGCAACTTCAAAGCAAGCCAAGCATTGGGAAAGGTTGAAGGAACTTCAGGCAAGCTAACACGACCTTAAGGCCTCACTCAAAACTCCTACATTGCCATATCCAAACTCAACTGAACAAGGTATTTGTCAAGTTTCTAACTCCTTATTTAGGCATCATTAAGCTTAGGTTTGTGAAGCAAAAATGTAGTCCCTAATGTGCTTGAGCTGTACATATGCATAGCTTCCATTTATATTGACTGAGCTAGGAGTATTTGATAGTTGAAGTTGCTGGAAATTCTAGGTCAAAATTTAGGGCCATCAAAATTCTCTCTATCCTTTGAGAGTTAGGTCACAAAATGGATATGGTTGGAATCGTGATTAAAAATTCTATAAGTTTCATGTTGTAAATTTTTGATTTCATGCAAGCAATAGAGAGAACAGGATTTGAACTGAACAGAAGCGCGCGCGTGGTGTCTGGAGGTCAGGGATGAAGATGTTCTGGGTCTGGCGCTTGGGCTTGTTTCTTTTGACACCCCCATTTTACTTTCTGCACCCCCTTGGCCCATTTTCTTTATTTTTGCATATTTTTTTATTTCTTTTATATTTTCTGACTTTATTTATTTTTTCCAAACATTGAAAAATTCCAAAAATATTTTCTTTATTTTTTTGCATTTTATCATATTTTTTTATTTTATTTTTTGCATAATAAATAGTTTATTAGGTTAAATAGAATTTATTTTCTTAAATAAAACTTGAAAATAATATAAAAATATTATATATTTTTATTTTTATTATTTATATACTTAAAATATTATTTTCATGCATATTTTAATTTTGTAACATTTTTGTATATATTTTTATTATTTCCTTGTACATAAATGAAATAAATAAATAATATAGCATATATTTTCTATTAAACAAAAATTAGGGTTTTCACCCCTTTCAAAAATAATCATTTTATTATTTTTAAGATATAAATAAATTTATTTTCTCATGCATAAAATTAATACAAAAACATTTCTTGCATATTTACCTTTAATTGTATATTTAAATAATTGTTCATTTATTTATTTGTACAATAAATTCAATTTGGTTGTAATAGTTTTAGGGTTTTTTTGAGCAATATCCCCCTATTCAAAACTTGTATCCCCCTCCCCATAATATTGTTGTAATAGTTTAGATTTACTTTACGCATTTTATCGCTTTCATATACCATGATAGTAAACTAGGGTTTTGTATGCAAAGACCAAAAAATCAAAACAAATAGCATGACCTAATGCAAGACAAAGATACATGAAAAATGACAACACATTGCACACAAGCACCCCTAGGGTTTCATCCACTTTGTTACCTTAAAATGGCCATGGTATGCATGCTAGGTATCTTGGCAAAATCAATCAAAACAAAAAGATCATAGTCCCTCGATGAGGCTATCTTGGTTGCCTAAAAAAATGATCTAGTCCCTCAAAAATTGCTAAGATACTTGGCAATATTGTTATCATGGTCATACGATGACCCGCGCCCGTCCCGTTTAACATCCAAAGATAGGGTTGTTTACCAAATGCAATGGTAAAACAATAATGTCAAAGGAATAAAAATGTATAGGAAAGACTTTTGAGTAGGGTAGACAACTCCTAGTTACTTGATAAATTTGCAAACCATCCTTGCTATTTTCAAAAACACATACACAATTTCAAAACATTTTCCAAACAAACTTTCAAACATTGAAACATTTTTCAAAAGAAAAACACCTTTGTATACATTCAAACAAGAATCATTACAAAGGTTGCCTAAACAACGGCCTCTTTTCAAAATACTTTCAAAACCATACACAAAAGCACCATTTCAAACAATTGAAAAGCAAAAGCAAGTGATCTAAAACAAGTAACTAAGAGCCCATGGAAAACCATGGATGAAAAGGGTGCTAGCACCTTCCCTTTTCATAATCTACCCCCCGAACCCAAAAACAATCTCAAAGGTCTTTCCTGTGCTTTTTTACCTTTCCTTTTGGATAAAATAAAAGTCGGTGGCGACTCTTGCTAAACCGAAACATTTGTGAATACAAACACAAAACCTCAAGTCAGTTCTCCCACCGCATCACAGAACTGGCGACTCTGTTGGGGAGAATTATAAAAGTGGGGTTACCTTAGGGTTTTAGATCACCTTTACATTCTTATCTTGCTTGACTTGATTGCTTTACATTTGGTTCTATTGTTTGGGTTTGAATCCTCTACCCGGATTTGGGAAACATTCATAGGTAAATAGCAATACGTTGTGGAATTTGTGTGGGGTATATCGACATGGTTGAAGAAAAAGCTATATTAGTGCGACATATTTGTGGGTACCGGTAGCCTTTGAGTCAATCAAAGAGAATACGGGGCCGCTGAGTGATGTCATGAAGCACTAATGGACTTTTAGAACCTTTACTTGACCAACTTGGCCTTTTAGGATGTAGTGAGATGATCGGCTTTGGTGCAATCCGAAGTTGGTAGATACTCGATACTACACTCATTGAGGGTTATTTTCTTGGAATATTTCGGTCGCCAATAAAGTGTCTAAACTGAAACAATGAACACAGAAAATAATCCAGTGATATTGATCTCCTTAGAACCCGGTTACTATTTCTAGGACAGGTTGAGCCAATTAAACTTTAAGAGGGTACTTACCTATGAAACCCCATGCAAGCCTAAACTAGGAACTTGTGTGATTTGTTTGTACATATATACTTGTGCATAACATCATGGACATCATGAAGCATCATATGCATCCACTAACCATTTCAAGGATTTGGATTTTCATCTTTGTTCCTGTTTTGTAGGTAATGGATTCACTTTGCAGGAAAACTATCCAAGTCAACCTTGTAAGAATTCCTCCTCAACTCAAGGAGCTTGCTTCAAGGATTCCCGAGAATTCTCCATTCACCGAGAGGCATGGTCGTCTTCTCAACTTAGTCACTATCAACACTGAGGAGGATATGCTGAAAGTTCTCTTCCAGTTCTTTGACCCTTTGCATCACTGCTTTACATTTCCTGACTACCAGCTTGTGCCTACTTTGGAGGAATTTTCTCAACTCTTGAGGATTCCTATTCTCAATCAACTATCCTTCAACAGTACGGAAAGAGATCCAAAGCCTGAAGATGTTGCTCAATCCCTACACTTGCAACCATCTGATATCATAGGCCATTGGGAAACTAGAAGTGGTGTCAAAGGCTTCTTGTCAAAGTTTCTGTTTGAGAAGGCCCAAAGTTGCTGGAATTCTTTGGACTTACAAGCTTTTGAGGAGATTGCAGCTCTTATCATCTATGGGATGGTCTTGTTCCCTAACCTTGACCAACTCATAGACGTGAGTGCTGTCAAAATCTTCATGGCTCGCAACCCGGTGCCTACATTGCTTGGGGATATCCTCTTCTCTTGTCACACTCGAACAATGAGGAAAAGAGGTGTTCTCATGTGTTGTACTCCTCTACTGGCAAGATGGTTTATTTCTCATCTTCCCCAATTAGTTTTGAAGAATGAGCAAGGTTTGAGGTGGTCACAACGATTGATGACTCTTACACATTCATATGTTCATTGGTGTTCTCGATCAAAAGAGAATGTTATCATCATTGACCATTGTGGGGAATTCCCTAATGTCCCTCTACTTGGCATTAGGGGAGGCATCACCTACAACCCTTGCTTGGCTCTGAGACAGTTTGGTTATGCCCGAAGGGATGGCCCACATAACATGCTGATTCCAGAATTGGTTTTTGACTTCGACAACGATGATCAAGGACTTCGACAAAGGTTTATCCGAGCTTGGAGGATTCCCAACAAGGTGGACAGTAAGACCTTGGGACACAAGAATTCCATCCCTCTTGAGCCTTACCTCAAGTGGGTACGAACCCGCGCCCAAAGTCTTATGATGCCTTACCCCTACATTCTCCCTGTGATTATAGAGCCTGTTATGGAAGGAGAGGTTCCATACACCCTCCTACATCCTGACATGCCAACATCACTTGAAGATTTACAAAGGAGTTGGATACAGCTCAAGGGAGAGCGCGATACTTTCGAAGCCCAATTCTACGCAAGCAAGAAAAAGGTTTTGGAAATCACTCATCAACTTCATGAAGAGCAGACTCTCAACACCTACATTGCACCAAAGAGGATGCGCAACGTCTTTTTACCTTAGAATTTTGTATTATTTTGCCCATAGGGCATTGATGTACTAACAAATTCTATCTTATTAATATGACTTGTGTTCCTTTTTTGTTTAAAACAAATTTGAATTTTTGAATCCTTGAATTCATTACATCAATACATATCATTCATCATATGCATAAACAAGTCTTCACACCAAGTTTCCTCATCTCTCTGTTGTTTATTTCAGCAAGATGGATATTGAACAGAAGGTCAAAGACTTACAAGATCAGAATTCATAGTTTCAGCAACTACTTCTGACCTTAGCCAAGGGGCAGGAGGAGCTCAAGACCTTGCTAGAGAAGGAAAAAGAGAAAAAGAAGAAGAAGTGAGCTGGTGTGGCTACCTTGGGCAGAAGATTTGAAGGTCAAGCCAGAAGGGTCCTGGATTTCCCCTTAACATCTGATGAAGGAGTAAGAAAGGGAAAGGAAACTGCAGTGCCATCTGATTCTGAGGAAGAAGAAAAGGAGGAGGATGAAGACTATTTTGAACAGCAGTACCCTCTTGCAGATGACAAATACATGAACCTGGAAGAGCGTCTGGCAGCTATGGAGATACAGAGAGTGCTCGGGCTGGACTTTGAAGAGTTAGGTTTGGTTTTTGGAATTGTAATCCCTACTAAGTTTAAATTGCCTATATTTGCTAAGTACGATGGGTTGTCTTGCCCGAAGATGCACCTACGATCTTATGTCAGGAAAATCCAACCACATTCTTTTGACAAGGATCTGTGGGTCCATTTCTTCCAGGACAGTTTATCGGGGACGCAGCTGGATTGGTTCTACCAGTTGGAGAGGTTTGATGTGCATAATTGGGAAGATTTGGCGGTCGCCTTCTACAAACAGTATCAATATAATGCGGACTTAACACCAACCCGTACTCAATTACAGAGTATGGGCATGGTCTCAAATGAAGGTTTCAAAGAGTATGCCCAGAAATGGAGAGATTTGGTGGGACGAGTACAACCACCTCTATCTGAGAGGGAGCTAGTAGTCATGTTCTTGGGTACACTGTCAGGTCCCTTTTTCAATCACCTGATTGGAAGCTCGTCTGCGGGGTTCACTGAGTTGATTCTAACTGGTGAGAGAGTTGAAGCCGGCATAAAAAGTGAGAAAATACAAAAAGAAGCATCTGCTTCTGCCGCCATCAAAAAGACTTTTCCAGCAAAGAAATAAGTATCATTTGTTTACTCCCAAAGAGGTCAAGGAAGAGTTTAGCACCGGTCAGCGGTGGGGGACGTAATGATTCAGAAGTCTGCAGCTGATCAGCCTAGAAACAATCAACCCAGAACCAACCAAACAAGGGTGGAAAGGCCTGTATGGCAATTCACCCGGATCAACATGACTCCTGCTCAGGTTCTACCCCATCTCTTGAAGTTAAACCTTGCAAGTTTGAAAGAAGCCCAGAAGAATCCGAATACAGCTTCCCCTTACTATCATTCGAACGCCAAGTGTGCTTATCATTCAGACAGCCTAGGGCACGACACCAACAATTGTTGGGCCCTCAAGAATAAGATTCAGGATTTGATAGATGCTAAAGAAGTTGAATTCGACGCCCCTGAAAAGCCGAATGTAATCTCTGCTCCAATGCCAAAGCATGGCCACAATGCCCATGCTGTTGAAGAAGATCTTTTTATTGCTACTATTGATAATTTGATGACTCCGCTACCGATAATCAAGTTGAATTTGCTGAAGGCTGGGATTTTCCCAGGTTGTGAAGAAGATTGCTGCTTTTGTTCATCCTTACCAACCGACTGTCCATTGTTGAATTTAGGCATCCAACGCCTAATGGATAACCAAGAAATCCTTTTTGAAAAAACTCCTGTTACACCGACTCCTGTCAATGATGTCTCAATAATAACCATATCCGCCAATCTTTCCAAGGTCTCCAAAAGACCTGTTAAGATTACATCTGCTCCGAAGACTGTACCTTTGAAGATAACCATGCCCGGGCCCGTCCCGTACAAGTCCGACAAATCAGTACCGTGGAACTATGGTGGATAAATCTACTACCACGGTATTAAGCAAATTGAATCAACTGAAGAGAGTTCTGATGAAGAGACTTCTGACATTAGAAACATTGCTAGAACGAGCAAAATCACCCGCAGTGGAAGAATTTTCTCTCCAGAGATTGCCCCTCCAAAGGCAATCTTTGGACCCTCAGCTGCTCCTAAAGTTACCCATGTACCGGTCAACATATCTGCGAGAACTCCAATTATTGAAGAAGTTGTTACTCCTGTGGTTGTCCCCTTTGCTGCTGCTGATGATAGAGGGAAAGGGATCCAAGAAGAGCCCCGTCAGGATGATGGCCCAGCCATTGATCATCCCTGAAACCTCTCAAAAAGAAATGGAAGATATTTTGAAAATAATCAAGAAAAGCAATTATGATGTTGTGGAACAACTGGGGAAAACCCCCTCAAAGATCTCTATGATGGCCTTGCTGCTTTGTTCAGAAGCTCATGCTAAAGCTTTGATAAGATTCTTAAAGACGGCCCACGTGCCACAGGAAACCTCCGCGGATCAGTTCCAGGAATGTGTAGCTAGCTTAACAGCTGACAATGGTCTAGGATTCTCCGATGCCGATTTAACATCGAAAGGGAGAAAACATAATGACGCTTTGCATGTCTCGGTGGAATGCAGAGGGACTACTCTAGCACACGTACTGGTAGTCATTGGTTCATCGCTGAACGTCTTGCCAAAGAAGGCCTTGGACAGGTTGGATTGTGAAGGCCTAACCTTGAAACCCAACAACATCATTGTCAGAGCCTTTGATGGTTCTAAAAGGATGGTCCACGGGGAGGTGGACATCCCCATTAAAGTGGGAACTGAAACCTTCAACTCCACGTTCTATGTGATGGACATCCGTCCTTCCTACTATTGCTTGTTGGGAAGACCCTGGATTCACAATGTTGGAGCCGTCACTTCTACTCTGCATCAAATGCTCAAGTACCCTGTCCAGGGGAAAATTATAACTGTCCACGGCGAAGAGGAATACATGATAAGCCATCTAAATTCTTTTCGCTATGTGGAATTGGATGGCGAATTCATCGAAACCCCTTTTCAGCATTTTGAAGAGGCAGCTCAGGAGATTGCGGCAACCAAGACAGTGTCTTCTATACCCATGATTACCAGACCTCTGCCTCAGATGTCGTCTCTCAAAGATGCAAAAGTTGTGATTGAAGAAGGAGGAAGCACAATCTGGGGGAAGCTTCCTGACTTTCCTTTCAAATCAGATAAATTCGACTTGGGATTCACTTCTTCTGCTCAAAAGGTTGTACGCCTCTCCCGTGCTGGAGGGCCACCAGCGAAGATCACCCATCATGGAGTCAATGCTTTGGAGGATAGTGAAGAGGAGAGCAACTTGGAAGACTGGATTTTCCCTACTGTTGACGGAGGACTGTGCAATTGGGAAGCAAAAGACTTTGTTCCGATTACTTTCATACCGCAGTAATTTATCTTTCAAACATTTCTGTTGGTTTGTAATAATTCTCAAACAATTCGTACACTTTTAAGCCTTGTGCCTTACCCGAGGCACATAGGTCCATTTGTAAGGGTTTGATTTTTCATCTTCATATGCCACTTTAATGAATCATGGACGTTTTCACATATAAACTTTTGTGTTCATTGTCTTTCTTTTTAAATTTTTATTTGTTTAAAGGTGGCTATCCCTTACACACACCCACACTCACAAATGCAGGTCCCCTTCCATTCCGGATTCCATGAGTAACAATTCTACTATGGCCTTCAGTGACTCTGAAGATCTGGTCTACCATGCCGAATACGAAGGTGAGGAAGATTGTGAGGTGCCGGGAGATTTGGCTAGACTGCTACAACAGGAAGAAAGGGCTATTCTACCTCATGAGGAGCTGTTAGAGACAATTAACTTGGGTACTGACGAAGACAGAAAAGAAGTTAGAGTGGGTGCCAACCTAGAGCCAAGTGTCAAGGAGCGCTTAATTCAGCTGTTAAATGAATATGTTGAGATCTTCGCCTGGTCATACGAAGACATGCCGGGACTTGATACAGATATTGTGGTACATCGTCTACCCACAAGAGAAGACTGTCCACCAGTTAAATAGAAAGTCCGCCGCATGAGACCCGACATGTTAGAAAAGATCAAAGCAGAAGTTATGAAGCAGTTCAATGCTGGATTTCTTGCTGTTACTTCCTATCCACAATGGGTTGCTAACATTGTGCCCGTGCCTAAGAAGGACGGCAAAGTGAGAATGTGCATGGATTACAGAGACTTAAACAGGGCCAGCCCTAAAGATGATTTTCCACTTCTGCACATTGACATCCTGGTCGACAACACAGCTCAGCACAAGGTATTTTCTTTCATGGACGGATTCTCGGGCTATAACCAGATCAAAATGGCCCCTGAGGACATGGAGAAAACTACTTTTGTTACACAGTGGGGTATGTTCTGCTACAAAGTGATGCCATTCGGACTAAATAATGCCGGAGCAACCTATCAACGCACCATGGTAGCTTTGTTTCATGATATGATACATCATGAGATAGAGGTCTACGTAGATGACATGATAGCCCGATCACAAACTGAATAAGAACACCTCGACCACTTGCAAAAGCTGCTTGTCAGGTTGAAGGAGTACAAGCTCATACTGAACCCTAACAAGTGCACTTTTGGAGTCCGATCCGGTAAACTCTTGGGTTTCATTGTCAGCAACAAAGGCATCGAGGTTGATCCTGCCAAATTCAAAGCTATACAAGAAATGCCTGCTCCTCACACTAAGGAGGAGGTCAGGGGTTTCTTGGGATGCCTAAACTACATTGCAAGGTTCATTTCTCACCTAACATCTACATGTGAACCAATCTTCAAGCTGTTGAAGAAAGATCAGGTGGTTAAATGGAATGATGACTGTCAAGTTGTTTTCGATAAAATCAAGGAGTATTTGCTAGAACCTCCTATCTTGATGCCACCCGTCGAAGGAAGACCGCTAATCATGTATCTAACCGTCCTAGAGAATTCAATGGGGTGCGTACTAGGCCAACATGACGAGTCTGGCCGAAAATAGCATGCCATTTATTACCTTAGCAAAAAGTTTATCGACTATAAGACCCGATACTAACTGCTCGAGAAAACTTGCTACGCTTTGGTATGGGCTGCTCGCCGGCTAAGGCAGTATATGTTGACTCATACCACTTTGCTGATATCTAAGATGGATCCGATCAAGTACATATTTGAGAAGCCTGCTTTATCTAGAAGAATAACTATATGGCAGATGATCCTAACGGAATACGATATACAATACACGACCCAAAAAGCTATAAAAGGTAATGTGCTAGCCGATCATCTGGCCCATCAAGCTGTCGAAGATTACCAATCCACGAGGTTCGACTTCCCCGACGAGGATATCATGACATTGGACAATGTTGAAGAGAACAGACCGTATGACGGACCTGAACAAGGATCCCGATGGACCCTGTACTTTGATGGTGCCTCCAATTCATTTGGCAACGGTATCGACACGATACTCATCTCTCAAGAAGGTTGCCATACACCTTTCACCGCCAGACTTTTCTTCAACTGCACCAATAACATGGCCGAGTATGAAGCTTGTACCTTTGGTATCAAGGCTGCCATAGACTTGGGAATCAAATCCTTGATTGTGTTTGGGGACTCAGCTTTGGTCATCAGTTAGATTAAAGGAGAGTGGGACACTAAACATCCTAACCTCATACCTTATAAAGAACATGTCTTGACATTGTTACCACATTTCGAGCAGATTACCTTCGAGCACTTCCCGCGAGAAGAAAATCAGCTAGCAGATGCTCTAGCTACAATGTCATCCATGTTTAAACTTAACTAGGATAATGAGGCTCCCCAAATCACCATTGACGGATGGACGAACCTTCACATTGTCACGAGATTAATACCGAAGAAGTAGTGGACCGGCCTTGGTTTCACGAAGTCAAAAGGTATCTCGAGGCTCAAGAATATCCTGAAGGAGCTTCAGTCAATGACAAAAAGTTCTTAAGGAGATTCTCAGCTAAGTTCTTCCTGAGCAATGGTATCCTGTACAAGCGCAATCATGATTGCATTCTGCTCTGTTGTGTGGACAAGATTGAAGCTGGAAAAATCATGGCTGAACTGCACAATGGTACCTTTGGCACTCACTCTAGCGGGCGTACGATGGCTAAGAAGATTTTACGGGCAGGCTATTACTGGTCTCCCATGGAAGCTGACTGCTATCAATATTCCAGGACTTGTCACAAATGTCAAATCTATGCGGATAAGGTACATATACCTCCAGTTCTACTCAATGTCTTAACAGCTCCTTGGCCATTCGCTATGCGGGGAATCGACATGATTGGAGAGATCAAGCCTACAACTTTCAATGGACACCATTTCATCCTGGTGGCCATTGATTACTTCACCAAGTGGGTCTAAGCAGCTTCCTTCGCATCCGTTACAAAGAATGTTGTTGCCCGTTTCATTAAGCAGAACCTTATATGTCGGTACGGTATCCCCGAAAGGATCATCACTGACAACGGTACAAACCTTAACAACACTATGATCACCGCCTTGTGCGAGCAGTTCCAGATTCAACATCACAATTCATCTCCCTATCAGCCAAAGATGAACGGTGCTATCGAAGCTGCGAACAAAAATATCAAGAAGATCATACAAAAGATGATAGTCACCTACAAGGACTGGCATGAGATGTTACCGTTTGCTCTCCACGGGTACCGTACCACGACGCGTACATCAACTGGGACAACACCCTATTCCTTGGTATACGGCATGGAAGCTATTTTACCTATTGAAGTTCAGATTCCCTCCTTGAGAATCATGAAGGATGCTGGTTTGAGTGAAGACGATTGGATTCAGACCCGATTTGATCAACTTAACTTGATTGATGAGAAGTGACTTACTGCTGTTTGCCACGATCAGACGTATCAAAAGTGGATGATCAAGGCTTTCAACAAGAAAGTCATACGCTAGACATATCAAGTCGGGGATCTTGTAATCAAGCAGAACATCTTGCCGCAAAGTGATCCCAGGGGCAAATGGGCTCCTACTTACGAAGGACCATTTGTAATCAAAAACATATTTTCTGGTGGGGCAATGATCTTAACCACCATGGACGGCAACGACCTGCCACACCCTGTGAACGCAGACATAGTCAAAAGATACTACGCATAAATGACCCGCTAGGTTGACACAACTAGGAAAAAAAAGGGCATCCCGGTGAATCGAAAACCCGAAAGGGCGGTTCAGGCAAAAATTAGGGATAAACAAAAAAAAATCTGTACACCCGGGAAGTTGAAAACCCGAAAGGGCGACTTGGGTAAAAAAGGGTTTCCCGGTGGATCGAAAACCCGAAAGGGCGGTCCAGGAAAAAGTTAGGGAATTAAAGCGTATGACTATGTCTCGTCGGATCACTTTAAGGACAATCTCTTCACAGACAAGCTTCGGGCTTCTGATCAACTCAATCATCTTCGGACGAAGCAACAAATGGACAAGATATTCAGAGTTACGAAGGCTATAGCAGAATGGGAACCCCATGGAATTTTCACACATAGCAATATTTCTTTGTATAAATTTTTCTCATTTTTTATGACAACGTTCTCTTACTAGGATATTTGTCTCCTTTGTACAAAATACTTACACAAAGTTAATACGAAGATACTTCAAAGTGCAGAAAAACTATTTGCCTTTTCTTCTTTTTTACACTTGTGTTTTATTTGAAAACGTCCAATGATTTATTAATGAGCATATGCATTTGAATATAATCACTGTTTACAAATAAGTGAAATGGGAAAGAATAATTACTGACAGGTCGAACGTATGGGAAAACGTCTTTAGGCTATTCCAAGAGAAATCCCCTACAGTACATCATCTAGATCCCCAGCGGAGCTAAAACCTTAAAATACATATCCCCAGCAGAGTTATAATTTCAAATCTTTAATTCCCATCAGAGTTAGGTTTTCAAACTCCCAACCCCCAGCGGAGTAAAAACTTTGAACAACAGACCCTCAGCAGAGATGAAACCTTCTTCCCTAGTTGAGTCAAAATTTCCAACTACCAATCCCCAGCGGGAACCATCTAGTTTTCCCCAAATTCCCCAGCAAGTTGTCTTGAAGTCTAAGAATCAACCAGATAACAGTTAACTTTTATCCCCAACCTAGGATAACTCCCCAGTAGAGTGGAATACAACCCAAACTCCTAAACTTTTTCCAAACAGGAATAAGTTTTTCCCCCAGAGTCCTGAACTTGCTCTCCAGCAATAAGCCTTCTTCCCCACAGAGTTTTTACTCCCCAACAGAATGAAGATTCTCATTCTTGATTCCCCAGTGAAGTTTCCAGAGTCTTCGTTACTCCCCAGCATGAATTTGTCAGAATTTTTAATCCCCTGCAGATCGAAGATTCTCATTCTTGACTCCCCAGCATGAATTCGTCCGATTTTTTAATCCCCAGGAGATTGAAGATTCTCATTCTTAGTTCCCTGGAGAAATCATCAGAGTTTTCCCTATTCCCCAGCCGGGTAAGGATTCCCGTTGTGTTACCCCCAGTAGAAGTTATCAAAGTTCTCTGGATTTCCCAAGCAGATTTATCAAGCAATTTGGCATTGCTCGCAACAGATTTTTGTCAATACTCCAACTTCAAGACATGAAGGATTCTCACATCCCCACAGAAGTTATCAAATATTTTGAATCTCCAGCATCGGTCAAGGATTTATTTTCCCCGGCAGCAGTCAAAGATTTCATTATCCCCAGCCGTCAAGGATTTATTTTCCTCAACAAGATAGCAAATCAGCTTACATGCGCATACATTACACTCATATATCATAAACATTGATAAAACACATCTTATTGCATCATACATTTCATGCAACATAACTTTGTGTTTCAGCTAACATTTTACCCTTTTCAGGATAAGGTTAACAACTATCTTTAACAAATATTCAAAGATTTCAGATACAATACGGATACACTCCAGAAACAGAAGTCATTGTATTACTCATTCAGAATTCAAAGTCAAGATACAGTACGGATACACTCCAAACACGTAAGTCATTCTGTTACTCATTCAGACTTCAACGTTCAGATACAATCTTGATATGCTCCAGACACGGTTGCCATTCTTTCACTCATTCTGATTTTCCCCAGCTCAGATACACTCTAAACATGGAAATCATTCTGTCACCTATTCAAGATAAAGTCCAGATACGCTTTAGACATGGTTGCCATTCTGTCACTTATTCTGACTTTTCCCCAGCCCAGAGACGCTCCAGACACGGATGCCATTCTTTCGCTTACTCAAATTTCAAAGATTCGGATACAATACAGATACACTCCAAACACGGAAGTCATTCTGTTATTCATTCAGATTCAAATACAGTTACAGCTCGGATACGCTCCAGACACGGACGCCATTCCATTGCTCATACAGATTCAGTCTCCAGATACAGTTCAGATACGTTCCAAATACGGACACCATTCTGATACTCATTCTTTTGACTTACAGCTTGCAATTCAACAAACATTCTTGGATGGCATCTTTAAGCCCATCTCCAACAAGATTCTATCACATCTCCAAATGGAATCTTTAAGCCTATTTCCTTAACAACATTTTGACGAGTGCAAATTTACGAGCACTCTAGTGTCCAATCATCTTTTACCTTCAAGTCACGAACGACAAACTCACCAATCTAACTCTTCAGGTTCAAGAAGATTGAACAGGGGCAGCTGTTGTACCCCAAAATTTTCCCTCTCATTCTATCAAGATTTCCCCTCATAAGACCTCTTGGACTCCAGACAGGATTAGGGTTTGCTCAGCTCAAGACCTCACCTTGCACTGATGACCTGAAATTAGGGTTTGAGTTTGCACAGGGATTTTTGGACTTTCAATGCCTCATGTGACTTCCATACTTCATGTTGGACCTCTAAGATTGCTCATACCAATTTTCAAGCCTTGAATCACATTTTTGCCCAGTCAATTGGACAGTTGACCTAAAAATCAACTGTATTGGGGAAAAAAGCCAACCATGGCCAATTTACAGTCAAACCTCATAAATTTTTATCCACGTCAACATTCTAGGATCCTATGAACCATTTTATCAAGTTTGGACCACAACTCCTCAAGAAATTTGATTAGATCATCAAAAGGGCAAAATGGTCATTTTTAGGGTTTTGACTATAGAAGGGCAATTTCTGATTTTTCACCTAGCCAATGGCAAATTGGGTTCAAGCATGGTTTCAAGGATTCAATGGAATCATCTTGACCTAATCACAAGGTTCAAAATATCTCAAATGCATTGGATTGACAGATGAATTTTCCAGTCAACTGATCAAAAATCAACTGTACACTGAAAAGTCAAACTTTGACTTTTTGGTCAAAATCAAGTGCCAAGGGTCATAATTCATCAAGATGTGTCAAAACATGAAACTTTTTCACCAAGAAACCTAATTTTGAAAATTAGGGTTTAAGTTTGAAAAATTTCATAACTTCGAATTTTTCTAAGTTATGAAAATTTCTTATTTTCCCCCAACTTTTCCCAACTTTTTCACCTTGATGCAATTGGATTCAAACAAAAATTACAACATGAAAGTTGTAGTACTCCACAAAATCTATAACTTTGATTCACAAAGTTTTCCCAAAAGATGCTTGGATCTCAAGTTATGATTTTGTGAATAGGGGTCCAAAAACTTTTTAACTTAGTGAAATTTTGTCCTAGTTTAGGCAGATTTTTTATCTAACTTCATGACAACTTTTCACCTAGTTACAAGAGGAATCTCAAAATTCATTTCAAATATGGATTGTAGGGCATGTTACAAGCTTTCTAAAATGTCCAAGAAATCTCCAAAATCATTTATGGTTAGGGAGAATCGAAGGAATGAAAATGGCAAATTATCACTTTTGTCCAAGGCATTTTTCACAAAGGTGCAAGTTGCAAATCAGTTTGAATAATGTTTGTACTTGCATCACAGGTCCTAATCATTTTTAAACTCCAAAATTGAATGCAAATACAATGGTTAATGGCATTGTTTTGATCTTTAAAGCTTTGTACAAGGGTTTAATCCAAAAATGGCATAAAGGTAACAATGCTACTTTGATAAAGTTTGCTTTTAGCAACTTTGTTTATCTTGAGCCATGAACCTAACCTCTTGCTGTAAACAAAGTCCACAAATACCAGGTAATTTGTACCAACTCTCCTCAGGCCTTGAGCTAGCCTGTACATGCTTTGGCATTGTCACTTCCCACCTTTTCTTCAAAAGCAAATAATTTGGCAAAAGTGAATACAACTCTTCTATCTGATAAAACCAAGTCTTGGTATCATTTCAAACAAGTTCAGCATATTGTAGCAAGCCAAAAGCACGATTTTCCAACTTCTCAAACACCCTAAAACACAAAAATCCCAACTTCTGCAAATCAAAAGCCAAAACATATTTCACTCGTGCGTTTTTCTTTGAACCACTTCAAACACATTCCATACATCACACCTAAGCTGTCCAGGCCTTTGTTCAGCAACTGTAATTCCTGTTTCGAGCTTCACCATTTTCACTTTCTAAGTTTTCAGGTTGACTTCTACAGGCAGTTTCAAGCAACTTCAAAGCAAGCCAAGCATTGGGAAAGGTTGAAGGAACTTCAGGCAAGCTAACATGACCTTCAGGCCTCACTCAAAAATCCTACATTTCCATATCCAAACTCAACTGAACAAGGTATTTGTCAAGTTTCTAACTCCTTATTTAGGCATCATTAAGCTTAGGTTTGTGAAGCAAAAATGTAGTCCCTAATGTGCTTGAGATGTACATATGCATAGCTTCCATTTATATTGACTAAGCTAGGAGTATTTGATAGTTGAAGTTGCTGAAAATTATAGGTCAAAATTTAGGGCCATCAAAATTCTCTATGTCCTTTGAGAGTTAGGTCACAAAATGGATATGGTTGGAATCGTGATTAAAAATGCTATAAGTTTCATGTTGTAAATTTTTGATTTCATGCAAGCAATAGAGAGAACAAGATTTGAACTGAACAGAAGCGCGCGCGTGGTGTCTGGAGGTCAGGGATGAAGATGTTTTGGGCCTGGCGCTTGGGCTTGTTTCTTTTGACACCCCCCTTTTACTTTCTGCACCCCCTTGGCCCATTTTCTTTATTTTTGCATATTTTTTCATTTCTTTTATATTTTCTGACTTTATTTATTTTTTCTAAACATTGAAAAATTCCAAAAATATTTTCTTAATTTTTTTGCATTTTATCATATTTTTTTATTTTATTTTTTGCATAATAAATAGTTTATTAAGTTAAATAGAATTTATTTTCTTAAATAAAACTTGCATATAATATAAAAATATTATATATTTTTATTTTTATTATTTATATACTTAAAATATTATTTTCATGCATATTTTAATTTTTTAACATTTTTGTATATATTTTTATTATTTCCTTGTACATAAATGAAATAAATAAATAATATAGCATATATTTTCTATTAAACAAAAATTAGGGTTTTCACCCCTTTCAAAAATAATCATTTTATTATTTTTAAGACATAAATAAATTTATTTTCTCATGCATAAAATTAATACAAAAACATTTCTTGCATATTTACCTTTAATTGTATATTTAAATAATTGTTCATTTATTTATTTGTACAATAAATTCAATTTGGTTGTAATAGTTTTAGGGTTTTATTTTGAGCAATATCCCCCTATTCAAAACTTGTATCCCCCTCCCCATAATATTGTTGTAATAGTTTAGATTTACTTTACGCATTTTATCGCTTTCATATACCATGATAGTAAACTAGGGTTTTGTATGCAAAGACCAAAAAATCAAAACAAATAGCATGACCTAATACAAGACAAAGATGCATGAAAAATGACAACACATTGCACACAAGCACCTCTAGGGTTTCATCCACTTTGTTGCCTTAAAATGGCCATGGTATGTATGCTAGGTATCTTGGCAAAATCAAACAAAAAGATCATAGTCCCTCGATGACGCTATCTTGGTTTCCTAAAAAAATGATCTAGTCCCTAAAAAATTGCTACGATACTTGGCAATATTGTTATCATGGTCATACGATGATCCTCGCCCGTCCCGTTTAACATCCAAAGATAGGGTTGTTTACCAAATGCAATGGTAAAACAACAATGTCAAAGGAATAAAAATGTGTAGGAAAGACTTTTGAGTAGGGTAGACAACTCCTAGTTACTTGATCAATTTGAAAACCATCCTTTCTATTTTCAAAAACACATACACAATTTCAAAACATTTTCCAAACAAACTTTCAAACATTTAAACATTTTTCAAAAGACAAACACCTTTGTATACATTCAAACAAGAATCATTACAAAGGTTGCCTAAACAAAGGCCTCTTTTCAAAATACTTTCAAAACCACACACAAAAGCACCATTTCAAACAATTGAAAAGCAAAAACAAGTGATCTAAAACAAGTAACTAAGAGCCCAAGGAAAACCATGGATGAAAAGGGTGCTAGCACCTTCCCTTTTCATAATCTACCCCGAACCCAAAAACAATCTCAAAGGTATTTCCTGTGCTTTTTTACCTTTCCTTTTGGATAAAATAAAAGTCGGAGGTGACTCTTGCTAAACCGAAACATTTGCGAATACAAACGCAAAACCTCAAGTCAGTTCTCCCACCGCATCACAATGAATTATGTTGAGATGCCTCTAATTTTGGCAGATATTAAGTTGTAGGCTTATAGCCAATGTTGATTTATGTTGAATTTATATTGAGTTGTTGTTTGTTGTTGTTGTTGCTACATTCATGCTGTGTTGCGTACATCTTATATCAAGTTTGAGTTGATGCTCGTTAAGTTGGCCTGGATTGACAAAAGATAAAGTTGAAGGCTTATGCCTTGTTGATGCCTCTATTTATTTACAAATTTTTAATTTGGATGTTCTTCTCCATTGGTACTACATGTATTTGCATAAAGACAAGTTGCATTCTGTGTTGTGTTCTGAGTCATTGTGTGGTTGATTTGATTATGCTTATGTTGTTAAAATCCGAGAAGTGGTGAATATGTATGAACTGATTCTAATGTTTTATTTATCATACATTCTATTATATGGTTCAATATCTCACCCCTTCTGTTTGAATGTTATCCATATGTTGGTAACATGCAGCTAATCCAGAGTGAAGGCGGTTTACCTTCAGTAGTTCAAGTCAGTGTCATTGCTTTGATACGTAACACTCGGGGGGATGAACACTTACTGTTTTATTATTGTTATTATTTCAGTTGATTGAAATTTAAGTTGTTGTTCGTTAAATACTTGTTATTTGAAGTTGTTTTAGTTGGATAAAGATGTTATTTTCTTTAAGTTGAATATTTGATTTCGCTGCGTGGTTATGAAAGTTATTGGTTTTAAAAGATGAATTTATGTTGTTGTTGGTTCATCCAAATTTAACGTGTTATATATCATTCATGAATGTCTTTGTTTTAAGTTGAATTTGTAGCATCCTGATTCGTTTGTCGAATTTTTGTAACTCTGATTTATATGATAATTGTCGGGTAGAACTGGGGTGTTACAAAGTTGGCATCAGAGCAAGTTAGTTCGTCTGACCAAGTTGTCGAGTCGTAGTTTTGTCTAACAACTGAGTATTATTAATTTGAGTTCTAACCATTGTTTATGTTGTAGCAATAAGTTGAGATGGCTAGAAGGAATGATGGTGCACTTGCTGCTGCTTTAGAAGCAATGGCACATGATATGGAGAATCAGCTGAACACTGACGGGAATGCTGGATCTCGTAGCTTGGCAAATTTCCAGAGGGAGAATCTGACTATCTTCAAGGGTAAGTATGACCCTAACGGAGCGTTCGGTTGGTTGAAAAGAGATTGAGAGGATTTTCCGTGTGATAGACTGCACTTCAGCGCAGGAGGTTCAATATGGAACTCATATGCTAGCAATCAAAGCTGATGATTGGTGGCTAGAGACGTGTCAGAGGTTGGAAGCTGCAGGTGAAAATGTCACTTGGGCTATGTTTCGTAGAGAGTTTCTAAGGAAGTATTTCCCTGAAGATGTTCGTAGTAAGAAGGAAATTGAGTTCCTTAAACTAAAGCAAGGAAGTATGTCGATTGTTGAATATGCTGCAAAGTTTACTAAGTTGGCTAAGTTTTATCCGCACTATAGTGAGGCAAATGCTGAGTTTTCGAAGTGTATAAAGTTTGATAATGGGTTGCGCCCAGAGATCAAGAAAGCAATTGGATACCAGAAGATTCGTGTCTTTGCTGATTTGGTTGATAGTTGCAAAATTTATAAAGAGGATACTAATGCTCACTATAAGATTATCAATGAGAAGAGGGGTAAGCACCAATAGAACTGTGGTAAGCCTTACGATGCTCTAGCTGGTAAAGGTAAATAGGAAGTTGCTTAGGGTCAGAGGACTAACGGGGGAGATGCTCCTGCTGGTATTGTTTGTTTCAAATGTAGAAAACCTGAGCATAAGAGAAACGTGTGTACTACTGAGGTGAAGAGGTGTTTCCGTTGTGGTAAGACTGGACATGTTGTATCTGAATGCAAGCATAAAGATATGATTTCTTTCAATTATGGTGAAGAAGGACACATTGGTAGCCAGTGTCAGAATCCGAAGAAGGCACAAACCAGTGGTAAAGTGTTCACTTTGGTTGAGAATCAGACAACTAATGAGGACCGACTCATCAGAGGTACATGTTTCATTAATAGTACTCCTTTAATTACTATTATTGATACCGATGCTACTCATTGCTTTATTATTGCTGACTATGTTGAAATATTGGGTCTTATGTTGTCTTATATGAATGGAGAGATGGTAGTCGATACCCCAGCCAAGGGATCGGTGACTACTTCTGTTGTGTGTTTAAAGTGTCCGTTGTCGATCTTCGACAGAGACTTTGCTGTTGATTTAGTTTGTTTTCCTTTAAGTGGGTTAGATGTGATCTTAGTTATAAACTGGTTAGAGCATAACTATGTTCATATTAACTTTTATAACAAGTCAATGAGGTTTTCTACTTCTAAAGAGGAGGAAGCTGGTCTGTTGTCTGCTAGACAGTTGCGGCAGTTGATGCAAGAAGAGGCTCAGATGTTCTCGTTGATGGCGTCGCTATCTGTCGAGAATCAAGCTGTAATTGAGGAATTGCAAGTGGTGCGTGAATTTCCTGAAGTTTTCCATGGTGAAATTCCTGATGTACCACCATAAAGAGAAGTCGAATTTTCTATTGATCTTGTACCTGGTACCAAACCTGTTTCTATGGCACCATACAAGATGTCTGCACCTGAATTGTTTGAACTAAAGAAGCAGTTAGAAGAGTTACTTGAAAAGAAGTTTGTAAGACTAAGTGTATCACCGTGAGGAGCTCCAATGTTGCTAGTAAAGAAGAAAGATGGAAGTGTGAGACTTTGTGTTGATTATAGGCAATTGAATAAAGTGACGATTAAGAACAAGTATCCACTTCCAAGAATAGATGACTTGATGGATTAATTGGTGGGTGCTCGAATGTTTAGTAAGATTGATTTGAGGTCGGGTTATCATCAGATTAAAGTGAAGGATGAAGATATCAATAAGATGGCTTTCAGGACACGTTATGGACATTATGAGTATACAATTATGCCTTTTGGTGTTACTAATGCACCGGGAGTATTTATGGAATACATAAACCATACCTTTCATACTTATTTGGGTCAGTTTGTAGTGGTGTTCATTGATGACATTTTGATTTACTCTAAATCGGAGAAAGAACATGTAGAACACTTAAGAATAGTATTTCAAGTATTGAAAGAGAAGGAGTTGTATGCAAAGCTGTCTAAATGTGAATTTTGGTTAAAGGAGGTTAGTTTTCTTGGTTATGTTATCTCAGGTAGTGGCATTGTTGTAGATCCATCTAAAGTAGATGATGTGTTGCAATGGGAAACTCCAAAGTCAGCTACCGAGATTAGAAGCTTTTTGGGATTAGCTGGTTATTATAGAAGGTTTATCGAAGGTTTTTCTAAGTTGGAACTTCCGTTAACTAAGTTGACTTGTAAAACTAAAGCTTTTGTATGGGATGTTCAGTGTGAAGAAAGTTTTACGAAATTAAAGAAGAGATTGACGTCGGCTTCAATTTTTACATTACCTAATCTAGGAGAACCTTTTGTGGTATATTGTGATGCTTCCAAGATGGGTTTAGGAGGCATGCTTATGCAGAATGAAAAGGTAGTTGCTTATGCGTCAAGGCAGTTGAGGACTCATGAAAAGAACTATCATACGCATGATTTAGAGCTTGTTGCAGTTGTTTTTGTGTTGAAGATTTGGAGAAATTATCTATATGGTTCTAGATTTGAATTATTTAGAGATCATAAGAGTTTAAAGTATTTATTCGATAAGAAATAATTGAATATGAGACAACGAATATGGTTGGAGTTGTTAAAGGATTACTATTTCGGTTTGAATTATCATCCAGGAAAAGCGAATGTGGTGGCTGATGTGTTAAGTAGAAAGACTTTACATATGTTAGCAATGATGGTTAAAGAGTTGGAATTAATTGAACAGCTCAGAGATATGAGCTTAGTTTGTGAGGTGACACCGCAAAGTGTTATGTTAGGAATGTTGAAAATTAATAATGATTTTCTGGATAATATCAGAGGCTCAGAAGTTGGATGTAAAACTGGTAGATTCGATGGGTTGGATCGATCAGTCTGAGAATAGTGATTTTAAGTTAGATGTGCAAAGCGTGTTGAGATTCCGTAACCGAATTTGCATTCCTGATGATGCGGAGATGAAGAAAGTGATTCTTGAGGAAAGTCATAGCAGCAAGTTAAGCATTCATTCGAGAGCTACAAAATGTATCAAGATTTGAAGAATTTGTTTTTGTGGCCTGGAATGAAGAGCGATATGGCTTGGTTTGTGTATGCATGTTTAACTTGTCAGAAGTCGAAAGTTGAACATCAGAAGCCTGCAGGGTTGATGCAACTGTCAGAAGTTCCAGAATGGAAATGGGATAGCATTTCGATGGGATTTGTGACAGGGTTACCTAATACTTCAAGAGGACATGATTCGATTTGGGTGATTGTTGATAGACTTACAAAGTCGGCTCATTTTATTCCTAGTAACACCAGTTTTCCAGTATCAAAATTGGCGGAGATTTACACTAATGTAATTGTAAAGCTGCATGGTGTTCCTTTATGCATTGTGTTAGATAGAGATCCGAGGTTTACTTCTGATTTTTGAAAGAGTTTGCAAGAGGCGTTGGGTTCTAAGTTGAGTTTGAGTTAGACGTATCATCCTCAGACGGATGGTCAAACTGAAAGGTCTATTCAGTCGTTAGAAGATTTATTGAGAGGACGTGTTCTTGAGTAGGGAGGTTCGTGGGATACTTATATTCCATTAATAGAGTTCACTTATAATAACAGTTACCATTCTATTATTGGAATGGAACCTTTTAAAGAATTGTATGGTCGAAGATGTAGAACTCCTTTATGTTGGTAGGAATCTGGGGAAAACATAGTACTTGGACCTGAACTTGTTCTAGAAACTACAGAGAAGGTGAAGTTAATTCGAGAAAAGATGAAAGCATCCGAAAGTATACATAAGAGTTAACATTACAAACGAAGGAAAGATTTGGAATTTCAAGCAGGTGACCATGTATTTTTTAGAGTTACACCAATGACCGGTGTTGGGCGAGCATTGAAGTCTAAGAATCTCACTCCTCGTTTTATTGGTCCTTATCAGATTTTAGACAGAGTTGGAAATGTTGCTTATAGAGTGGCTTTACCGCCTAATCTTTCGAATTTGCATGATGTGTTTCATGTGACGCAACTCCGGAAGTACATTTCAGATCCATCTTATGTGATTCATATGGATGATGTGCAAGTACGAGATAATATTACCGTGGAGACGATGTCTGTACGAATCGCGGATCATGAAATGAAGACTCTAAGAGGCAAAGAGATTGCTTTAGTGAAAGTAGTTTGGCTAGGAACTTCCAGGGAAAGCATGACTTGGGAGTTGGAAAGCAAGATGCAAGACTCCTATCCTGAGTTGTTTGAATAAGGTGAATTTTCGAGGATGAAAATATTTTAAGTGGGGGAGAGTTGTAACGCCCGTTTATTTAATTAAATTATTTTTGGATTATTTGTTGAAGTTGTGAGATATTGATAATTATTGTTATAAGTTGTTAGATTATTATAATTAATTAATTAGTTGAATAATAATAATAATAATAATGTTGGAATTAATAGAACAATTGTGTTGGGCTCATGTTATTGGTTGGAAGTAGTAAAGTGGGGGTGTGTATGTTAGACCCAATAGGATTGATGATATAAGGTTAAGCTGACACAAGGGTTTGGTTTTTGGAGAACAAGGAGTCTTGTGCGTGACTGTGTGAAGCCGCACAAAGAGAGGAGCAAGTTTCCTGGTGTCGAGAAGAGCAAAGAAAGGATTATGGATAGAGCTTTGGTTGAGTGAACTTCAATCCAGGTAAGGGTGGGGTTCTTACCTTATAATGGGATTTATGATATGTATTATATGGGAATTGATCGTTTGTATGACTATTTATGTTGATGTTTCTGGATATCGAAGTTGCTCGTTTCTCTATGTTGGGGTCGTTAGGGAGTCACAGTGTGATTGTATCGCATGATTAGTGAGCCTGTTATTGATTTGGTCGTTAGTCGTGTTGTGGGCGTTTGGAGTTGTCTGAATAATTGCCCAATATAATCGAGGGATAGGTTAGGGTAGTTTATCACTCGTTATTATGGTCGTTATGAAGCTATGGTATTCCGAGCGGTTGGCAGGAATTTAGTAAATTATTTTTGTGGTTGTTTTAGGAAGGATTTTGTGTGACTGTCTCGTATAATTAATGAATTTATTGATAGGAAATATAGTTGCCTGTTGTTGTGTTGTTCCGAGCAGTTGGTCGAAAATTATGGATTGTATTGATGTGGTCATTAGGACGTTGTATTGTTCCATGCTGTTGGCTGGAACTAGTGGTCGAGGAGGATCCTGATGGTGTTAGGTTCCGAGTGGCATTTAGGTTGCAAGGTGTGTCATAGAATATATGTGTTGGATGTCGAGCGACATTAGGCTGTGAGGCGTGCCGAGGAGCATGGTAGTATTTTCGAGCCGCACGAAGTTGCAGGTTGGTCTGAGGAGTATAAGTTAGTTGTTATTCTGCTTTGTTTTTGTGCGTGTCGAGGAGTATTGAGTCAGTTATTATTCTGTCTTAGTTTCTGTGCATATCGAGGGGTATGTAATTTCCATATCCTTATTGCCTGCATATGTTGTCTTGGTTGATACCAATGTTGTGTAAGTCGTTCTGAGTTGAGAAATTCCAGGTTGATCAATTATGTTGAGATGCCTCTAATTTTTGCAGATATTAAGTTATAGGCTTATGGCCAACGCTGATTTATGTTGAATTTATGTTGAGTTGTTGTTTGTTGTTGTTGTTGCTTCATTCATGTTGTGTCGTATACATCGCATATCCAATTGGAGCTGATGATCGTTAAGTTGGCCTGGATTGGTAAAATATTAAGTTGAAGGCTTATGCCTTGTTGATGCCTCTATTTATTGGAAGATTTTTAAGTTGGGAGTTCTGCTCCATTGGTACCATATGCATTTGCATAAAGAAAAGTTGCATTCTGTGTTTTGTTATGAGTTGTTGTGTGGTTGATTTGATAATGTTTATGTTGTTAAAGTATGAGAAGTGGTGAATATGTATGAACTGATTCTAATGTTTTATTTATCATATGTTGTATTATATGGTTCGATATTTCACCCCTTCTGTTTGAATGTTACCCATATATTGGTAACGTGCAGGTAATCTAGAGTGAAGGCGATTTACCTTCAGTAATTCGAGTAAGTGTTATTGCTCTAATACGTAACACTCGGGGGGATGAACACTTGTTGTTTTATTGTTGTTATTATTTCAGTTGATTGAACTTTAAGTTGTTGTTTTTTAAATACTTGTTATTTGAAGTTGTTTTAGTTGGATAAAGATGTTATTTTCTTTAAGTTGAATATTTGATTCGACTGAGTGGTTATGAAAGTTGTTGGTTTTAAAAGATGAATTTATGTTGTTGTTGGTTCATCCAAAGTTAATGTGTTATGCATCATTGATGAATGCCGTTGTTTTAAGTTGAATTTGTAGCATCCTGATTCAGTTGTCGAATATTTGTAACTCTGATTTATATGATAATTACCGGGTAGAATTGGGGTGTTACACTTTGTGACAAGAATTGGTTCTGAGTTTGAGGGGGAGTAAGTTGGTTGTTCTTGAAGATCTAGTTTATCTTCTTCCTCGTGTACACCAAATGTCATCATCCTGGGTGTACCGCGCAATAAAGAAAGTGTTATTCTATGGAGTGGTACTTAGCAGGTTTTGTGTTCTGGATTGGACTGCTATGAAGACTTTTCAGACATGATGTCCTGATATGTTGAGAATTTGGTATTATATTATTATGTAGCTTCCACTAGATATTGCTCTAATATTTTATGTATTGACTTCTGCTGCTGATGTGTCTCTGATCGTGTGTATGTTTGAGGTGCTTCTCAAAATTGAGCTATTGCTGTTTATGTGGAAGATGTGCTAAGTTGTTTTATCTAAAATAAGCCAAAGAGGGAGATTGTTATTTCTTTGTTTATTGTGATTGTCATTATGTTTGGTAAAACTAACTTTTCTTAGACATTTTGAATGAAGATGTTCTATCAACTAGAGTAACATGTCAAATGCAATGTCCTACGCTGGTTCTTTCGACATCGTGACTTTGTACAGCTGGACTGTTGGATATTTTAGTTTTTTACAGGTGGAGAATATTCTGTAAAATATTATCTATCCTGTTGTACCCCAAAATTTTCCCTCTCATTTATCAAGAATTTGCTCACAAGATCTCCTTTGACTCAAGACTGCATTAGGGTTGATCAACGCAAGACACCTCCTTAAGCACTGATGACCAAAATTAGGGTTTGAGATTGCACAAGGATATTTGAATTTCCAATGCCCCATATGAATTTCATGGATCATTATGGATCCTCAAGATCACTCATGACAAGTTTCAAGCTTTGGATCACACTTTTGCTCAGTCAATTGAGCAGTTGACCTAAAAATCAGTTGTATTGGGAAAAAAGTTAACCATGGCCAATTTAAAGTCAAACTTAATAATTTTTAATCCACTTCAACATTTTACACTCATATGTATCATTTGATCAAGTTTGGACCATAATTCCTCGAGAAATTTGATCAAATCTCCAAAAGGGCAAAATGGTCAAAATTAGGGTTTTGACTGGGAAAGGGTAATTTCTGATTTTTGACCTAGAAAGTGATCAATTGGTTTAAGGAATGATCTCAAGAGTTCAATTGCATAAATTTTACCTAATAACATGGCTCAAAATATTTTTGACCTACAATTTTCATTTTTTATGAGAAATGAATAAGTTACAATTGGTCTGACTGGAGGTTGAAGATGAAGTAATCAGGGCGCGTTTTGTATCATATATTTATTGATTTGCTTATGTTAATGGATGTATAGCCACCCCAGTGGTAGAAGCGCGCGCCTGTAACCTTTGGGACATGGGTTCGACCCCCAGTGGTACCCTTTTGATTTTTTTATATTTTTGCATTTTGACTTTGTTTTTTTGGACAGGCGTTGGGCCTCTTTGGGCTTGTTTTGTTTTTGTTTTTGCTAGCTAACCCCCCTGTTTCATATTTGCGCCCCTGGCCCAGTTTATTTTATTTTCTTATTTTTATTTCATTTATTTTCTTAAATATTTTTCCTAATATTAAAAAAAATCATGAAAATATAAAAAAATAGTAGATTTATATTTTAACTTAGTTTATTTATTTTTCTCACACAAAAAAATTATTTTATTAATCATACTTTATTTATTTTTACTTATTATATTGTAAATTTAATTAGAACTAGGTCATTAATTATTTTATTTTACACCAATTAAAATATATTATTTTAATATTAAAAAAGCCAAAAATATTTTATAACACCATAATTATTTTCAAGACAAAAATACCAAAAATACTTTTCTTACAAACTTATTTTCTTTTAATCAATTAATATATTTAGGGTTTTTTATTTAAAATCTTTTCTTAATAAATTTAGGGTTTAATTTTTATTATGTTAATAAATTATTTTCCCCTTAATTAATTAGGTTAAAACAATTTCCATTTTCCTAAAAATCCAAACAAATATCCATTTACTTTACATTTTACATTTTTGTATATTTATGCATTTTGTACATTATATTCATTTAATTCCTTGTATATTTATACCAATTCAATATGGTTGTAATAGATTAATTAGGTTTATATTCTTGCAATCCCCATTCACAATTTGTATACCCCTCCCACAAATTTTGTAATAGCGTAGTAGCTTTAAATTCCGAAATTTATCGCTTTATATACAAATGCTAGTAATTAGGGTTTGTATGGAAATACTAAAACCAATACTTAGAAAACCCTAATTCGAGACAAAATCAAGCATGAAAACAATACACTTGCACACAAGCACCCCTAGGGTAAATCCACTTGGTTGCCTTTACAAAATGGCCATATTACGCATGTGAGGTATCTTAGCAAAAAACATGCAAATACAAGATCATAGTCCCTCGATGACGCTATCTAAGTTGCCTTTCAAATGATCTTAGTCCCTTATAAAAAGAATGCTAAGATACCTTGCAACATTTCTAATCATGGTTATACGATGACCCACGGCCGTCCCGTTTACATCCAAAGATAGGGTTACTTACCAAATAAATGGTAAGATAACAATGTCAAAGGAAAAGAAAATAAACAAGAAAGACTTTTTGAGTAGGTAGAATGATCCTAATTACTTTCTCAATTTCAAACAAAACATCCTTGATATTTTTAAAACAAACACCTACACTTTCAAAACCTCTTACAAAACTTGAAAACATTTTCAAAAGATCAACATCTTTGTATACATTCTTACATACGAGAATCATTACAAAGATTGCCTAAACAATGGCCACTTTACAAAATACTTTCAAAAACCACACAAAGCATAATTTCAAACAAAAGCAAGTGATCTAGAAAGTAACTAAGAGACCATGGAAAACCATGGATGAAAATAGTGCTAATACCTTCCCTTTTTATAATCTACCCCCGGAACTCAAGAAACAATCTCAAAGGTCTTTCCTGTGCTTTTTCACCTTTCCTTTTGGATAAAAGAAAAGTCGGTGGGACTCTTGCTAACTGCAACATTTGCGATCAAACGTAAAACCTTGAAGTCAGTTCTCCCACCGTATCACATATCCTATGTGGTGCACGATTTGAAGATTTAAAAAGATTCAAGCCGATTTCAAGGAGAATTTTTTGTTTTTAATTATGGAGATAATTGAGGAAACTAATGATTGATATCCTATCTTTGAGGAGATAATTCTGCAACGCCTCTGTCATATCCAACTGCATATGTGAAGCCCAAATCCAGGTCATTGAAGATTATAAATAGAAGGCTTCAACCCTAGTGCAAGTGTTGAACTTACACTGTATTATGTTAGGGTTTATGTATTTATTATGAGCCTCTCGATTATCATATTAATGAAAGAGTAGGACTTTTTTTGAGTTCTAAGTTCTGTCAGTCATTCCAAAGATTTTAAGCAGTGAATGATTGTGTGTCTTTGAAGTGTGACTTATGTGTTTCTCTAAGTGTTTAGAATTGGCCAGTCACTGGTTTGTGATTGAAAGGGATTTGAGAAGGGTCTCATACCTAGGTGAGTCTTATGTAGAAGTTAAGCAAGGGTAGTGATTAAGTGAGAAGTTGTAAACGAGAGATTTTAGCTTTGAATTGATATTATTTTAGTTAACTTGATCCCTGGCTTGGTAGCCCTCAGAGTAGGTGTTAGTGTACACTGAACTGGATTAACAATCCTGTGTGTTCTTTACTTTTCTAGACTTTGTTTATCATATACCTTGTCATGTGTGTTTTATCAGAGAAAGGTGTCTCAACATCTTTTAGGACATCTGAGATCTGGATACCAAAATTTCACTTATACAAATGAGAAAGAATTAAAACATGAAGTCACTATAAGCATATAAATTGAAAACACACAATGATTGTCAATTGAAATTTTTGGAAATGAATATTCATGGGTTTTATCATTTTGACCATATCAAGCACTTGGAACATAAACAACATGCAATAAGAAATGTCTTACTTTCAAGGAGTAATTTGGAACAACATTACCTTAATATTGATGGAACTGAAGATGCACTCACATGATATTAAATACTCAAACAAATGTTAGAGCAAATGTATAAAAGTGAAAACAACAAAGAAATTTAGCAACATTGGAGATATCAATAATCCATAATTCCTCATGTTTGTTGAAAAACTATATGGTTGCAAAAGCTTTATGAAAATGTCAGCAAGTTGATTTTCACTATCAAAATGCTCAAACATAACATCCCCTTTTTCAACGTGACCGCGAAGGTAATTCCCTATGCATGTGTTCCTTCCTTGAGTTACTTTATTTGGAATTCGAGAAAGTAATTCAACTTCCCATAAAACTCATTTAAACTCTTCCTACATACGCTTAGAGAACTCTTTGACAAGTTGTATGTTAGTAGAATCAAATATGATATAATGTTAAGTGTATTACGTTTGATGTTTAATAAAGCTAAACATGTTTATGTACACATAGGTTCTATAAAATAAAATACATGAAAATATAATATGATGAGGTCATTTTAAGTATATAAATTGATAATTCATCATGATTATTAACTAAGAATTATTTTGCAAATGAATACTCATAATATATATATTGTACATCCCAGAATATTTTCATTAAGGTCGAGGTATGAATTAGGATAAATAATTATGTATGAGATCATACCTAAAGAGACCGGAGCCGGCTACTTAGTTAGGCCCAACCAGGTATGAGCTCGGCACAATACCTCCAATGTACAGAAGTCGGTCCCGAGGAGGGCAAGAGGTGTAATTGTAGCCTAATGATAAGACATGCGGTTCTAAGCATTACAAAGCCATTAAATGGAGGTTACAAGCGTTACAAGTATTAATGAACGATTACATCATTATGGTCATTAATTGTGGCTATTCAATAAGGGTTAAAACCTATTTTATATATAGGCCTAAAGACCAAAGGCAAATGGACCTCTCTCTCTCTCTCTCTCTCTCTCTCTCACTACGAACTCTCTACAACAACATTCCCGAGAGACACTATAGATCATACCTAGGGGCTCACGCAAGAGGGATAATCTAGACATCATTCTTTGGTAAATAGCTTCCAATAGGGTAGCACCCGAATCCTCAATCATCCTACGACCCGCTTTCGGGGTTCTCCTCACCTTCAAAGGGGGGAGCCGACCAAATATTTATTCTACATAAGAATATATATATATATATATATATATATATATATATATATATATATATATATATATATATATATATATATATATATATATATATATATATATATATATATATATATATATATATATATATATATATATATATATATATATATATATATATATATATATATATCATACACCAAGTATGTCATGTATTTAGAAAAATAAACAAGTAAAAGAGAGAACTTACTAACAAAGCAAAAATTGAATCGATACTACATCACCGTACAAAATAATGGAGGATGCACTTGCATTTCACAAGGAAATCTTGAAAGAAAGTTGAACAAAATGTAAAGTATGCCACAAAGACTTTAGAAAACCACGATCTAACCACTTTTCATTTTGACAAAGTACTCAAAAGTATAACTTATGTTGAATCCAAGAAAGTCATTGATTTTTTTATCATTCATTTTGATTGAACTTTTGTTTTTATCCTTTTCATGATAGTTATCTTTCTCCTCCTCGTGTTTCACCAATTCGGGTTGATAAATTCCTTTTTCGGTGTCATTGAGTATATCTTTTGAAGATACACATACATCATTGAAATTCTGGTACATGCAGCACATACAAACAAAACTGTCTTAACAACAGATGATGTCGAGACAAATGTTAGAACATCTGGTAACAAACCAGATCAATCAAGATGAATATGATACAGAAAATAAAATTGCAGAATGAAAAATAACACAATGAGTTGTTAACCTTATTCGGTGCAACATCACCTACATCTGGGGGCTACCAAGCCAGGAAGGAAGTCCACTATCAGCAGTATTAGTTTAAAGCTAAACTCCTCTATTTATAATTTCTCTCCTAATCTCTATCCAATGCAACTTCTAGCTAGGTCCTCCATAAATATGAGAAAAGTCCATCTCACTTTCTAAATCACCCCAATGTTATCTAACAATCCTAGTCCTAGTGACTGCAACAAATATAACCCGTTCTTACGGAAAACAAATATTCGGTCGGCTTCCACCTGAAAGTAGGGAAAACCATGAAAGTAGGGAAAACCATGAAAGTATGTTTGTAGAATAATAGGGGATTTTTGAGCTACGTCTATAGTGTGTATTGTCCCGAGAATAATGTCTCGCTTATCCCTCTGTCGGGAGACCCTTATATAGCATTCCTTTTTGCGCCTTTAAGAGCCACAATTAATGTGTGACTCTTGGGCTTGATAACTACATAACCCCCGTCATCTCCATGAATGGAGGTGTTTAAAGTAGTATAATGTTGGTTTAAATGTGTCGTTGGCGGTTACAGTTATTAATGAGCCGGGTTGATGACTGGTCATGGGTAGGTGGGTCTCGGCTACTAATCTCATCCGAGTTTACGGCACACATGGGTTACTACCCAGGGGCGTGATGGTCGTCTGGTACAATTAGCCGAGGTGCACCCCGGGTTCCATCTACCCTTGAGTCGATCACCAGTTTCGCTTCCTCTTCAATCGATTTCTCTAACCGGTCGGGGCTGATATTTCCAAGATGTACATAAGCCCCTCAAATTCAAATCCTTTTTCTGTAAGGATGCAATGTTCAGTCACGAATGGCATGAAAAATATTAAAGTCAACATTGAGTTGCAGCTTGTTTTCTGTCTTTGCATATGTGGCATAGAATGAAGAGTCATTCATTTTCTCTTTCCTAAAGTAATAACGACTTCCACCTAAACTGTTGTTCATTGGGTGATATCCCCCCCCCCCTAGGGCACTGTTCATCGGGTTCTATTAAAAACCCTTTTTTCTTCTTTCCTTTTTCATCTTTGACATTAGAAAGGCGTTACATTTTCCATAAGAAAGCGTACACTCTTCCTCAAGTGTTCTTCAATTTTCCAGGTATTTCCCCTTTACCCTTTCATTTTTTATTTGTCTTTTAGACAATGGTTACCTTAAGAGAGTGTGATGATGAGGGGAATATTGTAAAACCATCAAATGGTGAAGAAAGGAGGGAGTTATGGGAATAATGCATGCGAGAGGTGAAGGGTGCTTCAGGTCAGGAGGAGTTTAATTGGATCGCAAGGGAAGTTTATGGTTGTACCTTCTCCTCTTTGAGCGATTATGACTGCGATTCTTCCTCCTCGGGTTCTGCCGAATTTCTAATGGAAGGGCCTGCCCCCTTCGATCTTGAGGTCATGGGTTACAAGAACAACATCCTTGAAGACATATAGATTGCCAAACTTCGGTCCTTGATAAATGTCTCCTCAATTGAGGAAGAATGTGATGTTATCCTAGAATCTCGTGTCTCAGGGGAACGCATCTGTATACTACACCGAAGACTACTGATGAAGATTTCTTTCCTTTTTATGACGAGGTCTTGGAGGACTTTAGAAACTGTATACCCTTTTCTGAATTTCAGGCCGACATACTGAAGGCCGTGAATGTCGCGCCTACGTAACTTTGTCCTAATAGTTGGGGCTTCAGAAAGGCTTTTGAAATAGTCTGCAAGGAAATGGACATCATCCCCACAATGGGTTTGTTCTTTTCCTTTTATTAGGTAAAAGGGTTCGAGAAGCTTTCTTGGATCCAAATTAACGGTCTTCCCAACATAAGTTCTCTCCAAGTATATACCTCCAATTATAAGGGTTTCAAGTAATTGTTCCTGAAGGTAAAATATGGGCCGAGATGTCCCCAGGTTTTGTACTCCTTGGGCGGGCACCCCTGCTTTCCTTTCTACTGGACCCTATATCCTTCCCCTATATTCGGCTTTACATTCGAAAAGTTGAGTGAATTGGATATCCAGGCTGCGACCGTACTCGACTTCTTCTGAATGATGAAGGTTAAAGATCTATTGTCCCTAACCGACGAACAAATTCCTAATTTTCTTGGTAATAGTTTTTGTTTTTGCTTTAGCAATCACGCACATTTATGGATAATAATCATACCGTATTTTCCTTTCATTGCAGAAAGATGACATACCTCTCTGAGCCGAGCAAAAGAAACTTATTTCGGAGGCCAGAGCTTCTCGAGGAGGAGCAGGGGGGCCCTCTGCGATTAAGTCATACCTTTCTGGATTTTAGACCCGGGCTTTGAAGAAGCATAAGGGAACAGGCTTTAAGGCTACCTCAAGCGTGGTCGAGCCCCAAGTCTCTACCCCAACCATCCAGGAGGAGGTTCAACATGGCACTCCAAAGAAGATAAAGACCCTTATGAGTGTCAAGGCTTGTCGGGCCAATTTGGAGATAACTTCTCTAATGAGAGAACCTCGAGATGGACAAACTTCTAGGGAGTTCAAGTTACGGTCTAATAGCTTTGATGGTTTCCATTTTCTCAACGACCATCTTAACACTATTGAGGATGTCAACAAAGTTAAGACCATAGGTCGATATAAGATAACCCAAAGTCTTAGCTCATACCTTATGAGGTGTGCGGTTTTGACTCGTGGTCTCTTTGAGTCAAGTGATGACTGTGAGAAGACAAAGTTGAAGCTCATGGAGGAGATAACCTGACTGAAGGAGGTTCAGAAGGCTCGTTGCGAGAAGCTATCTGGTGAGGAAAATAGTTTGGCTAAGGAGAAAGAGCGTAATGAGACTTTAGAGTCTGAGAGCATGGCCTCTCTAACTCAACTCAGTAAGAGATTGAAGTTGGAGAAGGCTACCAACGACCAGTTGAAGGTTACCACTGATGAGTTAAGGGAAGCTCTCACGAAGTCTAAAGTGGAAATCCTTTTTGCTGGTGATGAGGCTTTTGAGCAGGCCAAGGACTAGATATTGTGCCTCCATCCCGATCTATCCATATCGGAGATGGACTACTTTAAGGTGGTGTAGGATGGCCGCCTTGTAGACCTCGAAGAGGTGGATAAGACTCCCTCTCCTCAGCTAATTCCTAAAGATCCTTCTGTTGAGAAAAATGTTGACAATGGTGATGATAGGAAGGAGAACCCGACTGCGTGATGCTTCTTTTGCATTTGTGTTGCTGTTAGTCATCCAATAAGGATGAAATTATGTAATTTTTTTAAGGGGGTGATTTTGTCCTCCCTTTTTGTTCCTGACTATTGCCTCCGGGCTTTTGTACTTGACTATTGCCTCTGGGATATTATGTAATTTTTACTCTCTACTAATTTTAATCTTAAGCTTTATACTTGCATTTTTGGCTTTGCATTTTAAGATAATTCGGTGCATATATATAAGCCCCTCGAACACAAAGTCTATTAGGTTGTATGTGTCCGATCATGTAGTACCGAGTATTATCTCATTTTTAAGAGCAACAATAACTTTCCATAACTTTTAATTTTTCTATGACAAAGTCCACCGGGTGATAAGTGTCCTATTATGTGGGACTACTCGGATCCAGAAACCACTAGAGTATCCTTTCATTCGGTTAATGTCATGCCATTATGAGTACTCATAAAATGCGGTATACCCAATTTTGATTCTCCTAACTGTTTTTATAAAATCGACTTTTAGAATCTTCTTTTAAGAGCCCCAAGCCCACACGTGTTAGGGTTATTTACTAATTTATCTTTCGGGGTAATGAGCCTCAAGTAAACTTGTCGCGTCTTCGGAATCGCCTCATCGGGCTCGATCCGTTCGGTTTTAAAGTTCTCTTGTTTTGGGAACTCGAACCTTATATGAGGAGTAGTAATATTAACCGACCCTTGTGTGGGGAGTATTTCTTATGGAAATCAACTATTAACGAGGAGTTCCATTAAGTGCGGACAGAGGCCCGAAGGCTTAACCGGCTTTGGTGGACAGAGGCCCGGAAGCTTAATCGGCTTTGGAGGATATAGGCTCGAAGGCTTAGCTGGATTTGGAGGATATAGGCCAAGAGGCTTAACTGGATTACGCTAGAGGATTTAAGTGCACTTGGGCCTTTTTTTAGATCAGAGCCCCTTTTCCTGAAGGCGAGGTTGACCGTGCCAGAGGATTTAAGTGCGCTTCAGATTTTTTCTAGATCAGAGCCCCGTTGCTTGAAGGTGAGGTTAACAGTGCCAGAGGCTTTGAGTGCAATTGGGATTTTTTTTATGGACCAGAGCCCGTATTCCTGAAGGCGGGGTTGACCGTGCCAGAGGATTTAAGTGCGTTTGGGTTTTTTTCCGGATCAGAGCCCCTTTTCCTAAAGGCGAGGTTGACCGTTGTAGCGGTAGAAATGTTGAGACTAATCCATTTGATTGACTTAACTCACACAAATAAAAATCAAAATCGCCACTGTGCTTTATTGTTTCCAAAGGAATGGGAAAAGAGCGAATAACCCAAAAAGAGGGGGAGAGAATCTAATTTCGAGGGTTGGTTATGAAAAGGGAAGGTATTAGCACTCTAAACATCTACAGTACTCCGCAGGAACCTCTTTGAAAACCTGTGTATCTTAGCGATAGGTGTTGTATAAAAAGTAGATTGTGGGGATTAGAAAAGAAATGTTTTTTTACAATTTTTTGCACTCGCCGCAGTTGCAAAACTTTAGTTCCTACATACCACCTTCCATGCAATAGGGGATCAGGATACTCGTAGATCACCTTTAAAATTTTAAAACACAAATGTGTTGGTTAATTTTAAGAGATGAGACATCATCGTCTTATTCGAGTGGAAAACATACTTACTACCCACGATTATGAGAAAGGAGAATTTGCGTCATCTCAAAGTGGAGGATATAGATTGGATTTTAAAATCAACAAAGCCCCACTCAACACCCAAGTGTAAAATATCTCACTTCACTACATATCGTAGAATTATAGTAGCTCGCATCACTACAAGAATTGACAAGAGTCTAATCTTTTGAGAAAAGTTTTTAAAATAAAATCCAAAGTGGAAAAATGATTTGAATGTGAATGATTGACTTTTAGTCTTCTCACAAAAAATGTCAAGGTATTATTAAGTTAATTAAAGTTTGATTAACAAAATGTTTTTGAAAATGCATGGACCTAAGTCCAAGTTTATTATGAAAGCGGTTCAAGTTTAAAAACAAGAAGAATTTTCAAAAGGAGGGAGAAGATTTATGAAATTAAAGAATATAGGAGGAGATGAAGGGACTATTCTAAAGCATAAGGTAAAATCTAAGGAAAAGAACCGTCTAACCAACAAGAAGCTGACACTTGACATAATGAGTCAATGTAGAATTCCCATCCTTTGGATTTGAAACCAAACAAGTAAAGATAATAAAACTCTTAAGAAAACCAAGCTTCAATTGCAATAAGTCTTCATAAAAATTGGGCAGAGTAACGACTGTATACAAATGAATTCCCGATCATAGACAAAGCATGTAATCACAATAACCAATACACAAAGCAAACAAATAACCCAATGTCTTAGGGTAAACCCTAAGAACTCCAGACAAAATAATAGTTTAGGTCACAAGGTCCCAAGGTAGGTCAAGGTCTCTAATCCTAAGTCTAAGAAGTCCACAATCTCCATAACTCCAAGGATAGTAACCAAGTAGTCCAAGTAACATTAAAGTTTTTTATGGTTTAAGTTGATTATTAAGTATCTTCAAAAAGAAAATGAAAAGCTCAAGTGAGAAAAACAAAATTACATAAATATAAATGCTCAAGTGAGCAAAGATTAAAATAGCATGAAATGTAAATGCTAAGATAAATGGTGCTTAATCATAGGGTATGAGCATAAAAGTAAAGTCAATTGTTAGAAATTATAGGTCAGTTGAATAACCATCTTGAAACTTGCATTTGAAACTCAATAGAAGATTGATAAAATCACAGCCTCTCAACAACAAGTTTCATTTGCTTTTTGTAAAGTATATCATTCATTTAAAAATTCTCAAGGCAACAATAAATGATCAACAGTGTTGAAGTGATTCAATTTGACCAAAGCTTATGAAGATTCACTAGAGGATTGATAAGACCAAAGCCTCTTAACAATGAATATCAAGGTTATTGGATCAAAGGATTAAAATTAACATAATTGGGCTTACAAACATGGGTTTGGGCCATGAATGATCATTTCTCGAATCAGGACAAAATTTAGCGCTATGTTAAGCAATCGTAAGTTGACTTATGTAGAAGTCGCACCTATTTTGAGGCCGATCAATAGCAATCTATGTACCATATGTTTTGAGAAATTATACGTAAATTATTCTCCAATAAGATTTAGCACAAGTAAGAATGGGATAAGATGGAGAAGAAGGGTATGTATTAGATGAAAATGGTTTCAAATATCATCAACATCATTTATCCATCTTGATGGATTTGGTTTTTCAACCTATAAACATCCAATATCCAATGATGTTTAAGAATTTGTACCAAAATTACTTCCAAGTGAGTATGAAATTCCAAATCAAAAGTTAAACAAGAATTATGTACAAAAGTTCTCAATTACAAGCCTTGATCAAAAGTAAAACGCTAAATACATTCCTAAGTCAAAATTAGGTTTAAAAAAAGGAAAATAACTTGAAACATTATGTCCATTTAATTATAATTTCCTAAAGACTTCTAAAAGTCAGAGGCATGACTCAAAGTTCCTGAAAAGAAAAGGAAATATGTTTTGGAGATTTAAACATCAAAACTAGTTAGTCAAAGACCAAAACTAGACATGCTTTACAAAATACTTTGAATAAAATGGAAGATCATACTTAAAAAATCAATAAGAAAAGTTTTAATGATTTTGATTCACCCAGGAACTTTTAATGTATTTCCTTTTATTTTTAGAAATGAGGGAAATTGGAGAATTAACTCTTTCTTTATGCCTAAGCAAGAAAAGACTTCACAAATATCAATTAACTTAAATTTTTTTGAAAAATAAGATAACTGACATGTAAACTCAATTAAAAATTATAAAGAATTATTTTAAACCCCAAGAGTCAGTGATGATATTTTTCTTTAATTTTATCTCAGAAGGGAAAATTAAACAAAAATTATTTACTCCAAACAAAGAAAAACAAAAAAACAAAAATGGTATATCCAATCAAATGATTTAATTTGTAAGTCAAGAATTTTATAAAATTGGACAAAATTATTTTTAAGAAGTAAGCTCAGAGAGAAGCTATAAAATATTTTTTTATAATTTTTTGATTTAGTAGAAATAGGAAAATAAAATTTCAAAACTTAAAATATTGTTAAAACCCTAATTAACTATATAAATTTATTTAATCAAGAAAATGATTAAAAAAAGAAATAAAAAAAATGAAAATATATAGAAAATAGAGTTTAAAATATATTTGTGATAATTTTTTAAGTGAGGAAAATATTAAAAGAAAATTTGAGAAAACAAAGGAAATTAAAAAATATAAAGGCTTATTACACCTGCTTTTCTCAAAATGCGCTGTAAAATGAGGCAAGAACATGTTCAATCAAAACATGCCACATTATCATCCCTACCAAACAACAAATCCTTATCATTTTTGCAGTTTTAAAACGTGACTTTCAGATCAAAATATCTCACGCGTTTCTTGATGAAAATAAAAAATGTAAACATCAAAGTTCATGATCAAAATGTGATGAACACGATAGTATAAAAATTTCATGAAATTATGCATTAATGATAGAGAAAATCGCGCGTGAAATTTGCTGTAATAACATGGTTTGAGTTGGACAATTCATCGAACAATTTTCAACTTCAAATTTCTCCTTCAATTCTACACCAAATCAAGCGATCCAAAAATTAAAATTCATCACAAAAACGCAAGGAACATGAATATGCTACTGGATTCTTCAAAAAACTTATGGATTAAAAGGAAGCGCAAGTTGTAGTTATGAGAGATAAATTATGGAGCCTACATTGTGAAACGGATTTATTGATGCTTCAGCTCAAATAAAGAGAAAGCAATTCAAAGATGCTTGACTTGAAGATTCAGAGGTAATGAATGAAGAGAGATGCGAAGGAAGCTTTGACAAAAATGGAGGAATCTTGCTTGAGATTCAAAGAGATAAGAATAATTATGAACTTGCAAAGATAGAGGAGCTTCATGAGGAAGAGAGAGATAGCTTGCTTCTAATTTTTCTGTCCAACCTATTTCAATTGAATCAAGCCTTGCTTTTATAGAGTGAGAAATGAATAAGAGGGTAGAAATGAGAAAATGAAAAGTGAGAGTGAGGTGGTGAGGTGTGTTGCACGTTTTGCTTTTGTTACTGACTTCTTGGGTGTCGTTTTGGGTAAGTGAATAAAGCATGTACATGTGAGCTGCATGTTATGGCTTGGGTAATGTGAATCCCATGCATTTCCATGCAGAATTTACCAAAACCATGATTACAACTTCACCTCATCATATCTCTCTCCATAGTGCATGAAACGTAACGAATCTTGAATAAAAAATGGAGAGGGAATTACATACTCCAACTTTCATGTTAAAAAAATTTCAAAATAAAGCTTGAATCAATGAGATAATTGGCTATGAATGCATGCTCGTGAACCGTTTGATGAAATGTCAAGCCTGACTGGGCATTCCATGCACGCGACATGTCTTGTGTAGGGCAAAAATTTAGCTTGCATGGTACCTTCTTCCCATGATTATACCTCAAAATGTAGGAGTTATTTTGAGAAACTTTCTGAAGCAAAGTTGTTCGTCACATTTAGGGCTTGATATTTGATGTTGAACATTTTCCAAATAATGAAAATATAAAATAGAAAAGTGATGATGAATGTGTGCCCATGAACTGTTTGATGAAAGGTCAAGCCTGGCGCGCGCGTGACATGCCTTGTGTTGGGCAAAAATAGCAACTTGAAGCTCCAAATTCTAAGCATCATATCTCTTTCTACACTTGACCATTTAAGATGATTCTTGAATAAAAAATGAAGAGAAAACTTCAAACTCCAAATTTCATGTTTCCAACTTTTTGATTTGAGCTCAAATGGACATTCAAAATTAACCATGAAGAAATCAGATTTTTGTGCATATTTGGGAAATTTCACTAAGTGTCCAAAAACTTCCAAGCTCCATAACTTTTTCTCCTTTCACTTATTGGACTTGAGGAATATAATATAAAGTTGAAGAATTTTGTATCCTCTTTTTAGGCATGTAAAGTTTGTAAATTTTCAATAAAAATTGAGAAACTTATGACCAATCAAAGTTTAGCACTATGAACACTTAGAAAAAATCCAAAATTTCAAATAACTTCCTTGACAAGTTATCTCCAATTCACATTTCCTCTTGATCTTATGCCACCATTTACCATGAAAAATGAAAATAGGGACATTGAATTGATAGTTGACCAAAAGTCCCCTTGGTCATCAATTGACTTTGGTTGACTTCTGACAAAATGACCAATTTACCCCTTTTTGTCAATTGAGCCTTTCCAAACCAAAATTGATGGTCAAACTTCCAATCATATGTGCTCATGAACATGAAAATAAACATGGAATCAAGTATTGCCAAAAAAGTAAGATATTTCCTGATTAAATTCCAAACCCTAGTTTTGATCCTCTGTGCTAGAAGATGGTAAGATACATGCAATTGTGTCATTACCTACAAGATGACATCTAAAGAGACATATATGTATATTTTGATGTTAGTCAAAAGGATATATATACAAGATTCACAAATCAAGGTGCTTGGTGATCCCTCATGGACAAACCTAAAGATAGGATAGAGTAGGGGAATTACCCAAACCCTAATGTGTGATTTTGTTACATTGTGATGGTATGAGATGATAAAGCAATTTTAGGGGGGAAATTGGGGTACAACAGGTGCCCTTATTTAAGTGTCTTCTATTCGGAGATGTGAAGGTTAAAATTTTCGTGTGGATGCGATTGAAGATACTTAAATAAAAAACAAGCCCTATTTTTGGCCCTAAGATGCCATGCAATGCTTATGATTATGAATGAAAATGAACAAATCCAAAAATGACACAAGACACCATGGGGGATGTAGGAAATAATAACAAGGATCAAAAGAAAAACCTGACCAGGAAAATAAATCACTGGTGAACAAGAGACCCGACTCTATTAGGGTAAAGCCCAAAGAGGAGATAAGGCGTCATCAACTCAAAGATTGAGGAGAGAAAGTAAAGGATAACAATGATTGACAAATGACTGTGAACTATCCATTCACCGAAAAGATAGCAAAAAAGTAATGTCGACCCACCGGGGAAGGAAGTTGTAAGATAATACTGGTAAATACCAATATTAGGGTAAGTAATAAAAAATGGTTAGCACCAGTACTTACAACCGGAAACAAATAAACTTCTTCAGAGTAATGTGAATCTCAACAACAAACTATCTCCCATAATGAAGAGACTACCATCCATCAGGAAAAGATCTCAACAACGAACTATCTCCCATAATGACGAGACTACCATTCATTGGAGTAAAACCTCAGCAATAAACTATCTCCCATAATGACGAGACTACCATCCATTGGAGTAACAAATCTCAACAACGAACAACCTCCCATAATCGAGGCTACCATTCATTGGAGTAACAAATTTCAACAACAAACTACCTCCCATAATGACGAGGCTACCATTCATTGGAGTAACAAATCTCAATAACGAACTACCTCCTATAATGATGAGGCTAGCATTCATTGGAGTAACAAATCTCAGCAACGAACTACCTCCCATAATGACGAGGCTACCATTCATTGGAGTAACAAATCTCAATAACGAACTACCTCCCATAATGATGAGGCTACCATTCATTGGAGTAACAAATATAAACAACAAACTACCTCCCACAATGACGAGGCTACCATTCATTGGAGTAACAAGTCTCAACAACGAACTACCTCCCATAATGACGAGGCTACCATTCATTGGAGTAAAAAATCTGAATCTTCTCCGGGAACCGACAAACTTACTGGGGAAGTACAATTTGCTCAAATAAAGAGACCACCACTCGTTGTTATGAGAAGGAATTGTAATAACGATTTCTTGGGGGAAGAAACGAGACTTTTTGCAGAAATGTCAATATATTCCTGCTGAGGAGATAAAATCTTTTGGTGCAAAATAAATGCACATTCTCAAATCAGGGCTCAAAGCCCGTAAAAATCAAAATAATAATGCTGCCAGGGACCACAAATTCAAACCAGAATGAAATAGTCAACCAAAATAACACCTCATGAGAAATAAACTCAAAAGGGAATCATGTTCTATCCAGACAATGAGCTGAACATGAAGGCTGAAGAAAAATTATTTCACGAGGGATAACTCAATGGGGAAATTGAAAGGATATACACTTTCTACTTATGGTTGCCACTCTATTGGAGAGAGGATAACACAACTCTGCAAAATAGGGTAATACACCAACAAAATATTAATGAATGCAAATGAGCAATGATTTTCTAAATTTAGCTATGCATGATGTATGTATGAATGTATGAATGTTATCATGTATATGCTGACAAAACAAACACATAACACTGGGGATAACCAGATAAACCAACTTGAGTAACGCCAACACTCGGCTAAATCACATCCAGGATGGAAATTTCATAAGAAAGTAAGCACCAACTAAAGAAAAAAAATTCCCATTTCACGGCTTAAATCCACTGGGGAGGAACATAATCTAAACATAATCAAATCATAACAATAAATTAGTACATATACAGGGATATAACATCATCCTCCAGGCTTCATCGGGGAATATCACACAAACTTCAATGGGGAAAACAAATGTTTCAAGGTTTGTACTTCTACTGGGATCACAATACTGATTTCACTAGGGAAGAAGAAAACCATATTATCAAGATATCAACTGGAGATCTCGTGCTAACTTCATTTGGGAGTACAACACGACATCATCGAGGGAAGCCCAAAATACATTTTTCAACACTGAGAGTGATTATTGCATCAACTTCTCTGGGGAGAAATTATGAAACCTCGGGGGGAAAGTAACTTTCAGGGAGACACGTTATCTCAACCCTACTTGGGGATTTAAGAATTAAAACAATTACAGTAAGAAATCAAAGTTATGGGGATTTTAAATCAGACCCAACACTTGGCGGGAGAAAACCCAAAAAGTTGACAACTGTTTCAACACTTCTTAGCAAGGGTACTGCCCTTGTCTAGTTGTCTGGGAAACAAATAACAATAATGCCATTACTGTAGAGGGTGATTTTTTTCAAATGATTCCATCTCAACATACAAAGGGAAAATGGGATTTCCTCATAGGAGCAAAGACCTTACTGGGGAATCTGGGATAAAGGCTTTAGATCATGCGAACCCGAAATCAAAATGGACCAGGACTTGACTGGGGAAAATGGGATCACAAACCCAACCCACACCATATCTCATTTGGAAACCTTTCCAACTATCTGAGAAACATAAGAAGATTGTACGCTATCAACAAAAGTGACCTGGGATAGCCTTCATGGGGAATACATACTTCCAAAATTTCATAGTTCATCCATCCTTGGGGTCACTATTTTTGTTTCTCTTGAGTCACAAAAATCTAAAGTAAAAAGTAATTTGTAAATTCTTTTTTTAAAAAAATACTTTTGTTATTTAATCTTTTTGTTTTGAAAATTACTATCAATAACAAAAGGAGTCTTTGTAAGCAGAATAAAATAAGAATTGCAAAGAATTGGATAAAATCTCAAACTTTATTAATAGAATGGTAGTCTGCAAATGGCGAGACTCCATAGATGATTACAATGTTTGGAAAATGGTAATATATTAGAAAAGATACATTGAAATACAATGACCACTATTCTTCCTAACAACTTTGAATTCCTGAGCAGCGACTTTGGTTGAAGAATGGTGAGGATCCAAGAAGATTGTTGCTTCCATGATCAAGTCTTGTCTGACGTAGTTACTTTCCAAGAAATACCTAACTTTTTCCTAAGTTGCCCTTGCGGGTTTTCAACATAGCGGGAAAGTTTATTCTATTTATGTCTCTAATTTTTGGTTAGACTGCCCTTTCGGGTTTTCAATCTACCGAGACGCTCTTTTTTGCCTAAGGCTCCCTTTCAGGTTTTTGACTTAGCGAGCTATTCTTTTATTTCTCTAGGAAAAGTATTTCTTGACTACATCAGCATTCATAGGACGTGGGAACTCCTCTCCTTCCATAGTTTCAAGAATTAATGCACTGCCAGAGAAGGCTTTCTTGACAACATATGGGCCTTCAAAATTGGGAGTCCACTTGCCCCTAGAATCGACGTTAAAAGACATGATCTTTTTGAGCACGAGGTTGCCTTCTCTGAATTCACGAGGTTTGACCTTCTTATCAAAATCTTTCTTCATTCTCTTTTGGTATAACTAACCATGACAGAAGGTCTTCATTCTCTTCTCTTCAATCAAATTCAACTGGTCAAACCTGTTCTGGACCCATTCAGCCTCTGACAACTTGGTTTCCATTATCACGTGTAAAGATGGAATCTCAACCTCAATGGGGAGCATTTCTTCCATGCCATAAACAAGAGAGAATGGGGTTGCCCATGTTGAAGTGGGGACAAATTTTTGATAACCATGCAGAGCAAAAGGGAGCATCTCATGCCAATCTTTATAAGTAACAACCATTTTCTAGATGATCTTCTTGATGTTCTTATTAGCAGCTTCAACAACCCCATTCATCTATGGCCTGTAGGGAGATTAATTATGGTGGACAGTCTTGAATTCTTCACAAAGTTTCGTCATCATTTTGTTATTCATATTTGAGCCGTTGTCGGTGATAATCCTATATGGCATACCATACCGACATATGAAATTGTTTTTGATAAAGAACACTACCAACTTCTTAGTAACATTAGCATATGAAGATGCTTCCACCCATTTGGTGAAATAGTCAATTGCCACTAAGATAAAACGATGTCCATATGACGCCTTTGGTTCAATCATTCTAATCATGTCAATACCCCACATAGAAAAAGGCCACGAGGAAGAAATAACATTGAGAAGTGTTGGAGGTACATGAATTTTGTCAGCATAAATTTGACACTTATGGCACTTCTTTGCAAATTTATAACAGTCAGATTCCATTGTCCGCCAATAGTAACCTGTCCTAAGCATCTTCTTTGCCATCGAATGTCTATTGGCATGGGTACCAAAAGAACCTTCACGGATCTCATGCATCAACATGTCTACTTCGTGTCTATCCACACATCTGAGCAAGACCATGTCATAATTTATTTTGTATAGCACATCTTCATTGAGGAAAAAGCTACCTACCAACCTTCTCAACATTTTTCTATCTTTGTTTGACGCACCATCTGGGTATTCCTGAGTCTGGAGAAAATACTTGATATCATAATACCGAGGTTTTTTATCTGACGTTTCCTCTGCTGCAAACACATGAGCTGGTCTATCCAGACGTCATACTGCAATATGAGGCATATCATTCCAAGTATTCACTTGATACATAGAAGCCATAGTTTCCAAAGCATCTTCCATCTGATTTTCATCTCTGGGAATATAATGGAATTCAACTTTGTTAAAGAAGGGTAATAGTTTTCTAGTATAATATTTGTAAGGGATCAAGCCAGGGTGACGAGTATCCCATTCTCCTTTAATCTGATTTACTACCAAAGCTGAATCACCATACACATATAGAACTTTGATTCTGAGATCAATGGCCTCTTCGAGACCCATGATACAAGCCTTATACTCTACCACATTATTGGTACAATCAAATGTCAGCCTTGTAGTAAAAGGAATATGTGATCCATGAGGAGTGATAATCACAACACCAATTCCTTTCCCATAAGCATTCACAACTCCATCAAACGCCATGCCCCAACGAGATTCAGGATCAGGCCCTTTCCTAGGCAAAGGTTCATCACAATCTTTTATCTTCAAAAAAATCACATCCTCATCAGGGAAATCATATTTAATAGACTGATAATCATCAACCGGTTGGTGAGCAAGATAATCCGCCAACACACTACTTTTTATAGCCTTCTGAGTACGGTATTCAATATCATATTCAGACAACAACATCTGCCAACGGGAAATTCACCCAGTAAGAGCATACTTTTCAAAAATATACTTAATTGGATCTTTTTTGGAAATCAACCAAGTAGTATGATTCATCATATATTGCTGCAACTGCTTTGCTTCCCAGGCCAGTGCACAAAATGTATTTTCCATCATAGAATACCGTGACTCATAGTCAGTAAACTTCTTGCTAAGATGATAAATGGCATATTCCTTCTTTCATGTTTCATCTTGTTGTCCCAAAATACAGCCTATAGAATTATATAACACTGTCAGATACATGATCAATGGTCTTCCTTCAACAGGAGAGAGCAAGATAGGAGGTTCAAGCAGATACTATTTAATAATTTCAAATGCCCTTTGGAAATCATCTATCAACATACAACCCTGATCTTTCTTTAACAACTTAAAGACCGGTTCACACGTCGTGGTCATATGGGTAATAAATTTGGAAATGTAATTCAGACGTCCAAGGAAACCTATAACTTGCTTTTCAGTCTTTGGTTCAGGAATTTCTTGAATTGTTTTGACTTTATTAGGATCAACTTCAATCCCTCTTTGGCCGACAATGAAACCTAACAACTTCCCTGATCGGACAGAAGGTGCATTTATTTGGATTCAAGCGGAGAGGATACTTCCTCAAATGCTGAAAAAATTTCATTAAATCTTCTATATGCCCTTCTTCAGTCTGGATTTGGAAATCATATCATCAACATATACATCAATTTCCTTGTGCACCAGATCATCGAATAGGATTGTCATAACCCTCTGGTACGTTGCACCAGCGTTCTTCAACCCGAAGGGCATCACTCTGTAACATAATGTTCCCCAGGGTGTGATAAACATTGTTTTTTCCATGTCCTCAGGAGCCATTCTTATTTGATTATATCTAAAAAAATCCTTCCATGAATGAGAGTACTTTGAATTTTGTTGTACTGCCAACCAACATATCAATATGTGGCAAATGGAAAATCATCTTTTGGACTAGCTTTGTTTAAATCTCTATAATCAACGCACATGCAAACTTTTATGTCTTTCTTTGGTACTGGTACAATATTGGCAATCCACTGAGGGTATACTGATGTCACAAGAAAACCGACATAAATCTTCTTTAAAACTTCTTCTTTAATTTTTACTGCCATATCTGGGTGAGTTCTTCGCAATTTCTACTTGACTGGCGAGCACTCTGGCTTTAGCAGAAAATAATGTTCCACAATATCAGTATACAAACCAGGCATGTCTTGGTATGACCAAGAAAAGATGTCCATATACTCTTTCAACAATTCAATCAACCTACTTTTTACATCGGGATACAACAATTCTCCAATCTTGACTTCTCTTGGATCTTCCTCTAAACCCAAATTGATTGTCTCCAACGGCTCTTTATATGGCTGAATGGAACTTTTCTCACGCTCAAGCAACCGTGAAACCTCTTCTGGAATTTCATCATACTCTTCTTCTTCATTCCCATACACAGGATATTCAAAGTTGGGAGAGGGTGCAGGGTCATTGTATTCAACGGATTTTTTAATTAATCTGCACATATGATTTATAATTGCTTTTAGAAACTGACACATATAACAAGTGATTATGCAACTTTATTTACATTTATTATTTATTCCAAAAGGGTTTTTTCTGATTACCAATTTTCCAAGAAAAAGCAAAAAAATAAAGACACAATTTGGGAATCAAAGACAACTTTTATTAATTATTTTAATGATCAAAGCAAACAGATAAGCCCATACAATAACAACTTTCACTTTGGGCAGGGTGAAGCTTTTTGAAAAGATTAACAAAAACAAATTACTTTGAGATATGAATACAAGAGGGAACATCAATAGTGACCCAGTTTTGGACTCTGACTCCATGTGTCACATAGTTTGGAATTTCATGCTCTTCTCCATCCTCGATAATAACATTGATCCTAGAAACAATTGGATGAAAATAACCTCCACTGTGAAAGATATCCTGATATATTCCTAAAGCATACTTCGGCTTCATATTCTCACCTTTATCATTCTTCGCAGAAAATCCCAAACCAGCTCTATTCTTGTTCACCGGCGGATCAACAATCTTCCCCCATACTTTGCTAGGGCCATTACGCACAACCTGCTGAGCAACTTTAAACGAAGCTATATAATTCTCATTTCCCCTTATATTATCAATGGATAAATCTTGGATATGAGTTCCAACAGCAGCTTCATTCGCTTCTACAACACTGAAAGAGGATAAATGAGATATTAACAATGCAAGTTCTCCATTTATGAAAACCATTTTTCCTTCACGCATGAACTTCAGATTTTGGTGCAAAGTTGAAGTGACAGCCCCTGCCTCATGTATCCATGGTCGTCCCTGTAAACAGCTGTAAGCGAGAACAATATCCATAACTTGGAAAGTAATATGTAAAAGGTGTAGGCCTAGGTGAATAGGCAAATCTACTTCCCTGATAACATACTTCCTTGATTCATCAAAAGATTTTACAATTATGCCACTTAGGCGCATAAGAGCTCCTTAATACTTTAGCTTCTTGAGCGTGCTCCTCGGTATGACATTTAAAGCGGGCCCATTATCAATTGGCACATTTGATAATGAATCGTTCTTACAGTTCATGGAGATATGGAGAGCTAAATTATGATTCCTTCCTTCATCAGGAAATTCGTCATCACAGAAACTTGGGTTATTACATAATGTAATATTCCCTACCAGACTGCTGAATTGGTCCAACGGAATATCACTTTCCATAAAGGCTTGATCCAACACTCTCATCAATGATTCCCTGTGGGTAAAAGAATTCATCAGCAAGGCTAGAATAGATATATTTGATGGTGTCTGCAACAATTAGTCTACGGTCTTGTAGTCGCTCATCTTGATAATCTTCAATATATCATCCACATCTTTCTCCAGAGTTACACCACTGGATTCCCCCAATGTTTTCTTAGTTTCAACACTCTCAAAAACCTTCTTGCCAGCATTAACATTCCCTCGAATGACAGGTGCGAAAACACGGCCGCTGCGGGTAATTCTACTGTCTTCAGCAATATTCTTGACATTAGACAAAGGTTGGATGGGAACTTCCACACCATCCTCCAAGATTGTAGCATTGTATTTGTATTGTAAGGAGTTGTCTCATTCGTAAGGAACAAGACCCGGTAAGCAAATCACCACTGAAGCAACAATGGGCTTGCTACAGTACTCAATCTCTATAAAGGCAAGAACATTGAAACACGGCACAATAACATTCACCCCTTCTTTAGAATATTTGGGCATTACAAAATTATTGATGGAGAACATATCTTCATCTGAGGAAAAGAATTCATCTGCAGAAGCATATTCATCATCTGACACAGTCTCATCCAAGCAATTTTCAATCACATTAATCCCATGGTAATCATCTCTATGGCCTGATACTTTGATGGTACCATTATCCAATAACAACTGAATACCCCTTCTCGTAATGGAACAACCACGAGAATATCTGCAGCAAATCTGGCAAGATCTATAATGGTATTCTACTTGACCATCCATGTGGCAGAAGGTAGTGTGAAATTGCACCAAATCATCGTTCATATGGTTCACGTTAAAGATTCGAAATTCTCCTAGACATCCAAAGACCATGTTCACATCTTCCTCGTATTCTGCCCTAGGCCTGATTATATGAATGAGGCATTTGTCCATCATTTCCTGAAGATCAGTGTAACACGGTGGGAGAACTGACTTGGTGTTTTGCGTTTTATCGTAATTATTACGGATAGCAAGAGTCGCCACCGACTTTTCTTTTATCCTATAAAGGAAAGGGTGAAAAGAACAGAAAATACCTTTTGAGAATTTTTCTTGAGTTCGAGGGGTAAGTTATGAAAAGGGAAGGTGTTAGCACCCTTTTCATCCGTAGGTATCTACAGGCTCTTAGTTGCTAGCTCACTTTGAAAATGCTTTGTTTGAAATTTGTTTGTGATGGTTTGAAAGTATTTTTGAAAAGTGCCTTTGTTTAGGCGAACATTGTAATGCATCTCGTCTCTATAAGAATGCATACAAAGTGTTGACTTTTGAAAATATTTCATTTTGAAAGTGTTGGTGTGTTTGGAAGATGTTATCTTGAAAATGGTTGTGAGAAAGCAACTATGAACGTTCTACCTACTCAAAAGAAATCTTTGTTCTTTTCCTCCTCCTTTAGATATTGCTATCTTACCATTTATTGGTAAGAAGCCCTATCATTGGATATGAAGGGACAGACGCGGGTCATTGTACGGTCATAAAAGGTAACTTATGATATGCTTTAGCAATTTTCGTTAGGGACTAAGATCGTTTTACCAAAGGCAACATCGAAGGGTCATTGAGGGACTACAATCTTTTTTATCGAGGGTATTTACTAACGCGTCCCACATTCGAGGGACATGACTGTATTTTCCGAAGGCAACAAGCGAGGTTAACCCTAGAGGTGCACATGTGCGAAAATTGATTTGTTTTCGGTTATTTCATCTTGAAGTTTATGATTATCTATCGTTTGATTTTATATCTTATCATACACACCTAATTACTATACAATATAAAGAAAAATAGTAAATTGTAGAAATTAAAATTCTACGCTATTATAGAGCTTTCGGGAATGTGGGATACAAATTTATAAATGGGGATGGATCGAATCGACAATGCGATTAAAAGTCTAAATAAACAAGCAATACAACCCAATCGAACTAAAAATGAACAATTAATTAAACTAAAACAATCTGTAAAATAAAAACTAATTAGCAAAATAATTAATACTATAATATTTTGGTATTTTATTTATTTAAGTAAAATCTAAAAGAAGGATAAAACTAAATTCTAATATGTTTTTTGGTATTTCATTTTGTGATAAAATTTGAAAAGAAAATAAAAATCTATTATATATATTTTTTTGAATTTTTATCATGTAGAAACTAAATAATTTAAAAGAAAGTTAACTAAACGATAAAATGTTAATTGATAAAATTATTCACAAAGTCCTAAACTAAATTAATTAAGAAAATTCATTAATTTTAGAAATTATATTTTATTTAATTGAATTAAAACTAAATCTAAACTAACTAAAGTTATTAAAATAATTCTAAACTAACTTAAAATTCCAAGTTACTAAATTAAACCTAAACTAAGCTAATTATAAAACTACTAAATTAAAAATAAACTAAATTAACTCTAAAGTTATTAAACAATATCTAAACTAATTTAAATATAAACTAAATTAATTACAAAAATACTAATTTAAATTTAAACTAGATTGAAAAAAAAAATATGAATTAGAAAAAATGGGGTATACACTATAACATTCGGGTGGGCTAAAGAAGCAAACAGAGAGTGTTGATAGCAACTTAGTCAAGGCCCAACAACAGGAGGTCCGTGTGATCTGGTACGACTGTTCCAGAAGGCTACACCATGTGTAAAGAATCTCAAGCGTCGGATGGTCTTGATGATAATCTGATGATGATCCAATGACTACCAAGTGAGGTGCACCGTAGGAAATATTGAAACATGCACGTACATCAGTAAACATCCAGTTGAACGGTGACAAGTGTCCCCAGGGTGGCGTGTCGTCACCGTATCGGCCCAGTCGTTCAATCAACAACAAACACATTTATGACATAAACAAAGAGTTACAATAATCAATGCAAAAATAATGTGAAACAATTGAAAAATTAAAAAAAAACATGTTCAAGCCCTCTCTCTCATACTTACATTCTCTCATCTCTCTCCTCCCTCTTTCTTTGTTTCAAACAAAAAAAGAAGAAAATCAAATGAAGCCAAAAAGATCTGAGCGGTGGAGCCTGAAAAACACAGGCGAAGGACGTGATAAACAAGGTGGCGGCGCACATCGACAGTGAAGAACACCACGGCGCCGCCGCCACATAAAGGTCCAATTTTAAAAATCTTTACATTTTAATATTCGTCTTAATCTTCTTAACACTAATCTTTAACCTAAATTTGGAGAAAAAACAAGAAATGAGGTAGATCTATAAAGGGGTTTTAGAAACCCTAAATAAAAATTAACAACAAAACAAAGATAAGATAAAGAGGAAAGGAGGATTCAGTTCTTTTGCATGAACAACCTTCAAGAGAGGAAAAAATGGTGAACGACGACGGTGTAAGCTTCCTCCAGCGACGGTGATAGTGAGGTATTTTTCAGATTTCTCTCCTCTTCTTCCTACTGCTTCTGAAACAAAAACGGTAGTGATATTGATATTAGACTTAGGTTTTTACCTTTGATTCTCTAAGTTTGTAGTAGCTGCATATGAACAGTCCCCCCATTTACAAATTTCTTTAAGGCTTATATACTGGTAGGAATTAGGTTTTTTTTTTTTGAGATTTTTTATTACAGCAAATTGGAATATAAAAGAGATTTCAAATAATCATACAATATGCAAGCATAGATATAGTGCAAGTGAATAAAAACACATACTTGAAGAGGTGAAAAACACAAGAGGGGGGGGGGGGGCTTGAATTGAAAACTTGAAGTCAAAAGCATAATGACACAGTATTTTTATCCTGGTTCGTTTGATCTCAAACTACTCCAGTCCATCCATCAAGATGATTTCGCCTCTCTCCAACGAGGTCTTAATTCACTAATCACAAAAGGATTACAATCACTACTTTAACAACTGTTAAAGTCTTCTTGAGTACAACCACAATCCGGTTAATCTCAAGGAACACTGTTTCAAAACAATTATACAAGAATGTGTGTTGTTGTTTTTCGTTACAAAAACTGTTATCACAACTGTGATAATTTACACAAAATTATAGCTTGGAAAGATGATGAATATTGCTTGCAGCTTTTTGAATTCTCGTTGGTGGTTTTTGGAAAATCGTCAACGATTTTGAACACTGACTTTGTTTATATAGGCAATGGATTTATGTTGATCATCAAGCGTGTTTAATGTCATTAACTCACTTTCCATTTGGAGAAGATCCTGTCTGAAAGAAGCCGTTGGAATTGATGTTGTCTTGAATGATTAGTAATGCTTCAGAGTCTTACATCCTTACCTGCTGCTGATGCTTTAGAATATTGATGACTTGGATTATGTTGCTGTTGTTCAGAATCAGAGTTTACTTTGCTTAAGCGCAGGTTCTGCTCATCAATTTTTAGCGCATGTTCTGATTGCTTCGGCGTGTAGCTCTTATGGCTCATCTTCTGATGCTGCTTTGGTCAGAACTTCTACATACACAAAAACATAATTTTTAGGGTGCATATTTGTTCTTTGTATTTGTTATCATCAAAACTCTAACTAAGGGTTGTAGAATCAAACTATGTTCTAACAATCCCCCCTTTTTGATGATGACAAAAACTAGACTTTTCAAGTAAAAATAAAGAACAAAAGGTTTAGGAGAAACTCCCCCTGAGTTGATTACTTCCCTTAAGTTCCTTCTCATTAGAGTTTTAGCTGCATCTTCTATCAGAGTTTATACCTGTTCAAACTTTCCAGAAAGTAGAGGTTAAGTAATTCAGAATGTTTGAGACTTTTGTCTCGGTAAGCCATTTATTGAAAATATCTTACTTTCTCCCCCTTTTTGTCATGTATCAAAAAGGCAATATAATCAGAACCAAAATAGTTGAATTATATTTAAAAACATGATGCAATGACAAGTTCTAGAACATAAGAGTTAAAAATTAAGAGTTACAGATAAACAATTTTCAAAAAGAAATCTAAGAAGGAGGGGGAAGACGTGTGAACAACGCTTCCAGCAAGCTCTTGATTTGTGTATTTGACTCTTCTTGCTTGCCCAAAATGCCTCTGATTTTCTTTGTGGCGTCTTCTTGTTTACCCAGAATACTTTTAATATCTTTGTTCGAGTCCTCCTGCTTATCCAACCTTGCATGGATTAGAGCATTTTCTTTCTTCAACTCTTCCAGAGTTTGCATGACTAAGGAAGGTGCTGGAGTTTCTTCAGGAGTTGGACGTTGCTCAGAGAATTCAGCAGCTTGTTCAGAGTGAACCATTTCTTCTATTGTAATCATGTCTTCTTGAGTAGTAGTCAGAGAGAGACTTTCTGATTCTGGTTCATCTACATCTGAAGGATGATGCTCTTTCCAGGGAGCATTGTCCAACGAGAGGATATCTTTCTTGAGCATTTGGCTCAGAACTTGGTCTTTAAATGCCTTCAGCTTATTACTAAAGTTCTGCTGAACCTGTTCATAACTCTGTTCCTCCAGCTTCAGCGTTTCAGAACTAAGCCAGTTTCTGAATCTTGTCCACATATAATCAGAAGCAGCAGGATTAGTCATCTCTTGACTAGCATGCTTCAAAGAATTTATCCATTCCTGCATTCTTGTTTCAAAAATCAACAAATTTTTACCAACATCTGATGTGGTTGCAGTTGGTTTAGGTATAGGAATGGCCGTTTTGTGTGAGATGGAAGCTAGTTTTTCCAGCATAATTGGATCAATGACAAGTCTTACGTTGTCAGCTGGACTGTTAGTGGGTGAAGGAGTGGGAGAGTCAGGAATGATTATTGGTCTAGTGGGGGTGTTTGGAGGAGTGGATTCCAGAGATGAAGGGATTTCTGGAATGTCATGAATGGTGAGAGGCATGCGAATCGCAAGAGGTTCTATGATTCCAGGTATTGGGATTGAATCATAATCAGAAGGGGATTCTTCAGATTGGTTTGATGTAATATGTTGGGGTTCTGGTTCATGGATAGCAGAAGATTGATTTTCAGAAGGTTGAGTTTTTGGTTGTTGTGAGATGGAGTTCAGATCTTCTGGTTGTGGTATTTCTGGTTGAGGAATTTCTTGTTGAGGTGATTGTGGTTGTGGAATTTCTTGTTGAGGAATTTCTGTTTGTGGGGAGTGTGGTTGTGGAATTTCTGGTGTGGTATCAGAGTTTGGATTTTCTGGGAGTTGAGAATTTGGATTTTATGGTAAGGGAGAGGAAAAGTCTTGGTCAAATAGGTCAATATCAGACAGAACTTTGGCAAGTTCTGGTTGGTTTTGTTCATGATTTAGATTTTGAGAAAGGGAGTGAGGTTCATTCAGACCTAGAGTTTCTGATGGATCAAACCCTATGTCAAAGTCTTCAAATGTTTGGGTTTATGGGTTTACTAGTTGAGAAGGCATGGCTTCAGATGTTGATACATTTATTGATTCTATAACAGAAATAGAGGAGGGATTACCTTTATTTTTGGAAGCATTTGGTGTCCTCTGAGAGGGTCCTTCTCCTGCTGCTTTCCTCTTCTTGATATTCTTTAAAGCAACTTCTGGAGCAGCCTTATGCAAATCCTGGATGTTGATTTCTGGTGCAGTACCATCTTCCTGGATGTTGACTATTATTTCTGGTTTGTAGTCAATCTCAGAAAATAGAGGAAAATCATCCAAAGGTATCCTTCTTGAAGTGATGGTTGCATGAGAAGTAACAGTAGGTTCCTTCTTGATATTCTCAATGATTTTCATCTTTTTTAGATTTTTAGCATTCAGGGGCTTCCCAGCAGTTGCTTCCAAATTGCTGATTTCATGGGCCTCCGTCAAATGTTCTATCAGCCTATTCTCTGTCAGAATATCTTATATGAGCCTTCATAAGGTTATCCAGTCCCTCTTGGTCCTTTCGTCTTCTCGTATTTCCTTCACACTAGTTCTGAGATGATTAAATAGCAAGTGTGGAAGATTTACCTTAGTCCTCTTAGAAATGAAATAGATCAGAAATTGCTGATCAATGTTGATATAATAAGGAGAGCTTGTGGGCTTCCTGTGGTTGATACACCCTAGAATAATTCTGGCCCAAATTCTATGGTGATCCTTCAAATCCCTGATTTTACTGGAGGGAAGTCCATGAGTAAAAATTTCCTTTACAATAGAGCTTACGTCAGAGCATCTCTCAGCCATGTCAATGCATCTGACACCTCCACCATTGTATCCAATAAGCTTTGCAATTAGGTCTTCTGTAATAACAATTTTCTTCCCCATGACATAAGAAGTAACCTGATGATTTGAAGAAGAAGCATGTATCCTGAATTCCTTGACAAGAATCGGAAAGGTTGGCCCCAATAGACGGTCAAAGTACCTGTTCCATCCTTGAGCAGTAACGTCTTCATACAGATTGTAGTCGTTTTCTTGCAAACCTTCAAAAACAATAATCAGTTCTGAGAGAACTTCCAGATTATCAATAGGTGTGAGGAGCATTCTGTAGGGTTCTTCATACTGTTCCATTGAAGCAGATTCATGAGCACTGACATTTTTGACACTAGAAGAAGCAATTGTTCACACAGGATTTTGAGGGAGATGAAAGGGGTTTTTGAAAGCAAGAACTTGAAACGAGATAAAATATTGATGAGAGTAAAAAGAAGTGAATGTAAAAAGTAAAATTTGAGTTTAAATAGGTTTCTTGGAAACGTAAACAGTAAGAAAGAGAAATAATTAGTCATGATTATAAGCATTAATGACAACTGAATTTAGGGGAATTAGAAAGATACTTGAATGGTTACCCTTGACAAGTGTCTCAATGCACCCAATCAGTGCCTTTTCCCTTTCAGAAAAATGAACGTGTGTTCATCCGCAGAAGGTGGCTGATGAATGGATGAAAACTGTTTGATTATGTGAACTGCACGCTTCTATCCTTGAAATGAAACATTCAGGTCTTCATGGATATATTCTGATGCAATCTGTACTTCTAAACTCTGAAGACAGGTTGATCAGTAGTTCACAGAAAATAATAAAATTCTGAAGGTTAAGATATACAAATAAAATATTTTATTCTGGGCACAGCTTCATGCTGAGATGTTTCAGAATGAAGTTAAACCTATCTTCAGAAAGAGGTTTTGTAAAGACATCAGCCCATTGATGGTCTGTGTCAATAAATTTTTAGCTAAGAATCCCTTTCTGAATATAGTCCCTAATAAAATGATGTTTTATTTCTATATGCTTAGCCCTAGAATGCAAAATTGGATTCTTACTGAGACAAATAGCAGAAGTATTTTCACAGAGGATAGGAATGTTACTCTCAAATATGTTGAAGTCTTCAAGTTGACTTTTCATCCAGAGCATTTGCATGCTACATCCAGCAGCTGCTATGTATTCAGCTTCTGTTGTTGATAGTGCAATTGTGGATTGTCTCTTGCTGGTCTATGAGATCAGATTTTCTCCCAGAAACTGGCAGCTTCCAGAAGTGCTTTTACGCTCTACTCTGTCTCCAACGAAGTCAGCGTCACAATATCTTACTAAGCTGTAATAATTTGATTTTCTATAAAACAAACCCAGATTAGTAGTACCTTTCAGATACTTGAAAATTCGCTTAACTACTATTAAGTGAGATTCTCTAGGATCTGATTGGAATCTAGCACATAAGCAAACACTAAATAAAATGTCAGGCCTTGAAGCCGTCAGATAGAGAAGAGAACCAATAATACCTCTGTAGACCTTCTGTTCTACCTTTTTACTTACCTCTTCCTTTTCCAGAATGCACGTGGGGTGCATTAGAATCCTTGAGGGCTTACATTCTGAGAGATCAAATTTCTTCAGAAGTTCTCTAACATATTTGCTCTGATGAATGTAAGTTCCTTTTGGAGTTTGGTTTATCTGAATGCACATTTGAGTTCCCCCATTAAGCTCATCTCAAACTCTGCCTGCGTACATTTAGCAAACTCTCTTCCCAGAGAGGGTTTAGTAGATCGAAAGATGGTGTCATCAACATAAATCTGACATACTAACATGTCATTCTTAACTGTCTTACAGAACAAGGTTGTGTCCACTTTCCCTCTGATGAATTCCTTTTCTAACAGGAAGTTACTTAGTCTTTCATACCAAGCTCTGGGAGCTTGTTTCAGACCATAGAGTGACTTCTTTAGTTTGAAAACATATTCTGGATTTTTGGAATTCTCAAACCCATGGGGTTGGTGCACATATACCTCATCATCTATATAGCCATTTAAGAATGCACTTTTGACATCCATCTGATATAGAGTGATGCCATTGTTTACAACAAATGATATTAAAAGTCTGATAGATTCTAACCTGGTGACTAGAGCAAAGGTTTATGTATAGTCTATCCCCTCTTGCTGACTATAACCTTGTGCTACCAGTCGTGCTTTGTTTCTGATGACTTCTCCTTGCTCGTTCAGTTTGTTTCTGAACACCCACTTTGTTCCAATGACGTTGAATCCTTTTGGTTTGAGAACCAGATCCCATACGTCATTTCTGGTGAATTGATTCAGTTCCTCCTGCATTTCCAGAATCCAGTCATTTTCCAGAAGCGCTTCATTAATTGTTGTTGGTTCAATCAGAGAGACCAGACCCATGATGGATTCTTTAGAGTTTCTGAATGTTGATCTTGTTCTGATTGGATCATCCTTCTTTCCCAGTATTGCATCTTCTGGGTGAGCAATGCTGCTTCTGGATAACCTTTTTTGAAATTGATCAACTGAAGGTGCTGGATTGCTTGCAGTAACTCTTTCTGATGTTGAGGGAGCGTCTCTGTTGAGAAATTTTGACGAGTTATCTTCAGTACCTATGAGTTCAACTTCCATACCTGCAAGGAATTCATTATGCTTTGACTTTTAAGAGTCAAGCTTATCATCAAATCTAACACTGATTGACTCTTCAACAATCTGTGTTTCTGTATTGTATACTCTGTACCCTCTTGAGCGTTCAGAGTATCCTAACATAATACACTTTTGTGCTTTAGAGTCAAACTTGTTCAGATAATTTTTTGTATTCAGAATAAAGCACGTGCATCCAAATGGATGAAAATAAGAAATGTTGGGCTTTCTGTTCTTCCACAATTCATATGGAGTCTTTTCTAGAATAGGTCTTATGGAAATTCTATTCTGAATGTAACACGCTGTGTTAATTGCCTCTGCCCAGAAGATCTTAGCAATTCTAGTCTCATTGATCATGGTTCTGGCCATTTCTTGCAATATTATGTTCTTTCGTTCTACAATTCTATTTTGTTGGGCAGTTCTAGGACAAGAGAAGTCATGCAAGATGCCTTTTTCATTAAAAAATAATTCAAAATTTTTATTTTCAAATTCCCCACCATGATCACTTCTGACTTTGAAAATTCTAAGATCCTTTTCATTCTGAACGTGGTTGCAGAAGGTAACAAACACATAGTGTGACTCGTCCTTGTGTCTTAAAATTTTTACCCATGTCCATCTGCTATAGTCATCTACAATTACTAACCCATACTTCTTGCCACTGACAGACGCAGTTTTTACTGGTCCAAATAAGTCAATGTGCAAAAGTTCTAATGGGTTAGAGGTGGAAACAACATTTTTAGATTTGAAAGCAAGTTTGCAAATTTTCCTTTCTGACATGCTTCACACAGAGCATCTGAGCTGAACTTCAAGTTTGGAAGTCCTCTGACCAGATTGAGTTTGCTAATCTGAGATATTCTTCTCATACTAACATGCCCCAATCTTCTGTTCCAGACCCATTGCTCGTTGTTAACAAAAAGTAGGCATTTTACATTCTGACTCTTTAGTTCAGAAAGTTTTATTTTATAAATGTTGTTTTTCCTCTTTCCATTAAATAGGATAGTCCCATCTTTCTGACTAACAGCTTTGCATAAATTTTAATTAAAGATTATATCATAACCGTTATCACTTAATTTACTTATGGATAACAAGTTATGCATTAATCCATCAACTAATAATACATTATTTATAGAGGGAAGATTTTCATTACCTACTGTTCCAGAGCCAATGATCTTTCCTCTCTGATTTCCTCCAAAGCCCACGTAGCCTCCAGGCTTAAGTTTCAGGCTTTGGAATATATTCCTTCTTCCCGTCATGTGTCGCGAGCAGCCAGAGTCTAGGTACCATGACTGTTGTCTTAGCCTTGTTGCTAAAGATATCTGTTACATGTATAATTTTATCCTTAGGTACCCACAATTTCTTGGGTCCTGATTTGTTAGTTTTACCAAAATTCTGATTGAATTTTGGTTTGACAGAATAATGGCTACTTGTATATTTTTTGTCATGTGTGTGCCCATATATAAAATGTGAATTGAGTGGAGTGGGTTTTATAACTAAGTCCATGGCTTGTTTAGGTGTAGATACCTTACCTTGATATGATATCCCTTTTTCTGCCATTTCTGCTAACTCCATAAATCATTGAAGCCATCTTGCTTCTATCTATGTTTCTAGATAGAAACTTCTGAAAGCTGTGATCATACTCTTTGATGATCTCATCAGCATTACTGGGAGTCTCTAAGATTGTTTCCTTCTGAGATTTTTGCAAATCATTATCTAATTTTGAAATTTTCTCTTTTAACTCAGAATTCTCTAATCTGAGACTCAGACTTTTCAGAGTCAGAGGCAAGATCCCTTTTCAGGTTCTTGAATTTGACTCTGATATGCTGATACCTTTCCAGAATTTCGTTTAGACTTTTTGCAAGTTCAGCCTTAGTAATATTAATGGTGAAGTCAGGGAATACCTCTTCAGTGTCTGATTATGAGTCTGAATCAGAAGCTTCACTTTCTTATGACACGTTTTCTATGAGAGCTATGTTTTCTCTTTGATCATCTGACTCTGAGTCAGCTTCAGAGGTGTCCGAGTCATCCCATGTTGCCATGAGGCTTTTCTTCTTTTCCTTGAAGGACTTATTTTTGGGCTTCTCCTTCTGAAGCCTTGGGCAGTCACTTTTGTAGTGCCCTTGATCATTACACTCATAGCAGATGATGTCCTTGTTATTTGGATTTCTGTATCCTGAAGAACCTTCAGATCTTTTGTGTCTAGAGGAAGACTTAGACTTTCTGTATCTGGAGGAGGATTCATTCTGATTCTCTAATCTTCTGGGATTTCTGAATTTCCTTTGTCTCTGCTTCCACAGTCGGTTCACCCTTCTGGAGAGGAGAGACAGTTCATCTTCTTCTGATGAGGATCCATCAGAAGTTTCTTCCACAGCCTGCAAAACCTTATAGTCAGATTTTCTGTTAGATTTTAAAGCTAGTGGCTTACCTTGCTTTTGAGGCTCATCTTATTCTAGCTCTATCTCGTGACTTCTGAGGGAGCTGACAAGTTCCTCCAGAAATATTTTGTTGAGATCTTTGGCTAGCTTAAGTGTTGTGACCATTGGCCTCCATTGCTTGGGAAAGCTTCTGATGAATTTCTTAACATGATCAGCAGTAGAATACCCTTTGTCAAGAACCTTCAGTCCAGCAACAAGGATTTGGAATCTTGAAAACATAGTTTCTATCGATTCATTACCTTCCATCTTGAATGCCTTATACTTCTGAATGAGCGCAAGGGCCTTTGTTTCTTTGACTTGAATGTTGCCTTCATGCTTCATTCTCAGAGAGTCAAACATGTTCTTTGCAGTTTCTTTATTTGATATTTTCTCATATTCTGAGTATGAGATGGCACTGAGGAGTATTGGTCTAGCCTTGTGGGGGTTTCTGAATTGACGCTTTTGCTGGTCAGACATCATTTTTATGTCTATCCTCTGACCACGTCCATCCACTGGGTGCATGTATCCATCAGTCACCATGTCCCATAGATCAGCATCATGGGCCAGAAAGAAACTCTCAATTCTGTCTTTCCACTATTCAAAGTTTTCTCCATCAAAGACTGGAGGTTTGCCACTGAATCTATCCTTGTCTTCATGGTAGTCATTGCTGATGTTTTGGCTTGGTCCCACCATAGTTTTTTTCTGAAGCTTGGATCTTGTAGTGACACGTTTAAGTGTTTAAGCTCAGAACCAGGCGCTCTGATGCCAATTGAAGATGTGAAAAACACAAGAAGGGGGGGGGGGGGGGGGGGTTGAATTGAAAACTTGAAATCAAAAGCACAATGACACAGTATTTTTATCCTGGTTCGTTTGATCTCAAACTACTCCAGTCCACCCGTCAAGGTGATTTCGCCTCTCTCCAACGAGGTTTTAATTCACTAATCACAAAAGGATTACAATCACTACTTTAACAATCGTTAAAGTCTTCTTGAGTACAACTACAATCCGGTTAATCTCAAGGAATACTGTTTCAAAACAATTATACAAGAATGTGTGTTGTTGTTTTTCGTTACAAAAACTGTTATCACAACTGTGATAATTTACACAAAATTATAGCTTGGAAAGATGATGAATATTGCTTGCAGCTTTTTGAATTCTCGTTGGTGGTTTTTGGATAATCGTCAACGAATTTGAACACTGACTTTGTTTATATAGGCAATGGATTTATGTTGATCATCAAGCGTGTTTAATGTCATTAACTCACTTTCCATTTGGAGAAGATCCTGTCTAAAAGAAGCCGTTGGAATTGATGTTGTCTTGAATGATCAGTAACGCTTCAGAATCTTAAATCCTTGCCTGCTGCTGACGCTTCAGAATATTGATGACTTGGATTATGTTGTTCTTGTTTAGAATCAGAGTTTACTTTGCTTAAGCGCAGGTTATGATAATCAATTTTCAGCGCATGTTCTGATTGCTTCAGCGTGTAGCTCTTATGGCTCATCTTCTGATGCTGCTTTGGTCAGAACTTATGCATACACAAAAACATAATTTTTAGGGTGCATATTTGTTCTTTGTATTTGTTATCATCAAAACTCTAACTAAGGGTTGTAGAATCAAACTATGTTCTAACAATACTGATGCATGAAGAAAAAGATTGTTTAGAGATGATGAAAAAGGGAGATACCTATTGGAGTCTCTCCAATGGAGCTTCAAAAGACAGTAAGTTCACCCTCTTCCTTCTGTTGATGCTCCTTCCCTTCTTGTTGAAATTTTCTCGCTAATTTTTTCTTCTTTTTCCGTGGGATTTTTTTTGCATATATCCTCCCCGTGTCTGATTTTTTTGTGTTTGAACAAGAGTTTTCAGATGATTTTTTTTGTGAGAGATTTTGTGTATGCTCTTCTCGATGTTGTTGGTGTTGTGAGGTGTACGAGAGGGAAGTTAGGGTGAGTGGCTGAATTAATTTAGGTGTTTTGAGATGAAGATCAGTGTAAGGTTTTAGAGATGAAGGGTGTATGAACCAGCGGTGTCCTCTTTCTGTTTAACAAAACTTCCTCTTATATAGACCATATTGGGATTGTTTTGGGGAAAAAAGAATGATAAGTTTGAACAATTTCAGTGCACTGTTTCATTGTTTTTTTTGCAGTTTTTGTTTTGCTAATTTTGTGTAAATTGTTGACAGGTTTTGACAGATTTTGGAGCTGCAACATTGCAGGTTTTTAGTAGCTAGTGCGGTGTTTTGTTTTAGACTGTTTGGGCTATCTGTGTAGTTCAACATTGCAGGGCAGCAGTAGTGATATGTCACGGTTTTGGGCAGCAGCGAGGTGGACTGGTTTTTGGGCATCATGAAGTTGGGTTATTTTGCAGCAGGGAAGCAGGGCTGTTTTGACAGTTTTATGGGCTAGTAACATATCAAGTTTTTGGAATTTTTTTCTGGACAACAACACTTTCATTCTTCTGGCCATTTTGTGATTTGAATATTGCAAATTATTCATTGTTTTTTGTAAGAATTTGTAAGCAATTGAGAGGGTAATGAAGATGTTTTGATGAAACTTATTTTTGTGTAATGACTTTGTAATTTTGTATGATACTTGAATAGTCATGAATTTTTGAATTTGAATGAAATGGTGTGAATTGATAATCCAAATGTTATTCTTTTGTTTGGAACAAACAAAATTTGAGAACAAAGTGAATATGCTTTGTATAAACCTTGAGTGGATGAAGAATAACTTGAATTATTTTCAACTTGAATCCTTGTATTTGTCTTGATGAAATTTGGAATCTTCCACATGAATTTGAAATTAATCTCATGCTTTGTGTAATGTTTGATGACCTTGAAATATCATTCCTTAAAAATAGTCTTGAAATAATGGAATGTGATGAATGATTTGAATCTCGAATGAGCCTTTTTTTTGATAATTTCCATCTAGTTATCATTTTGAATTCACATGATGAAAACTCCAAGTATTCTAAATGAATTCTTCTTCCAAAACGATCTTGAATTCAATCATGCCACTCGAACAAAATTCACCTCACATCATGTAAGTATTAGAAATCAAATCAAACCTAAAAGGCTTTGAATGATATCACTGGAAGAGGGGTTCGAGGCAAAATGTTTTCGTTTGAGAAATTGGCACCATGAATTTTATTAGAAGTAAAGAAACCTTTAAATCAGGAAAAGCGAACTACAACATTTCACTAAATTGCATGGCCTTCTAAACATAATTTGACTTTGATTCTTGAAGAAAACTCGTAGGTGACATCACTTATGACATTGTGCAAAAATAATTGTATCAGAATATTGAAAATTAAGGAAATTACAATTCTTGGAAGTCAAGCAACAATTACTTGAGATTAGGTCAAAGTCTAGAAAGTGACCTCTAAAGTATTCGAATTTTGGATGATCTTTCGCACATAATCAGCCCTTGACTTGTGAAGAGAAATCGGAGATGACATCAAGAAGAGTCATACGCAAAAAGAACCACTCAAACATATCGAATAATGAAGAATTTACAATCTTTTGAACTTGATCTTTAAAAGGTCGACTTTTGGGTCAATACAGTTGATTTTTAGTCATCTGAACCATCGACTGAGCAAACTTGCGATGCAAAGCTTGAAACTTGACACGAGCATCCTTGAGAATACATGAAGAACCATGAAGATAACTTGAAACTTTGGAAACTCAATTTTTCTTAAGAAATACCAAACCCTAGTCGTGGACTCAATGCTTAGGAGGAGAATCTGTCTGATCAAATCCTGAGCCATTTTGAGTATTTGAGAAACCCTAGGGGAACATCTTGAATGAAAATGGGAGGGAAAATTTTGGGGTACAACAGCTGCCGGTGTTCAGTCTTTTTAAACCTAAAGAGTTCGATTGGCATGTCTCTCATTCGTGACTTGAAGGTGTAAGATGATTGAACACTAGAGTGCCCAGAAATTTTCACTCGCTTGTGCATGAAGTAACACTTTGGGTTTATTGTATCGGGAATGAGCTTATAGATTTCATTTGGAGAGTAACATAATATTGTCAAAGATGGGTTGATAGATGCCATCAGAAATGGTCGAGAATCGTCAGAGATGGTCTTATATATGCCATCCAGAAGTGATTATTGATAAAGAAATTAGACTAAGTCTAATGCTTGACTTTAACTAGGAGAAATATCAGAATAAATATTTTGTAGATTTAATCTGAGCCAGAAAAGGTTTACTGAGAGAAGTATCAGAATAAATCTTTGGTCAATTTATACTGAAACAACAAATGTCCTTCGCCTGTCTTTAACTGGAAGAAGCAAATCTAAGCCATAAGAGGTATGTTGTTCGCCTGTCTTTAACTGGAAGGAATGAATCTACCAGAAGAGGTTTGTCGTTCGCCTGTCTTTAATTTGTAAGAAATAAATCTAACCAGAAGAGGTCTTTGTTCGTATGTCTTTAATCTGGAAGAAATAAATCTAACCATAAGAGGTCTCCGTTCACCTATCTTTAACTGGAAGAAGTAAATCTAACCAGAAGAGGTCTTCGTTTTCCTGTCTTTAATATGGAAGAAATAAATCTAACGAGAAGAGGTCTTCATTTGCCTGTCTTTGATCTGGAAGAAATAAATATAACCAGAAGAGGTCTTCTTTTGTTTGTTGATTGATTTTTCCTGAAAGGAAGAGAGTTAGTTGCATGCAGATGTATGCATGGCATAATGATGTTCTTAAAATAAATGAGACTATGCTATAGGGATTTGTCATGTATTTGCTATGATATATGAATGTGAATTGTTTATTGAAATGCATCTTTGTCTTGGAAAATAAATCTTTGATAAATTGCTGGGGAGTATTGGGAAGTTGAATCCCAGACTACCACTGGAGATGAAGAGTATGTGTATCTTCAACTTTATTTAGAATGCTTCCGCTAGGGATTCCTGCTTTGTTGTTTGAGTAAAAACTCTACGAGGAGTGTTGATTTCTGTTTGGGGAGCAGAATTCAAGAAACTTGATTGTCCATTGCTCTACTGGGGAATTATTATATACCTCGACTAGGAATAAAAGAGATGATTAAAACTTCCAGTCTATCTGAGGAGGGTAAAGTTAAATGTTATCTGGCCAGTTTCTAGGTTTTGCAACAACTTTATGGGAAAAGTATCAACTCTACTGGGGAAGAGGAATTCTGTAAATGATATGGTAGTTTAAAAAAATAGACTCAAGCTGGGGGAATTTGTAGTATGTTGGGGAAATAATCCCCGTTGAGGAAAATATTTTGGCGACTTTACGTGGGGAATGAATTCTTTTTGGGAAGAACTCCGCAAGGTTTCTTTTTTAGTTTTGGAAAACCAAACTTAGTTGGGAAAATTTTCCAGGAGATATGCTGATTGGAACTCTGGATGGGGAGTACATGAATTCACTTCATGGGGGTAATTTCAATGAAGTGGCTCTGTGGGGATATCCCAAATCCCTAAGTAAATACTTATTACCGTTTTTGTATGTACATTTGTTTAATCATATTCATATGAATATGTTCATTCAACTTTAGTCATTGGACATTTTTGCACTCAAAGCAGAAAAAACAAATAGTTTACACTTCAAAGTATATTTGTATTGATAATTTGCCTAAGAACAAGCGTTTTTTTGTACAAGGAGACAAAAATCCTAGTAAGAGGAAATCGTCAAAATATATGAAAGGAGTACAAAGTGAAATAAAAAATAATATCCATGTGGAAGTGATCTCATTAGGTTCCAACTCCGCTATTTCCCCTATGTCTTCGAACATCTTCCCTTATCGTTGAAAGAAGTCGATTAAATTGATCTTATACTATTGAACTTGGACCTTGGTAATAAAGTTGGGTGTAGTGATTTCACGGGACATAGTCGTACGCTATTAATCCTTAACTTTTTCGTGAAATTCCCTTTCGGGTTTTCAGTCCACCAGGATACCCTTTTTTCCAAAGCCACCCTTTCTGGTTTTTGACTTGTCAGGTGTACAATCTTTTGTGTATCCCTAATTTTTTCTCGAACCCTTTTGGTTCGTCGGGATGCCCTTATTTTTTCCTAGGCATGTCAACCTAGCGGGTCATTCATTATGCATTGTATTTTTTTACTATGTCGGCGTTCACAGGATGTGGGAAATCTTCGTCGTCCATAGTAGTTAGCATCATGGCACCGCCAAAGAATAATTTCTTGACAACAAATGACCCTTCATAAGTGGGAGTCAATTTTCCCCTAGGACCGCCTTGTGATAAAATGATGCGCTTTATTACCAAGTCGCCAATTTGATATACTCGAGGCTTGATATTCTTGTTGAATGCTTTGATCATACGCTTTTGATATATTTGACCATGATAAACATCATCCAGTCTCTTCTTGTCAATCATGTTTAACTGATCCAACCTAGTCTGAATCCATTCGTCTTCGCCTAAGTCTGCTTCTTTCATAATCCTTAAGGAAGGAATCTGAACTTCCACAGGCAGGACAACTTCCATGCCATAGACTAAAGAGAATGGGGTTTCCCAAGTTGATGTTCGTGCCAAGGTACGGTAGCCATGGAGAGAAAATGGTAGCATCTCATGCCAATATTTGTAGGTCACCACCATCTTTTGCACAATCTTCTTATGTTCTTATTTGCAGCTTCCACTGCGCCATTCATCTTAGGTCTGTATGGAGAAGAGTAGTGATGCTTGATTTTAAACTGCGTGTGAAGTTCCATAATTATGGAATTGTTGAGGTTGGTTCCATTGTTAGTGATGATCCTTTTAGGAATTCCGTACCGGTAGATGAGATTATGCTTAATAAACCGGGCTATGATGTTCTTTGTATCTGAGGCAAACGAAGGAGCTTCGACCCATTTGGTGAAGTAGTCAATGGTGACGACGATGAAACGATGTCCATTAGAGGCAGTGGGTTTTATCTCTCTGATCATGTCGATGCCCCACATTGAAAATGGCCACGGAGCAGTCATGACATTTAGAGGTATCGGAGGAACGTGAACTTTGTCGGCATAGATTTGACACTTGTGGCTAGTCCTCGAGTGATGGTGATAATCAGTTTCTATTGTCGACCAATAGTACCCAACCCTCAAGATTTTCTTGGCCATAATGTGTCTGCTAGAGCGAGTTCCAAAGATGCCTTAATGCATGTCTTTCATGATTTTATTTGCTTCCTTCTTGTCCACACAACAGAGCAGAGTTGAATCATCGTTGTGCTTGTATAAAACCCCATTGCTTAAGAAGAATTTGGCCGAAAATCTTCTCAAGAATTTCTTATCATTGATGGAAGATCCTTCAGGGTATTCTTGTGCTTCAAGATATCTCCTTACTTCATGGTACCAAGGTTTCTCTTCATCAGTGTAGATCTCACAATAGTGTGCCAATTTGTCAAATATTTTAATTGTAATTCTAGGAGCCTCGTTGTCCCAATTGACCTTGAACATGGATGACATTGTTGCTAAGGCATATGCTAACTGATTTCCTTCCCTTGGGAAGTGTTCGAAGGTAACTTCCTCGAACTATGGGATTAAGGTTAACACAAGCTCTTTGTAAGGGATTAGGTTAGGATTTTTGGTATCCTATTCTCCTTTAACTTGAATGATTACTAGGGAAGAATCTCCGTATACATCCAAGAACTTGATCCTTAGGTCAATAGCAGCCTTCAGACGCAAGATGCATGCCTCATATTCAACCATGTTCTTTGTACAATCAAAGCACAGTCTAACAGTGAAATGTGTATGGAAAACCTCTGGAGAAATGATCATAACACCAATTCCGTTACCTATAGCATTGGATTCTCCATCAAAAACCATAGTCCATAGGGATCCGAGTTCAGGTCCTTCATACGGTTCAAGCTTTTCACAGTAGGCTATTAGCATGATATTCTTGTTTGGGAATTCAAAGTTCATGGATTGGTAATCATCAACAGCTTGATGGGCCAAATGATCTACCAACACACTTCCTTTGATTGCCTTTTGGGTAGTGTACTGGATGTCGTATTCATTTAAAATCCTTTTCCATCTAGCTATTCGTCCGGAGAGAGCTGGCTTCTCGAAGATATAATTGATAGGGTCCATCTTAGAAATCAATAGAGTGGTGTGAGTCAACATATAATGTCTTAGTCGATGAGCAGCCCATGCCAAAGTGCAACAAGTTTTCTCGAGCAGTGAATATCTTGTTTCGCAGTTGGTGAACTTTTTGCTAAGGTAGTATATTGCATGCTGTGATACGGTGGCAGAACCGAAACTGTTTTGGAAATGCTGGTTTACATTTTGCGTTTTGTATTTACAAAATGTCGCAGTAAGCAAGAGTCGCCACTAACTTTTATTTTATCCAACTGGAAAGGAAAAAAGCACAGAAAAATACCTTTTTCGAGATATTCTGAGTACGGGGGGTAGATTATAGAAAGGGAAGGTATTAGCACCCTTTCTATCTGTAGTTTTCTACGGGCTCTTAGGTACTTGCTCATCATTTTCAAAATTGCTTCCGTGTTTGTGTTTGATTTGAAATTTTTTTTTGTCTTACTTCGATTTAACCCTTGCTTCTGTCTTCAAGAGTGTTACGAAGTTGTTTTGAAAACTTTGTTTGAAAAGAGTGTAAGTGTGAAAAAGTTTGTTTGTTTGAGCAAGTACTTAAGAACTAATCTACCTACTCGAAAAAAGAGAATGTTTATATTCTTGTTTACTTTAGACAGTGCTATCCCACTATTAGTGAGTAGGTAGCACCATCGTTGGAGTTTTAAGGGTCAATTCGAAAGGGACGTATGATCACTAAAGCAATGTTAGGACGTCTTAGTAATAACCCTAATGTCTTAATATCAATATTCGAGGCAACATATCCGAGGCAACCATTCCGAACGAGACTTTGATCTTTGTTTAGACAAGAGAGCGACCACTAACGTATCCTATACTTAATAACCGTTTACCGAAGCCAACCGAAGTGGGAGTGTACCCTAGGAGTGCGCATGTGCGAGTGATTCAATTTCAAATTATTATCTTTGCACATTTAGGGTTCGCTAACTGTTTTAAAGTTAATCATACATTCTTGTCATGCAACCCTAATATCATACATCTAGCAGTTTAATATTTTGCGGAAATTAAAGTGCGGAAAGTAAAGCTACGCTATTACAAGGCTTCGAGTATTAATTACATAGCCAAAAACAACCCGTAAAAAGAACGATAAATGAAAAGAAAAGGACTAATTAAGCTATTACATCCCATGAGCAATTACATCAATATGGTAAAAATAAAAAAATTAAGCGCGCGCAATGAATTAAGAACGAGAGAGAAATAGGGTTTTGACCCCGTCTAACCTAATTGAAAGAAAAAATATATTTTTGTTGTTTTATTTATTTATTTATTATTTTAAAGAAAATAGTTTACATTTTGACCTATTTTTATGTTTTTGGTTATTTTTTTAAGAAAAATAAAATAAAAATTAAATTAAAACAAAACCCTAATTTCTAATTGTTTTTAATTTGTTTACAAAAGAAATTAAAGTTACCTAAAAATTAAATAAACTAATTAAATTAATTTTTGATTAAAAAAATAAAACCTAAATCTAATTTGGGTGAAAATTATTTTTATGATTTTTTGATAAAACGAATTAATTTTTATGTTAGTAAAACTAATTAAATAAATTAAATAAGGAAAATATAAAAAGAAAAGAAAATAGAAAATGGGCCTGTGAAATAGCAAATAGAGGGGTGTGTTGCTAGCAATCTTGGCCCAAAACCAAAGGTCCATGTTTGACTTCCTGGATTCCATACTGCGCGTTGACTGGGTCACATGATAGATCCTTCAATGATGGCCATCAGATCTGGCTTCCTGGACACCTGGTTGGTTGGATGATGATGGTCCATGGTGGACTTCGTACCTACATGCGCGCCTGATTATGTAAATCAAAATAATATGAAATATGGGGGGACCTGGGATTCGAACCCAGGTCCTGTGACCTTTTCCAATGCCTCTTCACCAACTGAGCTGCACACTTATGTTGTACATAGAATAACAACAATAGATAATATGTAATAATGCAAGTTAGTGGGGGAAAATAAAAAATGCGCCAGAATTCAAATGAACAAATAAGGTGGTGCCACGCAAGTCGTCCCTGTCCTTTCTCCGTTGGTAAAAGTCATAGACTTTTACCTACGGACATATGTCCGTAGCTACAACCCTTGCTTGTTTCAAAATCTCACATGGGTATGATAAATGGAGTCTAAGGCCATGAATCAAACCGGCTTGGCCTGCTGAGCATGATGGTGCCCTTCTTATGGGCCAATTTCACCTGTACACAAAGACCCTAAAACGAGACCAAGAACCCTAATAATGGTGAATTCTGATATAGTCCACAAAAATGCAATTAAATGTTATAGATAGCTTGCAAATGCTTCAAGGAACAAGAATATGTAAATATTTCATGCTATAAATGCCAAAATCATGTAATTCGATTTCAAGAAAAGTTCAAAGTCGTGGATTACTTATATTGGGTTTTAGCGCAGAAAACTCCTTGTTCTTGATTGGTATAGGTTCCTTGAGTGCTCAAGAAGCGAAAGGGATACTTGGAAAGGTTTGAAAGCACCTGCAAATACGAAAACAGATAACCTCTTTCTTTGATTTTTTTCAAGTTTGGTTCTGCCTTTGTGCGCCTCCAAATCCTCTGTTTTTTATCTGCAATTGTCCACTATATACCAAGGATTGAATTAGGGTTGAAATTATGCTCTCCATCTTTATCAATTATGGCTTTTGATCTTGATTTGATTCACTTGAAAATCATTCCAAAATAGGCCAAAACCAATATTTTTGTGCCCACCTATGCCTTGCACGAATTGATTCACTTGCTAGCTGGATATAGGACCTGAAATATGCACAAGATCTTGAAGTTTGAATGATTTGGATTTTTCAATGATTTGTTTTGATTTAAATTGATTTAATTGCAATAAAAATCAAAATAAATATAAAAAATAAGATAAAGACAAATGGGAAGAGCTAGAACTCGGGGATCATGCTACCAACTCAAAACAAGTGCAAAAGATTGGGCCCATTTAGCAAAAATTGCAATTTGAGGCATAGTTAACTTTTGATAATTTTGCAAAAAGGGTCAACTTCACCAATGTATAACTTCCTCAATTTTGAATCTTTGAAGGTGTTATTGGACTTTTTAGAAAGCTCAAGATATCCTCTAACCAACCATTTTGGTCTCATCTCAATTGGGTCTTCCATGTTCATGCATGAAGCTTTGACAAAAAATGTGTTTTTGTTGACTTTTCAAAATGACCTATAATGTCCAAATTCATAACTTCTTGTGAGTGCATATTTTAAACTTGGGAGATGAAGATGGATTGTAGGGCATTGCATCCTATTAAAAATGAGCTTTTTATGGGTCATTTGTCATAAAGTATGAGAAAGTTATGCTTGTTCAAAGTTAAGTTGACTTTTCCTACAAAACCCTAATTTAGCAACTTTTGGGTTTTGATGAATTGTGAGCAATCCTTGATGAATAATAATCAACCCTTGATCAAATGATTAATGATAATTCAAAATGAGGATGTTGACCAAAAATCTTGAAGTTTGATTGTATGTGGGCCACAGTTGACTTTTGCCCTAGCACAGTCGATTTTCAGACCTTTGAGCAATTGACTGAGCTAACTTCCTCTGCAAGGATTGAAACTTGGCATGGATGATCTTGAGAACATATTAGGACAATGGTGAGCATTAGGGATCCCTTGGACTCAAGTATATTGATGCAACATGAAACCCTAATTTGAGGTAGACTGGCTTAGGAGAGAGCTTGTATGGTCAACCCTTGGACTTCCTTGAGCAACTTGAGACTTTCTCTTGAAATGTTTTGGGAAATATGGGAGGGAAAATTTTGGGTTACAACAGCTGCCACTGTTCAATATTCTTAAACCTAAGGATGTAGATTGGCTTTCTTGCCTTTCGTGATCCGAAGGTGGAAGATGATTGAACACTAGAGTGCCCAGAAATTTGCACTCGCATGAAGTGGTAATTGCCTTGTGATGTCGGGAATGGGCTTACAGATTCCATTTGGAAATTGATGACGGAAGATGGGCTTAAAGATGCCATCAGAAGAATTGTCGATCGCATAAGAGATTCCTTATCGAGCGTCTGTATACCTGTTGTTAAGGAAGACTGCATTGGGGAATGCTGGTCTCTGTTTCGAGAGAAATAGAATTTTAGGAGCTTCGGTCGTCCGTTATTCTACTGGGAAATCGTCTCTTAGTCGAGGAGGTGAAAATGAACTACTATATGGTTGTACTCCAGGCTTCATAGTGATAAGACTGACTGCTATCTGGTCGTAATCCAGGCTTTACAGTGACTTACTGGGGAGATGAGATTAAACTTGCTATCTGGTCGTGATCCATGCTTCGCAATTTCTCGATTCTTATCTGGTCGTAATCAAGGCTTTAGAAGGAATTAAGTTGTTATCCGGCCGCATCCGGGCTTCAACTTGAATTTAGGGCACACTAATATTCGGTCGACTCTGGGCTTCTTAGTAATTGTCTAGGTAAACTGCTATTTGGTCGAAATCCAAGCTTCACAGTGTCTTGTACTATTATTTGGTCGTAATCCAGGCTTCAGTCCTCTTATCGTTATCTGGTCGTAATCCAGGCTTCACGATGTTTTATACCATTATCCAGTCGAATCTAAGCTTCATGGTGTTCTGTACTGCTATCTGGTCGTAATCCAGGCTTCACAATACCTTACTTCTTATCTGGTCATAATCCAGGCTTCAGAAGAAATCAAGTGGTTATCCGGTCGCCTCCAGGCTTCTATTTGATTTTTGGACCTACTAATATCCGGTCGAATCCATGCTTCATAGTAATTGGCCGGGTAAACTGTTATTTGGTCGTAATCCAAGCTTCACAGTGCCCCTCACTGTTATCTGGTCATAATCCAGGCTTCAGTGCTTTTTACCGCTATCTGGTCGTAATCCAGGCTTCACGATGTCTCATACCATTATCTGGTTGAATCCAGGCTTCATGGTCTTCAGAGAAATCAAGATACTATCCGGTCTAATTCGGGCTTCATAACTTGTATTAAAGATGTACCACTATCTGGTTGTAATCCAGGCTTCGCGGTGTCTTTGGCTGCTATCTGGTCGTAATCCAGGCTTCACAGAAACTTGTATTGATATCTGGTCGTAATCCAGGCTTCACAATAACTTGCTGAGTTGTTATCCGGTCGTAATCCGAGCTTCACGGCTTGTGTTTATGATATAGCACTATCTGGTAGAATCCAGGCTTCATGGTGTCTCGGACTGCTATCTGGTCGTAATCCAGGCTTCACAGTAACTTGCTGAGCTGTTATCCGGTCGTAATCCGGGCTTCACGGCTTGCTGGGGATTAAACTATTATCCGGTCGAATCTGGGCTTCATAGCTTAGAGATAAACCACTATCTGGTCGGATCCAGGATTCACGGTGTTTGACATTGTTATCCGGTTATTCTCCAGGCTTCTCAATATGATGTAGAAATCAAGGTACTATCTCGTCGGATCCGGGCTTCATAGCTTGAACTTGGTGAGAATCTTGATTGTATCTTTCCCTGAAAGGTAAAGGTTAGTCGTATGTAATGCATGCTATGCATCGAGCAATGATGTTCTCAAAATAAATGAGATTGTGTTGTATGAGGTTTATGCATATGTCATGATGTATGGACATGCAATGTTTTTATGATATTCTCTAGCTGGGGAAAATAAATCATGGATTGCTGCTGGAGAGAAAAAAGAGTTTCACTCGCTGGGGATAACGACCGAAGATGATTGCGAGAATAATCCTGCTGGAGAATAAATTATGGAGAAAAGATTCTGTGGGGAAGAGATATTATGCTAGAGGATCCGTTGATTTGGAGGGATAACCTCGGCTGGGGATGAATTACTGTTGCTGGCGATAATGAACCCTTGTTTGGGATTGAGTTTCTGCTTGTGGAAGAAATAAACTTCACTGGGGATAATCTTCTAGCGCTGATGATAGATAAACTCTACTTGGGGAGAATCACCGTTCTTAGATACCCATTGCTCTGCGGGGAGTGAATGTACCTTTAGTCGTATTCTCCAGCTAGGTCTATCCCTATACCTGGTGAGCAGAGCAACTGTAAGATTTGGAAATTTATTGTTTGCCCCTGTTCGTGATATTACGAGTAATCGTCTTTTGTTTCGCATGTAAATATTTATGAGCAGTAATTATTGTCAAATGCATATATCAAAAATGAAACATTGCACGTTCTTGCAAAACAAAACAGAAAAAAGAAAACAATTTGAAATTTCTTTGTGAAAATGAATTTTATTGATTTTAAAGTTGGCCTGTAAATAGGCGTTTTTGTACAAGAGGATGACGTCCTAGTAAGAGAACGCCGCTGAATGATAGAAATTATACAATTTGTGTAAAACAAAGAAAAACAGCTATGTGAACAATCCCATTGGGTTCCAACTCTGCTATTGCCTTTATATCTTCGAGAGTCTCATCACTTTGCTACTTGGTTGAAGGTAGATCAGATTGATTAGTGTCGTCCGAGCTTGATAGTCGATACTAAAGTCTGGTTGTAAGATGATCCAATGAGACATAGTGTTATGCTTCAATCCCTAATTTTTTCCTGGACCGCCCTTTCGGGTTTTCGGTCCACCAGGATACCCTTTTTTGCCCAAGCCTCCTTTTCAGGTTTTCGACTTGCCGGGTGTACAGGTTTTTTCATTTTCATCCCTTATTTTTTGCCCGAACCCTTTTGGTTCGTCGGGAAGCCCTTATTTTTGCCTTGGCCAGTCAACCTAGCGGGTCTTTGATTAGGCGTAGTATTTTTTCACTATGTCTGCATTGACGGGGTGAGGAAGGTCGTCACCATCCATGGTGGTTAGAATCATAGCTCCTCCTGAGAAAATGTTCTTAACCACAAATGGCCCTTCATACGTAGGGGTCCATTTGCCCCTGGGATCACCTTGCGGTAGTATGATGCGCTTGATCACCAGATCCCCGACTTGATACTCTTGTCGTCTGACTTTCTTGTTAAATGCCTTGATCATCCGCTTTTGATACGTCTGACCATGACAAATAGCAGTAAGTCTCTTTTCATCAATTAAGTTCAGCTGATCAAGCTGGGTCTGGATCCAATCGTCCTCTCTCAGACCTGCATCCTTCATAATCTGAAGAGAGGGTATCTGGACTTCAATGGGTAAGACTGCTTCCATGCTGTACACAAAAGAGTAGGGTGTTGCCCCTGTTGAAGTCCTCTCTAAGGTTCGGTACCCATGAAGAGCAAACGGTAACATCTTGTGCCAGTCTTTGTATGTCACCGTCATCTTCTGCACAATCTTCTTGATATTCTTATTGGCCGCTTCAACAACCCCATTCATCTTCGGCCAGTAAGGAGAAGAGTTATGATGCTATATCTTAAACTGTTTGCAGAGCTCGGTGATCGTCGTATTGTTGAGATTTGTACCATTGTCTGTAATGATCCTCTCTGGTACCCCATATCGACAGATCAGATTGTGCCAAATAAATCGTGCCACGACGTTCTTGGTCACTGTAGCAAAGGAAGCTGTCTCAACCCACTTTGTAAAATAATCAATTGCTACCAGAATGAAACGATGCCCATTAGACGCAGTAGGTCTGATCTCGCCAATCATATTGATGCCCCACACTGCAAAGGGCCAAGGAGCTCTCAAGACGTTCAGAGGATCTGGAGGCATATGTACCTTATTTGCATAGACTTGGCACTTATGACAAGTCTGAGAATGCTGATAACAATCGGCTTCCATAGTAGACCAATAGTATCCTGCCCTTAGGATTTTCTTTGCCATGGTATGTCCACTGGAATGGGTTCCGAAGGTACCTTTATGTAACTCTGCCGTAATCCTTTCTGCCTCGTTCTTATCCACACAACGCAGTAAGGTTGAATCATGGTTACGCTTGTAAAGGATACCATTACTGATGAAGAACTTTGCAGCGAATCTCCTCAGAAACTTCTTATCATTAACAAATGCACCCTCAGGGTACTCCTGAGCCTCAAGATACCTCTTTACCTCATGAAACCAGGGTTTATCTGCTACCTCTTCAGTCTCAATGTCACAGCAATGTGCGGGTTCATCCAACCTTTCAATGGTAATCTGGGGAGCTTCATTGTCCCACCTGACCTTGAACATAGAAGACATGGTAGCTAGAGTGTCCGCTAACTGATTCTCCTCTCTGGGGAAATGTTCAAAGGTTATCTCCTCGAAGTGTGGAATCAGCGTCAATACATACTCTTTGTAAGGAATAAGATTTGGGTGTTTCGTATCCCACTCGCCTTTAAACTGACTGATCACGAGAGCGGAATCTCCGAATACACTCAAGAACTTAATCCTTAGGTCAATAGCTGCTCGAAGGCCCATGATGCACGCTTTATACTCCGCCATATTGTTGGTGCAGTTAAAACGTAATCGGGCGTTTGAGGCTCCGTCAAAATGCATAGACCATCGGGATCCCTCCTCAAGTCCTTCATCCGGTCCAGGTTTTTCACAGTCGATCACCAACATGATGTTCTCATCCGGAAACTCGAAATTCATAGACTGGTAATCATCTACAACTTGATGTGCCAAATGATCTGCCAACACACTTCCCTTGATTTCTTTATGGGTTGTGTATTGGATGTCATACTCAGTTAAGATCATATGCCATCTTACTATTCTTCCGGACAAGGCAGGCTTTTCGAAGATATACTTGATTGGATCCATCTTTGATATCAATAAGGTGGTGCGAGTCAGCATATACTGTCTCAGTCGGCGAGCATCCCACGCCAAAGAACAACAAGTTTTCTCAAGCAGTGAGTATCGGGTCTCACCGACGGTAAAATTTTTGCTAAGGTAGTAAATAGCATGCTCTTTTCAGCCAGACTCATCATGCTGCCCCAGCACGCACCCCATTGAATTATCCAACACTGTCAAGTATAAGATCAAAGGTCTTCCTTTAACTGAAGGCATCAGAATTGGTGGCTCTTGGAGGATGTGTGGACCTCTCTTCCTGTAGTAACAATATAGCAAGTTCCCCAGGCACTTCACAATCATCCTCACCTTCGTCCTCGACTTAGTTGATCGGAATTTCAAAGTCATAACTGGCAGTAGCAAAGTCGTTATCAATGGGATCCATAGTGGATGTGGATCTGCATTATTATATGTGAGTGTGTGTAAGACGATAACTGTTTTAATAAAGTGCAAGATAGAAAAGAAAAACAAGGAGCGCAAAATTTGTAATGCAAGAAAACGTCCAATTCTTTATTGATGATATATGAAAATGACACATAATAAGCCCTCACAAACAAAGCCAAGGTGCCTCGGGCAAGGCACCGGGCCGTAAAGTTTCAAATTATCTGTTATAAATTTCGAAAACAAAAGTCTATTACTGTGTAATAAAAGAAACGGGCACGAAGTCCTTTATCGTCCAATTGTTCAATCCACCGTTGGTAGTCGAGTAAATCCAGCTTTCAAACTCTGACTCTTCTTCATCACCCTCAACTGCATTCACTCCCTGATCATGCTTGGGCATAGGAGCAGTTATGACGTTGGGCTTTTCCGGCGCGTCAAACTCAATTTCTTTAGCTTCAATCAAATCTTGCACCTTATTCCTTAAGGCCCAGCAGTTGTTTGTATCATGCCCTGGGCTATCGGAGTGATAGGTGCAGCGGGTGTTCGGATTATATAGTGGAGATGTGGTTCTGGGATTCTTCGGGGCTTCCCTCAGAGTTATCAGATTGGTCTTCAACAATTGCGGTAGAATTTGAGACAAGGTCATACTGAGCCGAGTATACTGTCTTTGTGGTCTCTCTACTCTTTGCTGATTGTTTCATTGTGGGGCAATGGTGGGTCTCGATATTACTACCTCATTAACTGCTTGGCGTCGTTCAGGTCGGTTTTGGCTCCTCGAGCTGTAAACGGCACTAGCTTCTTTCTTGAAAGGCTTCTTTTCTGTACTTGATGAAACACCTTTCTGTATCTTGCCACTTCTGATACCAGCTTCTACCCTCTCCCCCGTAAAAATGAATCCAGTAAACCCTGATGATGAATTGCCGATCAGATGGTTGAAAAATGGACCATACAAAATCCCAAGAAACATATCCACCAACTCCCTATCAGACAGAGGGGGTTGGACTCTTCCAGCCAGATCTCTCCACTTCTGAGCATAGTCCTTAAAGCCTTCACTTGTACCCATAGACATACCCTGAAGTTGAGTATGTGTGTGAGCAAGGTCGGTGTTATACTGGTATTGCTTGTAAAAAGCAGTAGCAAGGTCCTCCCAGTTGCGGAAATTAGCTCCTTCCAATTGATAGAACCATTCAAGCTGAGTCCCTGACAGACTATCTTGAAAGAAATGAACCCACAAGTTTCTATCAGCAGTATAGGGTTGAATTTTTCTGACGTATGAGCGAAGGTGGAGCTTTGGGCAGGATACCCCATCGTATTTAGAAAAAAACAAGAGCTTTAAACTTGTGAGGGATCACCACCCCAGATGCCAGTCCCAGATCTCCGAAGTCTAAACCAGGTATTTTCTGAATCTCCATTGCACTCAGCCGGTCTTTGAGTTGCTTGTACCTATCCTAGGCAGGAGTATACTGTTCTTCATCAAAATCAGTGTCATTATTAGAGACCACAGGACTAGGGCCCTTTTCTTCCTCCTGAGTCTCTCCTCCTTTAGATGAATGAGATAAATCAGTTTCCTGTCGCAACCTGTTCCCAAATCTGTGACCCATATTCAGAAGAACCACCTTCTTCTTCTTCTTCTTCTTCTTTTTCTTCTTCGTCTTCTTTAGGATGAGAGTCTTCAAATCTTGTTGCCCTTTAGCCAAGTTTAGAAATAACTCTTGGAATTGAGCATTCTGTGCTTGAAGAGCTTTGATGGCTTGATCGATAGGTGTTTCAGAAGACATTCTATGCTAAAATAAACAGCGAAGAAGATGAGAAACCTGTAATGATACCTGTAATGAGGTGCATGGTAATGGAATGCGTATGAAATGATTTCAAAGACTTTTGGAGATTTAAATTTTCAAACCAAAAAATAAACAAACTTTATTAGATTCAAACTTGTAAAAATGTTTAACAATACCTTTAAGGCGTTACAAAAGAAATGAACTGAGAACAAATCTAAGCTAGAAAGAAGCAAAAATCAGAAATCCCATGGTCGCTTTCCCTTCGTGCTGACGTAGTCGTTGATCGTCCTTTCATTCTCAAGTGGCATCGTGAGCTTCAAGATCTTCCTCTCTGGCTCATGATACTTCTCCCTGTAGGTATCCCTTTCTTCCTTCAGCTGAATCCAGGATCTCTTTAATGCCTCAAGATCAGTAGGCATGTAGGGATAAAGCACTGTATAAGGAACCCCTTCTTCATTAGTATGCTCCACAATCAATGGAAATACAACTTCATAAGGCATCCCAAGCTTCTGAGCCCGAGCTCAGACCCACTGGAGGTAAGGTTGCATAGGGAGAGAAGTCTTTGGTCCTAGCTCGTGAGGGTCAGACCTGTTCACCATGCCCCAGGTTCGTATAAACCTTCGGCGATGCTCTTCAACATCTTCCTTATAGTCAAAGACAATCTCTGCAAGAAGTAGCTCATGAGGATCGTCTCTACGAGCGCGACCAAACTGCCGTAAAGCCAAGAAAAGACTATAGGTTATACCCCCTCTAATTCCAAGAAACGGGACATTAGGGTATTCCCCATATCGGTCAATGATAGCAACACCTTCCATATCCTTAGAACTCTAAAGAATGTATGTATGAGCAAGTGACGTTATCATGTAAGACCATCCTAACCCTTCCTCATTCTTTAACACGGACTTGGGGAGGTGCGAAATAAACCACCTCGCCAACAGCGGCATGCAACACATGAGGGTCCCTCTTCTACGCGCCGTACGAGTATAGAGAGCATGCAAGATATCACCTAAGAGGGTAGGCACAAGATTGCGAGACAAGAAGATCTTAACCGCATTCACGTCTATAAAGGAATCTGGATTCGGGAAAAGAACCAAACCATAGATAAGGAGAGCCAAGATGTCTTCAAAAGCCTGAAAGTCCAAGTTGTCCCAAAACAGTTGAGCTTGATCCATTAGAAACTTGGCTAAGAAACCTTTAACCCCGCTTCGTGTCTCCCAATTAGACACTACATCATCCTTTTTCAAGTGTAAAGCTGAAGCAATGTCTTCTGGACTAGGAGTCTCTTCCAAACCTGTGAAAGGCATCTGCTCGAGGATGGATATACCCAAAAAATGAGAAAACTCTTCCAAAGTGGGAACTAGCTGATAATCCGGGAAGGTGAAACAATGATGCACTGGATCGAAGAACTGGAATAGCACACTCATCATTTGCTCATCAAACTTGGAGGTAACCAAACTAAGAAGCTGGCCATGTCTTCTAATGAATGAAGAAGTATCAGAAACTCTCGAGGCTAAGTCTTTGAGTTGAGAAGGTATTTGCACAAAGTTAACTCGGATGGTGTGTCTGCGCATGGAAGTCATGATCTGCAACACAGAACAAAGATAAATCCCCTTGGTCTTTGAAATGGTTAGTCTAATGAAGTATGCATGCTATGTGATGATGCATGATGTCATGATAAAACACACAACAGGTGTAGCAGATAGCAGACATGGTAAAGGCAAACAAGTCACACAATAGCCCTCGAGTTTCAGGCTTGCATGGGGTCTAGGTATTACCCTCTTGAAGTTCAGTTGGTTTCAACCTGTCCTAATAATAGTAACCGAGTTCTAGAGGTTCTCAATATCACTGACCATCCTCCATCGGTCATGGTTTCAGCTCACGCAATCTTTTCTTGCAGCCGGAACTATCTTGAGAGTATGGTCTCAATGAGTGTAGCATCGAGTATCAACCAGTTCCCAGCTTTATACCGAGACCGGCTATCTCACTACTTCCTATGGCCAAGTTGGTCAATTATAACTTCTAAGGTCAGTTGATGCTTAACGACCCATATAGCATCCCCATATTCTCCTCGTTTCTCCATAAGGGATACCGGTACCAACCAATGTGCCACATCAATGTAGCTACAGCTTCAACCATATCGGTCTACGCCGTACAGTTTCCTCACAGTTTATTTCTACTTACCTAAAAGGTGTCCCCCAGATCTGGGTTAGGATCTATAGTAACTCCCGATACAAATCCCTCAAAGATAAAGCAATCAAATCAAACAATAGAAACAAATATGATGAACTAATCCTAAGGTATACCCCACTTATTAAGTCCCCAGCAGAGTCGCCAGTTCTGTGATACGGTGGCCAGAACCGAAACTGTTTTGGAAATGCTGGTTTATGTTTTGCATTTTGTGTTTGCAAAATGTCGCGGTAAGCAAGAGTCGCCACCGACTTTTATTTTATCCAACTGGAAAGGAAAAAAGCACAGAAAAATTCCCTTTTCGAGATATTTTGAGTACGGGGGGTAGATTATAGAAAGGGAAGGTATTAGCACCCTTTCTATTCGTAGTTTTCTACGGGCTCTTAGGTACTTGCTCATCATTTTCAAAATTGCTTCCGTGTTTGTGTTTGTGTTTGATTTGAAAAAAGTTTTTGTTTTACTTCGATTTAACCCTTGCTTCTGTCTTCAAGAGTGTTACGAAGTTGTTTTGAAAACTTTGTTTGAAAAGAGTGTAAGTGTGAAAAAGTTTGTTTGTTTGAGCAAGTACTTAAGAACTAATCTACCTACTCGAAAAAAGAGAATGTTTCTATTCTTGTTTACTTTAGACAGTGCTATCCCACTATTAGTGAGTAGGTAGCACCATCGTTGGAGTTTTAAGGGTCAACTCGAAAGGAACGTACGATCACTAAAGCAATGTTAGGACGTCTTAGTAATAACCCTAATGTCTTAAGATCAATATTCGAGGCAACATATCTGAAGCAACCATTCCGAATAGGACTTTGATTTTGTTTAGACAAGAGAGCGACCACTAAAGTATCATATACTTAATGACCGTTTACCGAAGGCAACCGAAGTGGGAGTGTACCCTAGGAGTGCGCATGTGCGAGTGATTCAATTTCAAATTATTATCTTTGCATATTTAGCGTTCGCTAACTGTTTTAAATTTAATCATACATTCTTGTCATGCAACCCTAATATCATACATCTAGCAGTTTAATATTTTACAAAAATTAAAGTGCGGAAAGTAAAGTTACGCTATTACAAGGCTTCGGATATTAATTACATAGCCAAAAACAACCCGTAAAAAGAATGATAAGTGAAAAGAAAAGGACTAATTAAGCTATTACATACCATGAGCAATTACATCAATATGGTTAAAATAAAATAATAAAGCGCGCGCAATGAATTAAGAACGAGAGAGAAATAGGGTTTTGACCCCGTCTAACCTAATTGAAAGAAAAAAATATTTTTTTTTATAATTATTTTAAGAAAAAAAGGTTTTAAATTAAATATGAAAATACCTAATTACTAATTAAATTAAATTAAAGAAAATAATTTACATTTTGACCTATTTTTGTGTTTTTGGTTATTTTTTTAAGAAAAAGAAAATAGAAATTAAATAAAAATAAAACCCTAATTTCTAATTGTTTTTAATTTATTTAACAAAGAAATTAAAGTTACCTAAAAATTAAATAAACTAATTAAATTAATTTTTGATTAAAAAAATAAAACCTAAATCTAATTTGGGTGAAAATTATTTTTATGATTTTTTGATAAAAAGAATTAATTTTTATGTTAGTAAAAGTAATTAAATAAATTAAATAAGGAAAATATAAAAAGAAAAGAAAATATAAAATGGGCTTGTGAAATAGAAAATGGAGGGGTGTGTTGCTAGCAATCTTGGCCCAAAACCAAAGGTTCGTGTTTGACTTCCTGGATTCCATACCGCGCGTTGACTGGGTCACATGATAGATCCTTTAATGATGGCCATCAGATCTGGCTTCCTGGACACCTGGTTGGTTGGATGATGATGGTCCATGGTGGACTTCGTACCTACATGCGTTCCTGATTATGTAAATCAAAATAATATGAAATATGGGGGGACATGGAATTCGAACTCAGGTCCTGTGACCTTTTCCAATGCCTCTTCACCAACAGAGCTGCACGCTTGTGTTGTACATAGAATAACAACAATAGATGATATGTATTAATGCAAGTTAGTGGGGGGAAAATAAAAAATGCGCCAGAATTCAAATGAACAAATAAGGTGGTGCCACGCAAGTCGTCCCTGTCCTTTCTCCGTTGGTAAAAGTCATAGACTTTTACCAACAGACATATGTCCGTAGCTACAACCCTTGCTTGTTTCAAAATCTCACATGGGCATGATAAATGGAGTCTAAGGCCATGAATCAAACCGGCTTGGCCTGCTGAGCATGATGGTGCCCTTCTTATGGGCCAATTTCACTTGTACACAAAGACCCTAAAACGAGACCAAGAACCCTAATAATGGTGAATTCTGATATAGTCCACAAAAATACAATTAAATGTTATTGATAGCTTGCAAATGCTTCAAGGAACAAGAATATGTTAATATTTCATGCTATAAATGCCAAAATCATGTAATTCGATTTCAAGAAAAGTTCAAAGTCGTGGATTACTTACATTGGGTTTTAGCGCAGAAAACTCCTTGTTCTTGATTGGTATAGGTTCCTTGAGTGCTCAGGAAGCGAAAGGGATACCTGGAAAGGTTTGAAAGTACCTGCAAATACGAAAACAGATCACCTCTTTCTTTGATTTTTTTTCAAGTTTGGTTCTGCCTTTGTGCGCCTCCAAAGCCTCTGTTTTTGATCTGCAATTGTCCACTATATACCAAGGATTGAATTAGGGTTGAAATTATGCTCTCAATCTTTATCAATTATGGCTTTTGATCTTGATTTTATTCACTTCAAAATCTTTCCAAAATATGCCAAAACCAATCTTTTGTGCCCACATATGCCTTGCACTAATTGATTCACTTGCTAGCTGGATATAGGACCTGAAATATGCACAAGACCTTGAAGTTTGAATGATTTGGATTTTTCCATGATTTGTTTTGATTTAAATTTATTTAATTGCAATAAAAATCAAAATAAATAGAAAAAATAAGATAAAGACAAATGGGTAGAGCTAGGGCTCGTGGACCATGCTACCAACTCAAAACAAAAAAGATTGGGCCCATTTAGCAAAAATTGCAATTTGAGGCATAGTTGACTTTTGACAATTTTGTAAAAAGGGTCAACTTCACCAATGCATAACTTCCTCAATTTTGACTCTTTGAAGGTGTTATTGGACTTTTTATAAATCTCAAGATATCCTATAAGCAACCCTTTTTGTCTCATCTCAATTGGGTCTTCCATGTTCATGCATGAAGCTTTGACAAAAAAGGTGTTTTTGTTGACTTTTCAAAATGACCTATAATGTCCAAATTCATAACTTCTTATGAGTGAATATTTTGAACTTGGGATCTGAAGATGGATTGTATAGAATTGCATCCTCTTAAAAATGAGCTTTGGATGGGTCATTTCTCATAAAGTATGAGAAAGTTATGCTTGGTCAAAGTTGAGTTGACTTTTCCTACAAAACCCTAATTTAGCAACTTTTGGGTTTTGATGAATTGTGAGCAATCCTTGATGAATCATGATAAACCCTTGATCAAATGATGAATGATACTTCTAAATGAGGATGTTGACCAAAAATCTTGAAGTTTGACTGTATGTGGGCCACAGTTGACTTTTGCCCTAGCACAGTCGATTTTCAGGCCTTTGAGCAATTGACTGAGCTAACTTCCTTTGCAAGGCTTGAAAATTGGCATGGATGATCTTGAGAACATATTAGGACAATGGTGAGCGTTTGGGATCCCTTGGACTCAAGTATCTTGATGCAACATGAAACCCTAATTTGAGGTAAACTGTCTTAGGAGAGAGCTTGTCTGGTCAACCCTTGGGCTTCCTTGAGCAACTTGAGACTTTCTCTTGAAATGTTTTGAGAAATATGGGAGGGAAAATTTTGGGGTACAACACATGCTCTTTTCGACCAGACTCGTCATGCTGGCCCAATACACACCCCATTGAATTCTCTAACACAGTAAAGTACATGATCAGAGGTCTTCCTTCAACTGGAGGCATAAGGATTTGAGGTTCTTATAAGTATTTTTTGATCTTGTAAAAAGCTAATTGGAAGTCGTCATTCCATCTGATTACTTGATCTTTCTTCAACAACTTAAAGAGTGGCTCGCAAGTAGCAGTTAAGTGAGATATGAACCGGGAAATGTAGTTGAGTCGACCTAAGAAACCTCTGACCTCCTTATCAGTACGGGGAGCTGGAATTTCTTGTATGGCTTTGACCTTTGCAGGATCGACTTTAATGCCTTTGCCACTGACGACAAAACCCAGGAGTTTTCCAGACCTCACCCCAAAGGTACACTTGTTGGAATTCAACCTTAGCTTTTACTTTTTCAACCTTTCGAATAGCTTGTGTAAATGATCCATGTGTTCTTCCTCAGTTTGTGACCTTGCAATCATATCATCCACATAGACTTCTATCTCATGGTGGATCATGTCATGAAACAGAGTTATCATAGCCTGTTGATAGGTTGCCCATGCGTTCTTCAAACCGAAAGGTATGACCTTGTAATAAAAGGTGCCCCATTGTGTAACAAAAGTGGTTTTCTCCATGTCTTTGGGAGTCATTTTGATTTGATGTAGCCGGAGAAACCATCCATGAAGGAGAAGAATTTATGTTGAGCTATGTTGTCGACCTAGACGTCAATTTGCGGTAGTGGGAAATCATCTTTGGGCATCATGAAGTTGGGTTATTTTGCAGTCGGGCAGCAGGGCTGTTTTGACAATTTTATGGGCTAGTAACATATCAAGTTTTTGGAGTTTTTTTCTGGACATCAACGTTTTCATTCTTCTGGCCATTTTGTGATTTGAATATTGCAAATTATTCACAGTTTTTTGTAAGAATTTGTAAGCAACTGAGAGGGTAATGAAGATGTTTTGATGAAACTTGTTTTTGTGTAATGAGTTTGTAATTTTGTATGATACTTGAATAGTCATGAATTTTTGAATTTGAATGAAATGGTGTGAATTGATAATCCAAATGTTATTCTTTTGTTTGGAACAAACAAAACTTGACGACAAAGTGAATATACTTTGTAGAAACCTCGAGTGGATGAAGAATAACTTGAATTATTTGCAACTTGAATCCTTGTATTTGTATTGATGGAATTTGGAATCTTCCACATAAATTTGAAATTCATCTCATGCCTTGCATAATGTTTGATGACCTTGAAATATCATGCCTTGAAAATAGTCTTGAAATAATGGAATGTGATGAATGATTTGAATCTTGTATGAGCCTTTTTTTTATAATTTCAATATAGTTAGCATTTTGAATTCACATGATGAAAACTCCAAGTATTCTAAATGAATTCTTCTTCTAAAACGATCTTGAATTCAACCATGCCACTTGAACGAAATTCACCTTGCATCATGTAAGTATTAGAAATCAGATCAAACATAAAAGGCTTTGAATGATATCACTGGAAGAGGGATTCGAGGCAAAATGTTATCGCTTTGAGAAGTTGGCACCATGAATTTTATTAGAAGTAAAGAAACCTTTAAAATAGGAAAAATGACCTACAACATTTCACTAAATTGCATGGCATTCTAAACATAATTTGACTTTGATTCTTGAAGAAAACTTGTAGGTGACATCACTTTTGACAATGTGTAAAAATAATTATCTCAAAATGTTAAAAATTGAGGAAATTACGATTCTTGGAAGTCAGGCAATAATTACTTGAGATTACGTCAAAGTCTAGAACGTGACCTCTAAAGCATTCGAATTTTTGATGATCTTTCGCACATAATCATCTCTTGACTTGTGAAAAGAAATTGTAGATGACATCAAGGAGACTCATACGCAAAAATAACCACTCAAACATATCGAATAATGGAGAGGTTACAATCGTTTGAACTTGATCTTGAAAAGGTCTACTTTTGGGTCAATACAATTGATTTTCAGTCACGTGAACCATCGACTTAGCAAACTTGCGATGCAAAGCTTGAAACTTGACACGAGCATCCTTGAGAATACATGAAGAACCATGAAGACCACTTGAAACTTTGGAAACTCAATTTTTCTTGAAAAATACCAAACCCTGGTCGTGGACTTAATGCTTAGGAGGAGAATTCGTCTGATAAAATCCTGAGCCATTTTGAGTATTTGAGAAACCCTAGAGGAACATCTTAAATGAAAATGGGAGGGAAAATTTTAGGATACAACAATCAGCCTTTGTCTTATCACACCCCTGTATATCCGTACTGCAAATACCACAACCAGCATGGTCATGCGTATAGTAACTAAAATCGTAGAGGTGAGCATGCATCTTTACCAAATCTCCTCTAACCAGGTTGATACAAAAATCCAAAAGTCCCCTGGATAACCAACAACCATGTTGACATCATTTTCTCCTCTATGTTTTTGCAAAGGATTGTCTTTTATGTTAGGGCCGACATCTTTAAAGAACAAAAGGCCAGATCTGACCATTCTTTGTACCTCATATTTCAAAGGATAACAGTTTTCCACATTGTACCCTGGTGCTCCCTGATGAAATGCACACGTCTGATCTGCCTTATAATACCAAGGCAAAGGTGATGGTATAGTGGGGATGGCCTGGTCTTAACCCACTTTTTCTGAATCAATGCTGGGAGTAACTCTGCATAGCTCATGGGGATAAAGTTAAAATCCTCTCTCCTCTGATTCTGCCCTTGATTTCCCTTAGAGGATGGTCTTTGATAAGCAACTGTGGTCGGAGCCGTATTAACAACTAGAGTTATCGAAGCAACCTGTTGGTGGCACTGATGATTTATTCTAGGAGGATTAACCCTTCTCTCTTGAATAACAAAATTTGTATCTCCATATTTCTTTTTAGCAAACCTGTATGATGGTTTCTTCGTACTACCAAAATTTTCACTTCTTATCAAGCGACCCTTTCTTAGAGCTTCTTCCAAACGAATTACCATGCTCACCATTTCGGTGAAATCACTTGGCGCACTCGCCACCATTATTTCATAATAGAAATCACCTAGAGTCTTTATAAAAATCTTCATCATCTCTTTTTCTTCCATTGGAGGAATCACCTGGGCGGCTACTTCACGCCATCTTTGTGCATATTCCTTAAATGACTCTTTGTGCTTCTGGACCATTGCCCTGAGTTAATCACGGTCAGGTGCCATGTCCATATTATATTTGTACTATCTAATAAACACTTCACCCAAGTCGTTGAAAGTATGAAAATTGGCACTATCCAAGCTCATGTACAATTTAAATGCTGCACCAGTCAAATTGTCTTGAAAAAAGTGAACTAATAGGCATTGATCATCGGTGTGAGTAGACATCCTTCTCACATACATAACTAGGTGAGAATGAGGACAAGTATTGCCGTTGTACTTCTAGAATTCCGGTACTTTAAACTTCGCAGGTATTTTCATATTTGGAACCAAACACAGATCATTCACATTCTGCCCAAACAATTCATTTCCTCTGAGGTGTAATACCCCAAATTTGTCCTACCCCTTTAATTTTATCTGGCTTAAGCTTTTGAATTCATCTGCATATATTCTATTAGACCAATTAACACTTCATGCATCATTAACCAATAAATTTAACACGTGATCAGGGATTTCGAGGAATTAGGGTTTCTCTGTGCGTCAAGGCTCTCATCTTCACTCAAGGAATCAACTGGTTTCATCATCAATCATGGTCTGTAGAGCTAGGGTTTTTTTGTTCGGGTCACTGAGAACTTTATCCTCATCAAGCTACAAAGATCATCAAGTTCTCCATCAAAGGGTTGTGATTTGTTGATGCAGGGCTTTTCATCAAAACCTCAAATAGAGACTTTGCAAGCTAGGGTTGGGGACTTCTCAACATCTCAATCGCATCTCGAGAGGATTAGGGTTTTATCTCTAGTGCTTGCGCTTATTAATTCAGTTAAGGTTCATCAGAGGTGCTCTCTTCTGCTCCAAGTATCCTTTTCAGCTTCAAAGATTCTTCAATGCATTTTTGTCGTGCTGAAGTGAAATACAAGTGCAAGTAATGGCAGGGGAGATGAACTTATCGACTCATTCAGATTAAGGAAATTATGGTTCTCATCATTGTTACTTGTTATTGGAAATATAAGTTGGTTTGGAATTAAGATTGAATGAGAATAATTGATCTGGATCTATTGATTGGTTAATGTTCATTCAAGTCGCCTAATGTGTTTAGGTAAATCGAGTTTTGCTTGCAAAATTGAAGAGTTTATGGATAAGGTTTTCTTAAGAGGTATTCAAGTGACATTCATCATTGTTCAAATCTTATTTCTCATAGACAAAGGTTCCTTCAAAAGCAAGACATATGGATTCATACATGGGTGCAAAGTCAAAGGAAATTGTGAATTCGAGTTCTAAACTTAGAGAGGAAAATCATGTTGAATCTTTTTCCAAAGATTCATGAGGCAATACATCATCATACATTTTCCAATTGTCATGGCAATTTCAAGTTATTACAAAATATCATGGTTCATCCAAGTTCACCATGTTTCTTCCCAATTTTCGATCATAATTCCATTTATACATTAGAAATGATCCAGAATCGTTTTAATATTCCATTCAAAAACCATCCTTCCATTACAAAGCAGGTCCAAGTACACTATTGTCAATTTGACCATTCCCTTACAAAAATACATATCAAATTCACATGGAAATACCCAGAATCTACGCATTCTAAACCTAAGGATCTAAGCTTTACATTCATTAATCTTTATGGCCATGTACATGTTGCTTTGATAATCTTCATGCCTCATATCGCTACCGATATAGCGCTTTCCTTGCCTAAAACCTGTATGAAACATCACAGAAAAACCTGCAGCCCTACATATTAATCACATGAAAAACATGAAATCAGTCCGTAACCAATAAACCAAACTGAACCATATATACAACAGGGAATTTGCAGCCGACAAATAACAGAGAAAACAGAATCCATGATCCTGCATTATTAGAAAACATGTCCATAGCCCTGCAACCACAAATCAGTTCAAAAAAAATACTAAATTCATAAGCACAAATCTCTCCTCAACCACCTACAAAAGAAAAAGGAATGTCCAGTTACAGCAACCCATACAACTCCCAGAATGTGTGCAAATCCAAATGAAGAAAAATGCCATATTACTGCATTCCTAAACTACCTTGCATTCCTAACAGAAAACAGAAGCCAAAGCCATAACCTCTGTTTCAATTAACCAAACTAACTCCCACTCTCCTAACTCTCACTCTTCTAACAGCAGCCTAACTAATTCCAATTGTCAAATAACCGCAACAATCTTCTAACAACAAACTAACAGAATTCCATAATCCACCATAACATAATTCTCCATAACTAACTCGTGCTAACCGTTTTCCAGCTAACTGTCAAAAGCGATCCCCAAACCCCCTAAACCTCTAACTAACATTTTTTCTCCATAACATAACCAATTTCTAACTGTCAAAACTGAATCATAACTTCCTATCCTCTAACCGACTAACCAGCCTAACAGAACAGAACTTCTAACCAACTATAACTCCCTCTCTCCTTCCCTGAAAAACGGCAGATCATAACAGAAAAGAGGGCTCGGAATATAAGAGCAGAAAAAAGAAGATTCACGATGGATTCACCATAAGAAGAGAAGAGGAAATAAGATATAGAGAAAAAACTCACCAAGGAAAATCTGGCATTCATCTCTCTGTTTTTCTGTTTCATCATCCTCAAAGCTCTATGCGCTTCACATCTTCTGGCTCCTCTCCACGACCTTCACTCCTTTGCAAATATTCACCACTCACTTCTGCAATCTTCTCTTCACTCTTCTGGAAAATCACCTTCACAAGCTTCCCTCTGCGCTCTCTTACAATAGTTTCTACAATCATCATCAATAATTCTTCTTCTAAAATCTTCCTATCCTCTCTGAAGCAGCATAATCTTCATGGGCGATATCATCTTCTCAGGAATCTCTCTGTAAATCAAATCTTCATCATCGTCATTGCAATTCCATTTCCTGCATTGGACACAAGAGTTTTCCATCAACTTCAAACAACAGAGTAACAACCAATTCTTCACACAACAATTCACACTCACAAAAAATGGAAAATACAAGAAACGGGAGAATAACGTAGAAGAAGGGAGAATCAAAGAATCAGAAACGAAACATATACCTGAGTTTATCTTCTGAACTTCTTGTCATTATCATCATCAAAGAAGCACCGGACTGTCTCTGGTAGGTAATACACTTCAAAATTTTCTGTTAGCCTTTGATTCATGTTGCTATTCGTTTGCTTGTTTGAATGGAGAAGAGGAGTCGAGGATAAGGTGAATGAAAATGTCAAAATAGCGAACAAAGATGATGAGGCCTGAGCAATACATGATTGAAGAAATCATGGCGCACTGAGTTGAAAGTGACATAATCGTGATGAACGTAAGGCTATGGCGGGAGCAGATTGAGAGGGATGAGTGAAACGAAGGTTGGATCGGAAACGAAGGAGGAAACTGAACTCAATTTGGAATTATAGTTGAATCAATACTTAGACGGATCAAAGGTTGAAATCGCGTCGGAGACGGTGAGATAGGGTGGATAAACGACTCACACGATGGCGGCGATTGACGGTTCTGGTTCGCAAAAGCTTCTACTGCAGCGACTGATGAAGATTGAGGAAGCTGAAAAGTCACAACTCTGTTCAAACCTAATCTCTCACAGCTTCTTTTCTTTATATTTTATTTTATAATTTAATTTATTTTTGTTATTAATGTAATATGAATAAATGTGATAAAAAGAAAATCTTGGTTGGTGTTTGTTGAGGTTGGGGCCTAGATCGCAACACCCCCTTGGCCCAGTAGCAATTTTTTTGTATAGCTTTGTGTTTCACAAAAAGAGCTTGTGGACTCAATACTGTGGGCCTAACGCCCATGTATTTTAGTTCTCTTATTTTATGCCTCCAATCCTGTTCAGCACCCCCTGAGCTTATTAGTTCTCTAAGTAGATTTAGGTTCTTTCTCTTAAATTTTTATATATTTTTACGATGGAAAAAATATACATGAAAAAAAATATAAATACATTGATAAAAAAATAGTAGAATAATATAATGGTTTTTTTAGGAATTAATCCTTTAGGCTTTTTTTAGAATTTTCTTTACATAAAAAACTAATAATAAAAAAATACTTTTCTCTTTTAGTTTTTGTCCATATTTTTCATGCCGCTTTGCCATGTTATATTTTGACGCGTTTGTTCATTATGCAAGGTACATTTTTGCTTTCGATTATGTAACATAACAGGTAGTTATGTAATCGAAGCATACGGCTTATGCTCGCTTCTGATGCGACACGCTTTATTTCTCATCTTCTTGAGAAATTCATATCGTATTATATGTTGTCCTGATGCATGTGATACTTTATGATGTCTTATGCAGGAACTTCTGATTACGCGTTGCATTCGCAACACGTGTTTGCTTTTATCTTAGTTGGGTACTATGTCTGACTTTGTTTGTTTCTTGGTGAAGCTTGCTCGACGCGTACTCCCTGCTTCTCTAGTGCTTTCGTCTGCTCTTGACGACTTGCTCACTTTGGTAGTCGCCGCTAGTACCTTCATACTTATTTGGACTTTACTGCATTTGATTACCACTTTTCTAGATACCATGAGAAGTAGGAATTAAAGAGCGTGCGCTCGAAGTTGTTGTTTAAAGACCTGTAGCAGGCACTCTGCACTTCATTTTCTATATGTGTTGTGCTTGTGTTTGTTTCTTTGGTTATTGATCGATGAGTCACTCAATTCAGGAATTGAGATCACGACTTCGCTCTCAGTGCATGCTCCCTATAGGATTTTACCGCTTTCTGTTATTTCTTGCTGATCGATGAGTAACTCAATTTAGAAATTGAGATCACGACTTCGCTCTCATTGTATGTTCCCTATAGGATAGTTTTGTTAGACTTTCATTGGCATGATAACTTAGATAGGATCTTTCTAGGTGCGATCTCTTGAGTTTACCGGCTTGCTTGCTTTATCCTTGTACATACCATGTTCCCTTAGGATGCACTTTCTCCATTCGGACGCAAGTTAGACCTTAGGTTGCAAACCATGCATGCTAACATTAGGTAGCGTTTCCCTTTTGTTAATCCAAACCTTAGGACTACCATTGTATGATAACATTAGGTCAGAAATAGGCTAGTCTCCCTTAGACTCTTTTCTTCCCCCTTTTGCATCCTTGCATTCAAAACTAAAACTTCTTTTCTTAGCAAATAAAAAACATGCTAATCACATTTAAACCCCTTTTCAAGGTAATAAAACACAAACCAATTCAAACCATTTTGTGCGCTCGAGCACCTTTTCTCTAAAACCCTTTTCAGGTAAGGACATGATTAATTTACTTCTGTGCCAACACAAATAAACAAAAACATGTGATCCGAACTACGGTAGCTCTGATTCCTCAAAAAAGGATACGTAGGCATTGGGGTAGGGCCCAAGCGAGCATAATTTTATTTTCCCTACATTCTTTTCTCCTTTCTTTTGCATGCATTCTCCCTTCAGTAGTATAATAAACAGTAAGCATAGATTAAACACATCCATAATATAGACAACAATAGTGGATATCGTAGAGTACTACGGGCGTGTGGGGTGCTAATACCTTCCCCTCACATGACAGACTCCCTTACCCGATCTCTCGGTCGCAAGACCGTGACTTCTCCCTTCTCAGGTTTTCTCGATGTTTACCTTTCCCTCCATGTGGGATAAAAGACGTTCGATGGCGACTTCATTGTTTGATGATTTTCAACTAGTTGTTTCATGAGGGCCTTCATCTCTTTCGGCATCTTATCAAACTAATCCTGAAAATCGTCCATTCGATCATAGAAGCCCAAGATTTCACTTGATGGAGGAATAGGGAGATAAACTTCATCATTAACAACTGGTACAACATTCACTGAAGGAGGTGCAGCTTATTGGGTCTCATTTCTAGCCATAAGAGTAACATGCACCATAGGGGGTGCAGAAACATCAGCAGTTTGAGAAAATGGAGAAACTTGAGTGTCAAGATTGTTACCCTCTGGCATGAAGTTCTATGGCATTCCCCATAGATAACCCTGAGGCATACGATTCTGAACATTAGTAACTGGAGTAACAGAAATGGGAACTGTCGGAGCTTCAGAAGTAACCGTTGTTTGTCGAGGTTGAGCAAGTGGTGGCTGATTCTGAGAAGCCACCAACGATTCCATCAAAGAAGTGAGATTATCCATTCCGGCCTTTAGAGCAGTAACTTCTTCGCGCAACTCATGATTCTCTTGTTCTAGATTGTCCATCTTCCTTATGGAATTAGCCCGAGTATTGTATTGGTGAGTGTGGTACGGTGGGAGAACTGACTATGGTTTTGCGTTTGTTTTTGCAAATGTTTCGGTTGAGCAAGAGTCGCCACCGACTTTTTATTTTATCCTAAGGAAAGGTTTAAAAAGCACAGCAAAAACCTTTGAGATATTTTCTTGGGTTCGGGGAGTAGATTATAGAAAGGGAAGGTATTAGCACCCTTTCTATCCATGGTTATCCATGGGCTCTTAGGTACTTGCTTAGATCAATTTGCCTTGGTTTTCAATTGTTTGAAATGGTGCTTTGTGCATGGTTTTGAAAATGTTTTGAAAAAGATGCCTTGTCTAGGCAACCCTTGTAACAATTCTTTACTCGAATGTTTTACAAAAGGTGTTTGTCTTTTTGAAAAGATGTTTCAAGTTTTTTTGAAAGTTTGTTTTGAAAGTGTTTGTGAAGTGTGGTTTAAAAAATAGGCAAGTGTTTTTGTTTTGCAAGTTGACAAGTACTTAAGAGCTATCTACCCTAAAGTTCTCAAAGATTTTTGCTATGTTTTAACCCTTTTAACAATTTTGTTCCACCATTGCATTTGGTGGACAATCTTGTGTTAGGATGTGAAAGGGACGGGCGCGGGTCATCGTTTAGACCATAATTGCAATGGTGCCAAGTATCTTTGGGCAATTTTCCTTTAAGGGACTTGATCATTTTTAGGCAACTTTCGAAAGCGTCATCGAGGGACTATGATCAATTGATTGTTTTTGTTTTGCCCAAAGAGACCTAACATGCAATATGGCCCATTATTGAAGGCAACAAGTGAAATACCCTAGGGGTGCAAGTGTGATTAGTGTTGTCCATTTTCATGCTTGATTATCTTGAAATTAGGTCAAACTATTTTGTTGTTTTTATTTGCATACAAACCCTAATTCTATCATGGTATATTTAGAAAGCATTAAAGTGTGAAAAATAAAGTTCCTAAGCTATTACAACACAATATAGGAAGGGGGGTACAAATGTTCAAATGGGGGGTATTTGACAAGGAATTTAAACCTAACTATTACATCAATTTGGAATTATTTACAAGATATTTAATTGCACAAATTAAATAGAAATAAAATAAATATGCAAGATGCAAAAAGATGTTTTTTATGTGTATGAAAAAGAGTATTTTTATATGTCAAATAAACAAAAATAAAAAGTATTATTTTTTTTGGAGTTTTTTATGTTTAGGGTAAAACCCTAATTTTATTAAGTAAAAGGTATTATTTATTTAATGTGTACAATATTTATTTATTATATACAAAAATAAAAATAAAAATGAAGTATATTTATAACAAAGGGTATTTTTAATGTCAAATATTAACAAAATAAAAATGTATATATTTTTGTATTATTTACTAAATATTCTAATAAATATATATATATATATATATATATATATATATATATATATATATATATATATATATATATATATATATATATATATATATATATATATTTGTATTAATTTCTAAATATGTATTATATATATAAAAAATAATAATATTTAATATTTATAAAAAAAGTATATTCTATATAAAATATTTTCAGAAGATAAAATAAAATAAAAATTAGAAAATAAATGAGTTTGCATTATTTTTGGTATTTTTAAATAAAAGTGTTTATTTATTTATCTATGTACAAAAAAAACTATTCTAAACAAATAAATGCCTATAAATTCAAAAATGGTGTGAAAAATATTTTTTATATTTTTAATATTATTAGCAAAAATAAATAAGTCAGAATAAAAAAGGAAAAGTCAAAAAGTCATAAAAATAAGCAAAATGGGCTCAGGGGGTGTAAAAGCAAAAATGGTGTGTAAACAGAAATGACAAATCAAGCCCAGCCCACCAAGTCCTTCTTCAACCTCTGGCCAGAAACAATGTCAAAAACGCGCGCTTTGTTCACTGATTCAAACATCCTGATTCCTGGCTTTTTAATGAAAACTCACAACATCAAAAATGTTCAGCATCAAACAACGAATCCATACATACCAAAAACTTGATCTAACTCTCAAAAATGAGAGAGAATTTCTCCATTCCCAAATCTTAACCTAACTTTTTATCAATATTCAGACCTTAAATTCTCACAGCATATGCAAAATAAATGAAAAGTAAAGGTATGTACAGTTTCAGGGGCATGAGTAGAACACTTCTTATTCACAAACTTAGAGCTAATGATGTCTACATTGAGAGATAGGAGTTCAAGAATATACCTGTTCAGTTGAAGTTGTATCTGATGATGGAGGTACTTTCAGAGCAAGGTGATGATTGGTACAACTTCCTTGATGTCCAGGGATGCTATTCCAAGTTTTACTTTGCTTTGAAACTAGCTGAGTCGAGTTGTAGCACTCCACCTGCAAAACAAGAAAATGAAAATGGCCAAACTGATTAGAGGAGTTACAGTCCACTTCTAATGCTTTGGATAGTTTGGATTGATGGTAAGGAAAGTGTTTGAACTGGTTTTGGCCAAGATGCACGATGGAAATAAGTTGTGGGATTCAAGTTGCAGAATGTGCCCTGTTTTGCCACAAAGCTGTGATTTTCTATAACTGGATGAATGAAGGGTTGTTTGGTCGTGTTTTAGGTCAGTTAGGAAGTGTGAAATGTGAGGACAAAGTTTGCTTAGGGTTTTGTTTTCTGAGATGAGAGTTGTGTTACAAAATGCAAGCTTTCTTACACTTTAAGCAAGAGATGGCAAGTTGGTGTTTCTAGCCTGTACATGCCCCCATTCTATGCTGAACCACTTAGTATTGATCAGTGCAATTAGTCCATAAACTTGTGCCAAAGAGATCTTAACTGTACTTGCTTGGATTTGTATTTTGACATAAAGTGAAACTTTTCTAAAATGGATATTATGCTTTATCTAAAAATGGATTAAACCTTTATGCAATGCTTGAACACATAGAATATGGTCTTGGCACAAAGAGTTTGCATTAAATTTATGAGTGTAAAAAGGATTTAGGGCCTGTAATCAAGAAATGCATGCTGGTTTGAAAATTGCCTAAGTGTATGAACATGGAAATTGGTCATAACAAAAGTGAGTTTTTCCCATATTGCAAAATTCGATTCTCTCAAACCATGAGGTTGTTTGATGAGTTCTTGGACATTTTGGAAAGCTTGGAATGTGTAATTCAACCCATCTTTGAAATGCAAATTGAAATTCCAAGTGGAAGTATGTGAAAAATGGTCTTGAAGTTAGGCAAAAATCCTGCCTAGAATAGGTCAAATTTTCTCTAAGTTAAGAATGGTTTGGTACCCTTATTCCAAAAATTGTAACTTGAGATACAAGCTTCTTTTGGGAAAACTTTGTGAATCAAAGTTGTAGATTATGCAATAGGCTACAACTTTCATGTTTTGACCTTTTCTTGAATCCAAATAAATCTTGGTGAGAAAGTGGGACAAAGTTAGGAAAAAATTAGGGTTTTTTAATAACTTAGAAAAATTCTAAGTTATGAAAAATCTTCATTTCAAACCCTAATTTGCAATTCTTGATTTCTTGATGAACAAGTTTCATTATTTGGCATGTTTTGATGAAAAATGAATCTTGAAACTTGATTTTGACCAAAAAGTCAAAGTTTGTCTTTTCAGTATACAGTCAAAATTGATCAATTGACTGGGAAATTCAACTGTCAATCTTGTGCATTTGGGATATTTTGAACTTGTTGAGCATGTCAAGACAATTCCATGGGGTCCTTGAGTCAATATGTGAGCTTGGTTTTCCATTGGCTAGGTCAAACAGTCAAAAATTGCCTTTGTGCAGTCAAAACCCTAAAAATGACCATTTTGCCCTTTTGATGATCTGATCAAATTTCTTGTGGAATTGTGATCCAAACTTGATCAAATGGTCCATGTGAGTTTATAATGTTGATGTGGGTCAATTTTCATGGGATTTGACTATCAATTGGCCACAGTTGACTTTTTCCCCAATACAGCTGATTTCTAGGTCAACTGTCCAATTGATTGGGCAAAGTTTGGAATCAAGGCTTGAAACTTGATGTGGATAAACTTGGGAGTCCAACATGAAGCATGAAATTCATCTTAGGAATTTTAGGTCAAAATATCTTTGTGCAAACACAAACCCTAATTTGGGTCAACAGTGCAAGGGGAAGTCTTGAGCAGATGAAACCTTAACTGGATCTTGAGCTTCAAGGGCTTTGTGATGAGAAATCAATGAGAAATGGGAGGGCAAATTTTGGGGTACAACAGTGAGACAACTTGCTGAATGAAGTAAAGAAGTACAATAAGACACCTGGGTACAAACAGAAATGCAATAAGTGTATACAATATGATGCATGATATGTAATGCTCATGATTTATTTTATTATTAATAATTCAAGGAACTCAAAGATTTATAGACAATTTGCAAATATTAAAGTACTAATGCATTTGAAATATTGAAAATCTCATTATAATAACTTCGAAATGGATTACAACTTTTTATTACAAGTTTTAACAATCCCAAGTACAAGATAAGATAAAAATATAAGATCCTAAAAAAGAAAAGCTGATGAAGATCACTCCACACACTAACGATTTCCCGTGAGTCTTGCAATCTGAGCCTTCAACTGCTTGTTCTCTTCTGCATACTTATCGGCGACCACTTTCCAATCACCAGAGTCAGGAAGTGAGAAACTAGGTCCTGAATGAGATCTAGAGGAAAATAAATCATCTTGCCTCTCCATCATCTCTACATCACGACTCTCAAGAATATCGATCAGGTCGTCTTTCTCCTTCAACTATACTCGGTAGGACACCTCTAAAGTCTGACACTTATTCTTCCAAGCCTCCTTCTCCTGATGCATCCTAACTAGGGAAAGCTGAAGCTTTTCCACATCATCTAATAGGTGAGGAGTGGTCTTCACAACATATTAGGCATAGGTGCTTCACGGGAATATGGCATCTTCAACTGGATGGCTCTTGCTTGTACCCACTGAAGATAAGGCTCCAAAGAAACAGCCCCTCTAGGTCCCAAGTCCTTCCTACTCTTCCTATGAATATGACACCAAGCCTTTGCAATCTCCTTTTTAGCTTACTTATGAACCTCTCCCTCTTTAAGGAAGAAACCACTCAGATGAATACTATTTGGCTTATCCCTCATCGGATATCTAAGTTGTCGTCATGCAAGAACAAGATTGTAGTTAATTCCCACCTTTGTAACAAGAAGAGGTACATTGGGGAAACTACCATAACTATCGAAAATCTCCACATCATAGTAAGCGCGATGATACCAAACAATATCTGAATGAGTGAGGGCCATAATCTTCTGAGCCTAACGAGGTTCCTTCCTTACATCCCAGAAAGCGTCGGGTCTAGGTAAGTGAGAAATAAACCAATGATACAACAAAGATATGCATCAAATGATCATCCCTCCATGATAATAATCCCGAAGATGAATAGACTAATAAGCATCACCTAATAATGTAGGGACTTAATTCCCAATCATAAAGATCCTGATGGCATTGATATCCACAAATTTTATCGATATTAGGAAATAAGAACAACCCATAAGAAAGTATAAAAAAGATGGCCTCAAAAGCAACCATACTCTTCATCCTAGCAAAATAGCAAGCTTTCTCTAACAAGAACTGAGAGGGTAATCCTCTAATCCCTCCTTTGGTAGTCATATGGGCTTCAACCTCATACTTCCCCAAATGGATCAAAACAGCAATCTCATGAGATTTTGGCTCCCCCTCCAAACCAGTAAAAGGAACGCGATCGGTAATAGGTAAACCCAATAGATAAGAATACTCCTCCAATATAGGCATCAATTGATAATTAGGGAAAGTAAAGCATCGATACATCGGATCATAGAACTGAACCAACATCGAGAGAATACCCTCCTTCATCCTGAGCTTCATAAGAGAAATGATGGACCCATACTTCTTCCAAAAATATGTATACCTCTCGATCTCGGGAATCAGACTCATCAACTCATCTATCTTGGGATCTTTGAAATTGTACTTCTTAGTCTTTCTTTTTCCAGAATCCATAGTCAAAAAGTACCTGATATATTGACAAAGAGTCAAATTTAAGTCCCTTAAAACAAAATGTTTTAAAGGATGCTCATGGGTGCATGGATGCATGATGAAATAATCACACACAAGATCACAAATAAAGGGTTCATAGGTTTGACGTCACGAGCATGAGGTCAAAGGTACTACCCATAAGGTATGGTCTAAAAGTTTATCACCTATCGAACAAGGTTCTAAGAGGTTCCCGGAGTCTACATCCTTCCTTTGGATATTACCAACTTCTCAATTGACTCGGCAGTTAGCAATATTCTCAAGAAAAACTCGTTTGGGTGTAATATCCCATGAAAACCATTTCCAGATTACTTCGTCATAGCTTCCTCACTACACCTAAAATGCCAAGATGGGTTAAAGGTTCTACAGTCCTCAGTTTCAGCAGGCTTCCAGGTCGAAAGTAGCACGTCTTCCCGATTACTCAGTAAACGACACTACAATCAAAGGAGTCTCCACTGAGTGGGGGATCTTATGTCTCCTTTTTTGGGAATACTCCCTCAAAGTTAACATGACTATACTGCCCGTCCTATCTTAAGTCTGCCCAAGTCCGGGTATAAGACTTATGAGAAATCACCAAGAACTCTGAAAACCAGGAAAATCTAGACAAACATATATACAACACATAATATACAACAAACAAAAGCATATACATAAATAAACAAAGATAGGCTCAACCCACTTAGGGATGGACCAGCAATTGGTTGATCTTTCCCTAGCAGAGTCGCCATTTTTCTGTAGCGGTAGAAATGTTGAGACTAAGCCATTGGATTGACTTAACTCTCATAGATCAAAATAAAAATCACCACCGTGCTTTATTGTTTCCAAAGGAATGAGAAAAGAGCGAATAACCCAAAAAGAGGGGGAGAGAATCTAAGTTCGGGGTTGGTTATGCAAAGGGAAGGTATTAGCATCCTAAACATCTACGGTACACCACAGGAACCTATTTGAAAATCTGTGTATCTTGGCTATAGCTGTTGTATAAAAAGTAGATTATGGGGATGAGAAAAGAAATATTTTTTACAATTTTTTGCACCCGTCGCGGCTACGAACCTTTAATGCCTACGTACCACCTTCCGTGCAATAGGGGATCAGGGTACTCGTAGTTCACCTTTAAAATTTTAAAACACAAATGTGTTGGTTAATTTTAAGAGACGAGACATCATCGTCTTATCCTAGTGGAAAACACACTTACTGCCCACGATTATGAGAAAGTAGAATTCACGTCATCTCAAAGTGGAGGATATAGCTTGGATTTTAAAATCACAAAGCCTCACTTAACACCCAAGTGGAAAATATCTCACTTCACTACATATTGTAGAAGTATAGTAGCTCACATCACTACAAGGATTAACAAGAGTCTAATCTTTTGAGAAAAGTTTTTAAAATAAAAGCCAAAGTGGCAAAATGATTTGAATGAGATTGATTGACTTTTGGTCTTCTCACAAAAAATGTCAAGGTATTATTAAGTTGATTAAAGTTTGATTAAGAAAATGTTTTTGAAAATTCATGGACCTCCAAGTTTATTACAAAAGGAGGGAGAAGATTTTTGAAATTAAAAAAGATAGGAGGAGATGAATGGGCTGTCCTAAAGCATAAGGTAAAAGCTAGGAAAAATAACCGTCTAACCAACAGGAAGCCGACACTTAATATAATGAGTCAATGTAGAATTCTCATCCTTTGGATTTGAAACCAAACAAGCAAAGATAATAAACCTCTTAAGAAAACAAAGCTTCAATTGCAATAAGTCTTCATAAAAATTGGGCAGAGAAACGGCTGTATACAGATTAATTCCCAATCATAGACAAAGCATGTAATCACAATAACCTTCACACAAAGCAAACAAACAACCCAATGTCTTGGGGTAAACCTAAATAACTCTATAGAAAATAACAATTGAGGTCACAAGGTCCCAAGGTAGGTCAAGGTCTCTAATCCTAAGTCCAAGAAGTCCACAATCTCCATAATGCCAAGGATAGTAACCAAGTAGTCCAAGTAATATTAAAGTTTTTTATGGTTCAAGTTAATTATTAAGTATCTTCAAAAATAAAATGAAAAGATCTAGTGAGAAAAACAAAATGACATAAAGATAAATGCTCAAGTGAGTAAATATGAAAATAGTATGAAATGTAAATGCTAAGTTAAATGGTGCTTAAGCATATGGTAAGAGTATAAAAGTAAAGTCAATTGTTAGAAATTAGAGGTCAGTTGAATGACCATCTTGAAACTTGCATTTGAAACTCATTATAAGATTGATAAAATCAAAGCCTCTCAATAACAAGTTTCATTTTATTTTTATCAAGTATATCATTCATTTAAAAATTCTCAAGGCAACAATAAATGATCAACGATGTTTAAGTGATTCAATTTGACCAAAGCTTATGAAGATTCATTAGAGGATTGATAAGACCAAAACCTCCTAACAATGAATCTCAAGGTTATTGGATCAAAGGATTCGAATTAACATACTTGGGCTTACAAACATGGGTTTGGGCCACGAATGATCATTTCTCGAATCGGGACAAAATTTAGCGCTATGTTAAGCAATCATAAATGGACTTATGTAGAAGTTGCACCTATTTTGAGGCCGGTCAATAGCAATCTTTGTATCATATGTTTTGAGAAATGATATGTAAATTATTCTCCAATAACATTTAGCACAAGTAAGAATGGGATAAGATGGAGAAGGAGGGTATGTATTAGATGAAAATGGTTTCAAATATCATCAACATCATTCATCCATCTTGATGGATTTGGTTTTTCAACCTATCAACATCCAAGATCCAATAATGTTGAATAATTTGTCCTAAAATTACTTACAAGTCAGTATCAAATTCCAAATCAAAATTTAAACAAGAATTATGTACAAAAGTTCTCAATTACAAGCCTTGAACAAAAGTAAAACCCTAAATACATTCCTAAGTCAAAATTAGGTTAAAAAATAGGAAAATAAGTTGAAAAATTATGTCCATTTAATTCTAATCTCCTAAAGACATCTAAAAGTGAGAGGCATGACTCAAAGTTCCTGAAAATAAAAGGAAATATGTTTTTGAGATTTAAACATCAAGACTATTTAGTCAAAGATCAAAATTAGACATGCTTTACAAAATATGTTGAATAAAATGGAAGATCATACTTAAAAAATCAATAATAAAAGTTTTAATGATCTTGATTCATCCAGGAACTTTGAGTGTATTTTCTTTTATTTTTAGAAATGAGGAAAATTGGAGATTTAACTCTTTCTTTATGCCTAAGAAAGAAAGGGCTTCACAAATATCAATTAACTTAAACCTTTTTGAAAAATGAGCTAACTGACATATAAAATCAATTAAGAATTATAAAAAATTAGTTTAAGCCCTTAGAGTCCATGATAATATTTTTCTTGAATTTTATCTCAGAAGTAAAAATTAAACAAAAATTATTTACTCCAAACAAAGAAAAAACAAGAAAAAAAAGGTAAATCCAATCAAATGATTTAATTTGTAACCCAAGAATTTTATAAAATTGGACAAAATTATCTTTAATAAGTAAACTCAGTGAGAAGCTAGAAAATATTTTTTTATAATTTTTTGATTTAGTAGAAATAGGAACATAAAATTTCAAAACTTAAAAGATTATTAAAACCCTAATTAACTATATGAATTTATTTAATAAAAAAATGATAAAAAAAGAAATCAAAATCAAAATATGAAAATATATGGAAAATAGAGTTTAAATGATTTTTTTTGATAATTTTCGAAGTGAGGAAAATATTAAAAGAAAATTTGAGAAAACAAAGAAAATTCAAAAATATAAAGGCTTATTACACCTACTTTTCTCAAAATGCACTGTAAAATGAGGCAAGAACATGTTCAATCAAAACATGTCACGCTATCATCCCTACCAAACAACAAACCCTTATCATTTTTGTAGTTTTAAAACATGACTTTCAGATCCAAATATCTCATGCGTTTCTTGATGAAAATAAAAAATGTAAACATCAAAGTTCAACATCAAAATGTGATGAACACGATAGTATCAAAAATTTCATGAAATGATGCATTAATGATAGAGAAACTCGTGCGCAAAAATTTCTGTATGAACATGGTTTGAGTTGTACAATTCATCAAACACTTTTCAACTTTAAATTTATCCTTTAATTCTCCACCAAATCAAGCGATCCAAAAATCAAAAATCATCACAAAAATGCAAGGAACATGAATATGCTACTGGATTATTCAAAAAACTTATGGATTAAAAGGAAGTGCAAGTTGCAATTATGATAGATAAATTATGGAGCCTACCTTGTGAAACAAATTTATTGATGCTTTAGCTCAAATAAAGAGCAAGCAATTCAGAGATGCTTGACTTGAAGATTCATAGGCAATGAATGGAGAGAGATGTGAAGGAAGCTTTGACAAAAATGGAGGAAGCTTGCTTGAGATTCAAAGAGAGAAGAATAATTCTGAACTTGCAAAGATAGAGGAGCTTCATGAGGAAGAGAGAGATAGCTTGCTTCTTATTTTTCTGTCCAACCTCTTTCAAATGAATCAAGCCTTGCTTTTATAGAGTGAGAAATGAATAAGAGGGTAGAAATGAGAAAATGAAAAGTGAGAGTGAGGTGGTGAGGTGTGTTGCCCGTTTTGCTTTTGTTACAGACTTCTTGGGTGTCCTTTTTGGTAAGTGAATAAAGCATGTGCATGTGAGCTGGCATGCTATTGCTTGGCTGATGCGAATCCCATGCATTTCCATGCAGAATTTACCAAAACCATGATTACAACTTCACCTCATCATATCTCTCTCCATAGTGCATGAAACATAACGAAGTTTGAATAAAAATGGAGAGGGAATTACATACTCCCACTTTCATGTTCAAAATGTTTCAAAACAAAGCTTGAATCAATGAGATAATTGGCTATGAATGCATACTTGTGAACCATTTGATGAAATGTCAAGTATGACTAGGCATTCCATGCGCGCGACATGCCTTGTGCTGGGCAAAAATTAAGCTTGCATGGTACCTTCTTCCCATGATTATATCTCAAAATGTAGGAGTTATTTTGAGAAACTTCCTGAAGCAAAGTTGTTCCTCATATTTAGGGCTTGATCTTTGATGTTGAACATTTTTCCAAATAATGAAAATTTCAAATAGAAAAGTGAGGATGAATGTGTGCCCATGAACTATTTGATGAAAGGTCAAACCTAGCGCGCGCGTGACATGCCTTGTGCTGGGCAAAAATGGCAACTTGAAGCTCCAAATATTAAGCATCATATCTCTTTCTACACTTGACAATTTAAGATGATTCTTGAATAAAAAATGGAGAAAACTTCAAACTCCAACTTTCATGTTTCCAACTTTTTGATTTGATCTCAAATGGACATTCAAAATTAACCATGAAGAAATCAGATTTTTGTGCATATTTGGGAAATTTCACTAAGTGTCCAAAAACTTCCAAGCTCCATAACTTTTTATCCTTTCACTTTTTGGACTTGAGGCCTCTAATACAAAGTTGAAATATTTTGTATCCTCTTTGCAGGCATGTAAAGTTTGTACATATTCAATAAAAATTGAGAAAGTTATGACCAATCAAAATTCAGCACTATGAACACTTAGAAAAAATCCAAAATTTTAAATAACTTCCTTGACAAGTTATCTCCAATTCACATTTCCTATTAATTTTATGCCACCATTGTCCATGAAATATGAAAATAGGGACATCAAATTTATAGTTGACAAAAATTCCCCTTGGTCAACAGTTGACTTTCGTTGACTTCTGACAAAATGACCAATTTACCCGTTTTTGTCAACTGAGCCTTTCCAAACCAAAATTGATGATCAAACTTCTAATCATAGGTGCTCATGAACATGTAGAGAAACATGGAATCATGTATTTCCCAAAAAGTCATAGATTTCATGATTAAATTCCAAACCCTAGTTTTGATCCTCTGTGCTAGGAGATGGTAAGATACATGCCATTATGCCATTACCTACAAGATGACATCCAAAGAGACGTATATGTATATTTTGATGTTAGTCAACATGATATATGTACAAGATTCACAAATCAAGGTACTTGGGGATACCTCATGGACAAACCTAAAGATAAGATGGAGTAGGGGAATTACCCAAACCCTAATGTGTGATTTTGTTGCATTGTGATGGTATGAGATGATAGAGGAATCTTAGGGGGGAAAATTGGGGTACAACAATCGTGCTAGAGGATTTAAGTGCACTTGGACTTTTTTTCGGATCAGAGCCCCTTTTCCTGAAGGTGAGGTTGAGCGTTCCATAGGCTTTAAGTGCACTTGGGTTTTTTTCCAGATCAAAGGCCCTTTTCTTGAAGGCGAGGTTGACCATGTCAGAGGCTTTAAGTGAAATTGGGCTTTTTTCAGATCAGAGCCCCTTTTCCTGAAGGCGAAGTTGACCGTGCCAGAGGCTTTAAGTGCGCTTGGTTTTTTTCCAAATTAGAGCCCTTTTTCCTAAAGGTGAGGTTGACCGAGTTGTTATACTTTTTACAATAGTGCTACAAATATTTTTTACTTCGGGTGCCTCATTAAAAACCCTTGCTCTTGCGAGCGAAAAGAGTGCATCACGTGCATTTTATCAACAACCTTATTAAATATTTTTAAAATAAAGTAAAGCCTAAGATAGGATACATTCCATGTTCTAGGTATTTGTGTGCCGTCTAGAGTTTCTAATTTGTAGGCTCCGTTGTTTAACTTCTGGAGACTCGGTACGGGCCCTCCCAATTGGGAGATAACTTTTCTTTATTATTGGGATCAATAATCCTTTTGAGGACTAGGTCACCTGATTGCAAACCTCTGACCTTCAGGTTGAACCTCTTAGCCAATCTACTCTTGACTACAAATTCCCTTATCTGGGCCATTTCTCGGACTTCGTCCACCAAGTCGACAGAGATGTTTAAATCATCCTTATTTGCTTCTTTGTCAAAGTGTTCCCTCCTCCATGTAGGGGTGTTGATCTCTACCGGTATCATTGCGTCAGCCCCGTATACCATCCGAAAAGGCGTTTCTCGGGTGGTGGAGTGCGGTGTTGTATGGTACGACTAAAGAATCTCTGGCAAGTACTCGGACCACAGGCTTTTTGCATCGTCCAACTTCTTCTTCATTCTAGTTAGGATGACATTATTGGATGCTTCAGATTATCCGTTGGTATGAGGATACTCTACTGATGTGAATCTGTTTTGGATACCTAGGTCTTTGTAGAATTCTATCACGACCGTGCTTGCAAACTATATCCCATTGTCGGACACTATAACTCTGGGTAGGCTAAATCTGCAAATGATGTTTTTCTAATAGAAGTGCCACACTTTTCAACCTTGATGTTTGCCACAACCTCTGTTTCTACCCACTTCGTAAAGTAATCCACATCTACAATCAGTAATTTTAGTTGCCCGAGTGTAGTGGGGAATGGTCCCATTATGTTCACTCTCATTGATAGAATGGCCATGGAGAAAAGATGGAGTGTAATAACTCGGTTGATGAGTGTATAAATGGCGAGTAAACTTGGAATTTGTCACACTTACTCATAAACTTAGCACAATCTTGCAGCATTCGAGGCCAATAATATCCATCTCGGAGAATCTTCCCGGATAGGGCTCTTCCTCCGATATGGCTACCGCATGCCCCATCGTTAACTTCCTTCATTACTAAGGTGACCTCCATTTTTGATACACATCTAAGAATGGGTGTGGACATTCCCATCTTGTACATTTATCAGACACTATAAGATAACGAGTAGATACCTTTTTTATACGCCTGACTTTGTTGGTATCCTCGGGCAGGATTCCTTGCATCAGGTATTGCAATATCGGGGCCATCCACCCAGTGGTGTGCTCAATTGACATGGTTTCTTCCTTCTCAATGATTTTTTTCTAGGGTCTCCTGTATCACCGTCTTTTTATCCCCAACACCTTGTGCTAGACAGTCAGGCTAATACATCGGCTCTTACGTTCTCTTCCCTTTGGTTGTGATTGATTTCGAATTCAACGAAGACCTTTACAGCCCCTGTGCTACTTAGAGGTACTTTAATAACTCCATGTAACTGGTTTGGTATTCCTCTCTCATCTGTCCTGCAATCAAATGTTAATCATTTTTTACCACTAGATGGGTGACTCCAACTTCCCCAGCTAATTTCATCCCCGCTATGAGAGCCTTATACTCCTCTTGTTTATTGCTAGCCTGAAAGTTGAAGCCTAAGGAGTATTCCAATATGAAGTCCCCAGGTCCCTCGAGAATGATCCTGGCTCCGTTGCCCTTAAGGTTGGAGGAACCGTCTACATAAAGAGTCTACCTGCTTACATTTTCTTCTGATATTGGGCTGCTTAGCTCAACTACGAAGTCGGCCAACACCTGTGATTTGATGCTAGTTCTCGGGGTAAATTTAATATCATACTCCGACAATTTCATAACCCATGTGACCATTCTCCCAGATAGATCTGACTTCTTCAGTATCTGTTTGATGGGATAATTAGTTCTTATGGTTACCGGATGACCTTGGAAGTATTGCCTCCACTTCCGGGATGTTGTCACCAATGTTAATGCCAACTTTTTGATCTTCTAGTAGCGCTGCTTAGCTCCTTTAACAACTTTGCTGACGAAGTACACCGGCTTTTCCCCATCTTCCCCCTCCAGCACAAGAATCGAGCTCATAGCTTTCTCAGAGATCTCCAGGTATAGAGTCAAGGGTGTGTTCTCCTCTGGTCTCGCCAGGATTGGGAAAGAGGATATGAAGCGCTTTACTCCTTGAAAGGTCTCTTTGCATGTTGTTGTCCATTCGAATTCCTGAAACTTCTTGAGGACCACGAAGAAATGAATCCATCTATCTCCAGCACATGACAAAAAAATTAGATAGAGCAACTAACCTTCCTGTTAATTGTTATACCTCCTTCTTCGAAGATGGGCTACACATGTCTATGATCGCCTCGAATTTGTCCGGGTAGGCCTCTATTCCTTGGTTGCTGAGCATGAACCTCAGGCATTTGTCAAATTGTACTCCAAAGATACATTTGTCTAGATTAAGCCTCATATCATACCTTCTTATGGACGCAAGTGTTTCTTTCAGGTCCATTACATGCCATTTTCCCATGGTGGTTTTGACGACCATGTCGTCTACATACACTTCTAGATTTCTTTCGGTTTGAGTGGTGAATACCTTATTCATTAGTCATTGATAAGTGACACCTGCATTCTTGAGGCTGAAAGACATTACTTCATAGTAATAATTACTCTGATCCGTCATGAAGGCAGTTTTTAGTGCATCATCCGGGCTCATGTGGATTTGGTTGTATCCCGAGTAGGCGTCCATGAAACTGGGCATCCAGTAGCCTGAGGTTTCATTGATGAGTCAGTCTATCTGCGGTAATGGGTATGGTTCCTTAGCGCATGCTTTATTGAGGTCTGTGAAGTCGACACACATACGCCACTTATCTGTCTTTGTTTTTACCATAACCACATTGGCCATCCAAGTAGGATATTTGATTTCTTTAATGAAGAAGACGTCGAGCAACTTCCCAACCTTGTCTTTTATAGTCTTTTTTCTTTTCTTCTCCACCCTTCCTCTTTATCTAAGACACGAGCTTTGTATCAGGATTTAATGCTAAATGATGACACATAAAATTGGGATCTATTCCAGGCATATCAGAGGGATTCCATGTGAACAAATCGACATTTTCCTTCAATAACTTCACAATTTCTACCTCCTCCTCCTAGGATAGACTACCCTCTATATAAGTTATTTCGGAGGGTGTGGTGGTGATCTAGACTTTCTTTGTTTCATCATAAGGAGAAAGGTTGTCTTCTGGTGAATCATCTCGTAGGTCTATATCGACCAGGTTGACTTTCAGCTCATTGGAGTACCCGGGCTCTTCGGGTTGTACCTTGTTCCTTAACTTCAGGTTTTCTTTATAACATTTCCTTGCCAACCCTTGATCATCTTTAACCACCCCGACCCGGCCATCCCCCAAGGGGTACTTCATAGTGAGGTATAGGGTAGAGAGAGAAACCTCTAAGGCATTAAAGGAAGGCCTCCCTACGATGATGTTATAGGGTGAAACAAGATTGACAATTAAGTATCTTACTCTGACCGTTTTAGCGTTCGCACTGCTTCCAAAGGTAGTCAGTATTGGGAGATGTCCCAACACTTGCACCTATTCTATTGAGAATCCGACTGAGGTGTCGTTGAAGGGTAATAGATCGGCTGTGTCGAACTCCATTCCCTTGAAGGCCTCCCAATATAGTACATCAGTTGAACTATCGGGGTCCACCAGCACCCTTTTCATGCTCTAATCTCTGATTTGTACTTTAATGACCATATGATCATTCTCGTGGGCCATAATTCCGATGACGTTCCTTTTGGAGAAGCTAACATGATTTATTCGTCAGGTCTGGTCTGGATTGCTCTCTACGGACAGCCCGAGTATGCTCATATTCCATCGCAGAGCTACGTCCTTGAAGGTGCCAACCATCATTTTGTACTTTACTGAGTTCGTGGGGCCTATTATTGCCATTTGATTGTTGATGGCAATAACATGCTCATGAGGATCAATTTTACCGTCGTAAGTTGTTAGTGACGGTGACTTGTAGTTTTCTGGGACTTAATCATCCCAAATGGCTTGAGACAGTGGTTAAGGCTCTAGGAGTTCCACTTCTGGCTGTTCGTCTCACAGGCTTTTAAGTTACAAGTCAGTGACATTGTCCTGTAGAGTCTTATTTTGCTGTCTTAGAGCCTCCACCATGGCTAGCAGTTGTGCCATGTTTAGGGGTCTCCTTCGGACTACATTCTGATGAATAAGTGTTGAGGTGTGGCCTAGGACAATTTTATTGAGGCCCCACAGTGGGCACAATGTTCTTGCGGAGAACAAATATTCGTTCAGCTTCCCCCTGAGAGTAGGGAAATCCACAAAAGTAGGTTTGTAGAATAATTGGGGGTTTGGGAGCTACGTTTATAGTTTGTATTTTCCCAAGAATAATGTCTTGCTTATCCCTGAGCCGCTTATATAGAATTCCTTTTTACGCCTTCAAGATCCGCGGTTAATGTGTGACTCTTGGGCTTCATAACTACATAACCTTTGTCGTCTCCATGAATGGAGGTTGTTGTACCCCAAAATTCGCCCTCCCTTTCTTCAGGAAACCATCGTAGATTTTTCAAAGTCCCCTGAAACAAGCCCAAGTCTTGAGTTATCCTTTTGCCCAAGCAAGTCACTCACAAGAGCAAGATGATCTCACAAACTCCAGAAACAACGCTTTCATCTTGAGGAAAATCAAATTCTAAGTGCTTAAAATGTTCCTATAAAATAAGTGTTTTTTAGAAAAATCAGCGCTTCAGAACTTCTGGACCCATTCCAGATGAAGACGGTCAGAAGTTGCAAGTTTGGCTCAACATGGTCAGAGGTTGGCTCTTCAGCAGCTACATCAGTTCAATCAGAAGTTGTAAACGTGGTTCAGAGTGTAAGCCTCAAACAGAACATGCCCCTTCAGCAGTTACACAAGCTCAGTCAGAACTTGCTAAAGGAATGCAAGAGAAACATGAAAGTATAAAGGCTCCTTCAGAACAGGTTGAAGTCAGAAGATGAAAGGTCAGAGGGATAGGTGTCACATTGATACAGAATCTCTAAGTCCAGATTGTCCAGAAGTAGACCCAAGGAACGTACCAGAAAACCAGGAGAATCTACAGAGCTTGCTAAGACAACAGGTAGCCAAGACCAGAGCATGGTTTATGCTGCTGATTCAACAACCAGAATGTTGGTATTGACAGGTCTTGTCACCATTTAATGCCCATTAATGCTTCCAACCACTCCTGAGCGTTCACGTGTGGCTGGGAAAATGCTTTTGCACAGATTCTGGCATGGGTCTTCACGCCACCGCCCATTTCAGAGGTCACTTCCCCCAATCTACGCCTGCTGCTGCTACCTAGACTGAAAAATAGCTGTTATCACAACTTCCCAGGAATTTCTGTCAAAGAACAACTTCAAACTCTGTTGGCGCCTTAAATGTTCAAGGTATCCACAAGAACTTTGCCTATAAATAGAGAGCTTTCCTCACTGCAAAAGACGTTCAAGAAGTTCAAGAAAAAGAAACAGAAAAATTGCTAAGAGAGAAACCAAACTCCTAAGCAACACAACATTCTGAAACTCTGCCAAAATTTCCAGCCTTGTTTCATCACTTTAAGTTTCTCACCTTCAACTTCATCAAACACCCAGCCCTTTTTCTGTAAACCAAAAACGTTCTTTCCAAACTTCTGACCCTATATACGTATACGCCTTCACTCCCCTTTTCCCAAATCTGTCCAGAACACCACCAGAACCAAAAGCTAACTTTCACCCACCATTTTCCAGAAAATCAGGTAAGCACCTGCTGACCCTCACCACACAGTTAAGCATCATCAGCTGTGCATATTCAAGTAACATAATGTAAATATTCATGTTATTGCTGTTTATATTCTGAGGACTCTCATACCTCAGAACGTTCTGAGCCAGTTTAGGACCTGCCTGTGACCTTGGTGATTCTGACCTCTGAGACATTTTGCTATTTTGCTGGATCCGTTCCAAATATGTTTTCTGTTTTGTGGAGTAACAACAGGATTGCAGATGTTCTGATTAGTGCAGGAAAAAGCCAAGTGCTGACTTTGACGTTAGCACATCTGAAGCTGTCAAATAACATCAGAACCTCTGAGAGTTATTGCCTTTTCAGCAGAATCTGAACTTCTGGGTTCTCCACTAACAAACTTCTGTCTTGCAGCGCAGGGAAATCAGAACTTCTGGTTTCCCCACTAACAAGGTTCTGTTTTGCAGGTTCTAGAGTCAGAAGTTCTGACTCATCCAGTTTCACCAACAGGTTGATCATCTGACAGCGGATCTGGGTCAGAACTTCTGATGGCCTCCCAACAGCGCGCGGGCTCCCTCTCTCTCTCTATATATCTTGTTTTCCGCTATTTTCTTTTTTGTCTATTTTTCTCGTTGAACCCCCATGTACAAATGTGTATCCCCCTCCCCTAACTATTGTAATAGCGTAGGATTTTACATTTCCGCTTCTTATTGCTAGTAATTAGGACGTGTATGACAAGATAAAATCAATGAAATAGAAAAACCTAATTCAAAGAAAAACTCTTGTAGGCAATAAAACACACTTGCACACTAACACCCCTAGGGTACTCCACTTTGTTGCCTTCAAATAAACGGACCATATTGTATGTTGAACTTCCTTGGGCAAAGCAGACAACTTGAATGATCATAGTCCCTCGATAAAACTTTTCAAAAACAAACAAAAACAAATGATCAAGTCCCTTAAAGAAAATTGCCCAAAGATATTTAACACCGTTGCAATTATGGTCTAAACGATGACCCGCGCCTGTCCCTTTCACATCCTAACATAAGGTTGTCCACCAAATTCAATGGTGGAACAAACTTGTTAAAAGGGTTAAAACATAGCAATAATATTTTTGAGAAATTTAGGAGTAGACAACCTCTTAGTTACTTGAATCAAACTTGCAAAACAAAACACTTGCCTAATTTCAAAATCACACATCACAACACTTTCAAAACAAACTTTCAAAAACAAATGAAAACCTTTTCAAAAGACATACACCTTTGTATACATCCCAACATGGATCATTACAAAGGTTGCCACTACATTGGCCTCTTTCCAAAATATTTTCAAACCCACACACAAAGCACCATTTCAAACAAATTGAAAACAAAAGGCAAGTGATCTAAGCAAGTAACTAAGAGCCCATGGATAACCATGGATAGAAAGGGTGCTAATACCTTCCCTTTCTATAATCTACTCCCCGAACCCAAGAAAACATCTCAAAAGGTTTTTGCTGTGCTTTTAAACCTTTCCTTAGGATAAAATAAAAAGTCGGTGGCGACTCTTGCTCAACCACAACATTTGCGAATACAAACGCAAACCTCAAGTCAGTTCTCCCACCGTATCACAGAACTGGCGACTCTGCTGGGGAAAGTTTGAAAGTGGAGTGACCTTAGGGTTTAGATCACCTTTTGTTTTCAATTAATTGTCTTGTTTGCTTTTACATTTGTGGGCTTTGTATCGGAGTTTTATAGATCCTAACCCGGATCTGGGGATACCTTCTTAGAAAGTAGCAACAAGGCTGTGAGGGAACTATGCGGGGTATACCGACATGGTTGAAACAGTCTGCTACGTTGATGTGGCACTTTGGTGTGTACCGGTAACCCTTGAGTTCAGTCAAGGAGAGTACGGGGCCTCCGCGTGGTGTCGTGAAGCATCAACAGACCTTAGGAACCTTAATTGAACTATCTTGGCCTCTTTAGGGTAGTGAGATAACTGACTTTGGTGCAGTCCGAGGTTGGTTGATACTCGATACTACACTCAATTGAGGGTTGCTTTCCTGGAATATTTCGGTCACCAGTTCAGTGGCTAAATCGAAACGATGAACAATGAAAGAAATCCCGTGATATTGGGACCTTTAGAACCCGGTTACTTTTGATAGGACAGGTTGAGCCCACCAAACTTCAAGAGGGTAATACCCAGACTCCATGCAGGCCTAAACTCTAAGGGTTTGTGTGACTTGTGTGCCTTACCATGTTTGCTTTTGTGAATACTTATAGTGTATTTAATCATCACATCATTACATCATACAAACATCATGAGCATTGACTAACCATTTCAAGGGTTTCGAATCTTCATCTTTGTTCTTGTTTTATAGGACATGGAAACTGCTCGCAGAAAGACAATTCAGATTAGCCTTGTAAAGATCCCTCCTCAGCTTAAGGAACTTTTGTCCAGGATTCCCGAGGGTTCTTCATTCAGTGAGAGACATGGAAGACTCATCAGCTTGGTTAACACCAACATTGAGGAGGACTTGATAAAGGTCCTGTTCCAATTCTTTGACCCTCTGCATCACTGCTTCACCTTCCCGGATTATCAGTTGGTGCCTACATTGGAAGAGTTCTCCCGACTTCTGAAGGTCCCTATCCTTGATCAACTACCCTACAACGGTACGGAAGAGGAACCCAAGCTTGAAGAGATTGCTAAAGCCTTGCACTTACAGACATCTGACCTCAAAGGACATTGGGAAGTTAGAAGTGGTATCAAAGGGTTCTTAGCCAGGTTTCTGTTTGAAAAGGCCCAAGAATGTTGGAACTCTCTTGACCTACGAGCTTTTGAAGAAGTTATGGCCCTCCTTGTCTATGGTTTGGTGTTGTTCCCTAATCCCGATCAGCTCATTGATATCAGTGCTGTCCAGATCTTCATGACCAGGAATCCTATACCTACACTGCTGGGGGACATCCTTCACTCATGTTACACTCGAACCATGAGAAGAAGGGGTGTCCTTATGTGTTGCACTCCTCTCTTGGGAAGGTGGTTTATTTCGCACCTTCCACAATCAGTTGTGAAGAACGAGCAGGGTTTGAGATGGTCACAACGGTTAATGACTCTCACGCATGCAGATATACATTGGTGTCCTAGGTCCAGGGAAGACGTCACTATCATTGATCGTTGCGGGGAGTACCCTAATGTTCCTTTACTTGGAATCAGAGGAGGTATTACTTATAGCCCATGCCTGGCTTGGAGACAGTTTGGTTATGCTCGGAGGGATGGCCCTCATGACATGTTAATTCCTGACATAGTTTTCGACTTCGACAACGATACTCAAGGACTTCGTCAGAAATTTATCAGAGCTTGGAGGATGCCAAGTAGGATAGGCAGCAAGACATTAGGGCACCGGAACTCCATCCCGTTGGAACCTTACCTCAAGTGGGTACGAGCCCGCTCCCAGAAATTAGTGATGCCTTATCCTCATATGCTTCCTGTAATCAAAGAACCAGTCTTGGAGGGAGAAGCATCCTACACCATTCAACATCCCGACATGCCCACCTCCTGGGAAGAGATGCAGAAGAGTTGGGTCCAGCTTAAGGAAGAACGGAATTCTCTTGAGACCAGTCTACATGCTAGTGAAAAGAAAGTCCTGGAACTCACCCGCCTGCTGCACGAGGAAAGGAATCTCAACACTTACATCGCGCCAAAGAGGATGCGCAATGTCTTTTTACCTTAAGGAGTTATTTTGTAATATTTGGCCCATGAGGCGTTTATGTACTAACGAATTTCTCCTTATTAATATGATGTGCGTTCCTTTTTGTCTATAACAAATTTTGAATATTCTAAATCCTTGAATGCATTGCATACATACGCATTCCATTGCACCATATGCATAGCAGGTACACTATTTCACAGGTTGCTTAATTTTCTTCGCTGTTTGTGTGAACAGTCATCATGAATCCAGACTCCTCCAGTGAGCAAGCAATCAAGGCCCTTCAGGCCCAAAGTGCACAGTTTCAAGAGATGGTCCTAAGCCTAGCCCAAGGTCAGCAAGAGTTGAAGACTCTACTCCTGAAGAAGAAGAAGAAAAAGAGGACTGCATTGTTCAACACCGGACGCCGTTTTGGGAACACACTCCACAATGAAGCTGATCCAACCACTTCTTCTGCTGAGAAAAATAGTCCCCAAGGGGGAGGAGCTCCTAGTCCCGCAGTCTCCGACAACGAGACGGACTATAACGATGAACAATACCCACCTGCTGCTGACCGATACAAGCAATTGGAGGACCGCTTGAGCGCCATGGAAATTCAGAATGTGCCGGGACTGGATTTCGGAGATTTAGGGTTATCTTCTGGGATAGTCATTCCACATAAGTTTAAGGCGCCTGCCTTCGCCAAGTATGATGGGGTCTCCTGCCCAAAGCTGCATCTAAGGTCGTACGTAAGGAAAATCCAACCTTACAGGCGGATAAGAACCTCTGGATTCACTTCTTCCAAGACAGCCTCTCGGGGTCACAGCTTGAATGGTTCTACCAATTGGATGGAGCTAGCATCCGACACTGGGAAGATTTGGCAACCGCATTCTACAGACAATACCAATACAATTCTGATCTCGCTCCTACGCGTACCCAACTTCAGGGTATGTCTCTAGGGACGGGTGAAGGGTTCAAAGAGTACGCTCAAAAATGGAGAGATTTGGCTGGCAGGGTGCAGCCTCCATTAACTGATCGAGAGCTGGTTGATATGTTCCTTGGGACTTTGTCTGGTCCGTTTTTCAATCATTTGGTTGGTAACTCCTCTGCTGGATTTACAGATTTGATATTAACGGGAGAAAGAATTGAAGCTGGCATCAGGTCAGGCAAGATACAGAAGGCTGCCTCTACAAGTGCCGAGAAGAGGCCGTTTAAGAAAGAAGCAAGTGCCGTCTATGGTCCTAGAAGACAAGTCAAGCCCGAAAGTCGCCAAGCCGTCAACGCTTTGGTCATCTCCAAACCTGTTGCTGCTCCTCAGCAGTACAATCAACAAAGAAGCGAAAGGCCCAAGAGGCAGTATACCCGACTAAGTATGACATTATCTCAAATTTTACCCCAACTATTATCCACCAACCTGGTGACCCTCAAAGAAGCTCCTAAGGTCGTCAACACTGCGTCTCCTAAATACAACCCAAATGCCCGGTGTGCTTATCATTCTGATAGTCCCGGGCACACCACTGATGATTGTTGGGCCTTGAGAAACAAAGTGCAAGATCTGATCGACGCGAAGGAAATTCAGTTTGAAGCACCAGAAAGACCAAATGTTGTAACGGCTCCTATGCCCCAGCATAGGGTAAATGCCATTGAGGAAGAAGTGTATGCTGTTTCGGTAGATGAAGTTGTTACCCCTCTGAAGACTGTTAAGAAGAACCTACTGCGGGCCGGTTTATTTCCGGGTTGCGGTGAAGGTTGCCTATTCTGTGCTATTTCCCTATCTGATTGTCCCCTGCTGAGGTTAGGCATCCAAGGCCTAATGGATAGCAAGGAGATTCTATTCAAAAAGACTGCTGTTCATTTGGTTCCGATGAAAGAAGTTTCTGTGATTACCATCTTCAAAAATCCAATCAAGGCTTCCCCGAAGAAGCCTATTCAAATCATGACAGTTGCGCCTGTGATCATTACTGTTCCGGGGCCCCTCTCTTACGTGTCTGATAAAGCTGTCCCCTGGCATTATGGGGCAGACGTATATGTAAATGGAATCAAACGAGAATTCGACGCTGGTGCCAGTATCTGCGATATCACTGGTCCAGCCAAGGTCACCCGCAGTGGCAGGCTCTTCTCGCCTGACATTGCACCGCCCGCTATTCGAAAACCCCTCCTCATAAAACCTACAAGTTTACCTAGTCCTGTTGCCGATCAAATTGTGTCCCCTGCTGCCGAGTCATCAAATGCTCGGGGCAAAGGGATTGAAGAAGAGCCTGCCCGGATGGAGGCACCAATACCCATAAATGCTGAGGCCTCCCGACAAGAAATGGAGGAGATTCTGAAAATAATAAAGAAGAGTGATTTTAATGTTGTCGAGCAGTTGGGGCATACGCCCTCCAAGATCTCCCTGCTCTCCTTGTTGCTATGCTCCGAGGCCCATGCTAAGGCCTTGATCTCATTTCTCAAGACGGCCCATGTGCCGCAGGAGACGTCTGCAGTCCAGTTCACTGATTGCATAGCAAATCTGACGGCGGACAACGGTTTGGGTTTTTCAGATGCTGACTTGACCATAAAAGGGAGAGACCACAACGATGCCCTGCATGTCTCTATTGAATGCAGGGGCACTACTCTGGCACATGTATTGGTGGATACTGGTTCTTCCTTTAATGTTCTACCGAAAAAGGCTTTAGATCGTCTGGATTATGAAGGCCTGGAGTTGAAACCCAGCAATATCGTCGTCAGGGCCTTTGATGGTTCCAAAAGGATGGTTCATGGAGAGGTTAACATCCCTATTCGTGTGGGCTCTCAAGTATTTGACTCTACTTTTTATGTGATGGATATACGTCCATCGTACTCTTGTCTGTTGGGTCGACCTTGGATCCATAAAGCTGGGGCAGTGACCTCCACCTTGCACCAAAAGCTGAAGTATCCCGTCAAGGGGAAGATCGTCACTGTACAAGGAGAAGAGGAGTATATGGTGAGCCATTTGAATTCCTTCAGATACATCGAGATGGACGGAGAGTTTATTGAAACCCCCTTCCAGCATTTCGAGGAGGTGCATCCAATTTCAGCAGCTGCAGAGACAATGGCCGAAGAGAATGATTCCTTGAAGATGGCTTCCCTAAGGGATGCCCGGGCTGTGGTTCGGAAAGGCAATTGTGCACACTGGGGTCAGCTTCCTGACTTCACTCAGAAGAACGACAAGTTTGGGCTAGGCTTTACTGCAGAGGCTCAGAAGGCGATGCGCAAAGAGAAGATCGGAAAGGCTCCGGTGTTTATTTCCAGCTCAAGGGTGAATGCTATCGAGGAGGATGTAGGGGAAGCAGAGCTTGACAGTTGGATCTACCCGACTACCAGCAACGGACCAAGCAACTGGACGTCGAAGGATTTTACCCCTATCACATTTGTCACGCAGTAATTAATTTCTTTTGATTTCCGATTTGTAACGAACAATATGTTAAAACTTTGTTGGCTCGGTGTCCTACCCGGGACATCGTAGCTCCATTTGTGAGGGCTTTTTGTATGACATTTCCATATATCATCAATCACAACATTGGACGTTTGTTGCATTTCAAATCTTGTGCTCTTTTCTTTCTGTGTTATATATATTGCAAAACAGCTATATTTACACACACTCACTTATACAGGTTTCAATCCACTCTGGATCTCACTGGTAACAGCTCTGCTACCGCCAGTTATGACTTCGAAAATCCGATCAACTTAGCCGAAGACGAAGGTGAAGATGATTGCGAAGTGCCTGGTGAACTTGCGAGACTGCTACTTCAGGAAGAGAGGGCTATTCAACCACATGAAGAGCCTGTGGAGACAATTAACCTAGGTACTGAGACAGATAGGAAAGAGGTCAAGATTGGTGCCAATCTAGAGCTCAGCGTGAAACAACGATTGATCCAGATGCTACGAGACTACATGGAGATTTTTGCTTGGTCCTATGAAGATATGCCTGGTTTGGATGCCGACATTGTAGTTCACCATCTGCCAACCAAGGAAGATTGCCCTCCGGTAAAGCAAAAAGTCCGACGGATGCGTCCAGAGATGTCTGAAAAGATCAAGGCCGAGGTTATGAAACAGTTTGACGCCGGGTTCCTTGCAGTGACTTCTTACCCTCAGTGGGTTGCCAATGTTGTGCCAGTGCCGAAGAAGGACGGTAAAGTCAGAATGTGTGTCGACTACAGGGATCTGAACCGGGCCAGCCCCAAGGATGACTTCCCCCTACCTCACATTGATGTCCTTGTTGACAACACAGCTCAACACAAGGTGTTCTCCTTCATGGATGGTTTTTCAGGGTATAATCAGATCAAGATGGCTCCGGAAGATATGGAAAAGACTACCTTTGTGACTCAGTGGGGCACCTTCTGTTACAAGGTCATGCCGTTCGGGTTGAAAAACGCTGGGGCAACCTATCAACGTGCCATGATTGCTTTATTTCATGATATGATCCATCATGAGATTGAGGTATATGTTGATGACATGATTGCAAGGTCTCAAACTGAGGAAGAACACCTTGACCATCTGAGGAAGCTGTTTGACCGACTAAGGTTATACAAGCTGAGGTTGAATCCCAACAAATGCACCTTAGGGGTGAGGTCCGGAAAATTGCTAGATTTCATTGTAAGTGATAAAGGTATTCAGGTGGACCCTGCCAAGGTAAAAGCCATACAAGAGATGCCAACTCCAAAGACCGAGAAAGAAGTCAGAGGCTTCCTGGGACGACTGAATTACATTGCCTGGTTCATCTCACATCTGACTGCCACTTGTGAGCCAATCTTCAAATTACTGAAGAAAGATCAAATAGTACGCTGGAACGATGAATGTCAGGCTGCTTTTGAAAAGATAAAGGAGTACCTCCAAGAGCCACCCATTCTTATGCCACCAGTGGAAGGAAGACCTCTGATACTATACTTGACGGTACCTGATAATTCAATGGGGTGTGTGCTGGGGCAGCATGACGAGTCTGGCCGAAAAGAGCACGCTATTTATTACTTGAGCAAAAAGTTTACCGACTGTGAGTCTCGTTACTCACTGCTTGAGAAAACTTGCTGCGCTCTTGTATGGGCTGCTCGCCGGCTGAGACAGTATATGCTGACTCACACTACTTTATTGATTTCAAAGATGGATCCCATCAAGTACATATTTGAAAAGCCCGCTCTGTCTGGAAGAATAGCGAGATGGCAAATGATCTTAACAGAATATGACATCCAGTATACAACTCAGAAAGCAATTAAGGGAAGTGTACTGGCTGATCATTTGGCACACCAACCTGTGAACAATTACCAATCATTAAACTTTGATTTTCCGGACGAAGACATCATGGTGGTAACTGACTGTGAAGTACCTGGACCGGATGAAGGACCTGAGGAAGGATCCCGATGGTCTATGCATTTTGATGGAGCCTCCAATGCTTTGGGTAACGGCGTCGGCGCTGTAATCATATCTCCCAAAGGAACTCATACTCCCCTCACCGCCCGATTATGTTTCAGCTGCACCAACAACATGGCAGAATATGAAGCATGTATCATGGGTTTACAAGCTGCAATCGATTTGAGGATCAAATTTCTGAGTGTCTTCGGAGATTCCGCCCTCGTGATCAATCAGATCAAAGGCGAGTGGGATACGAAACACCCGAATCTTATTCCTTACAAGGAGTATGTGTCGACCTTGCTCCCTCACTTTGAAGAGATAACTTTTGAGCATTTCCCCAGAGAGGAGAATCAGCTAGCGGACGCACTAGCCACGATGTCTTCAATGTTCAAAGTTAAATGGGACAATGAGGCTCCCCGAATCATAATCTGGAAGTTGGATGAACCGACATACTGCTGTGAGCTCGAGGCTGAGAAGGTGGCTGAAAAACCCTGGTATCACGAGGTAAAGAGGTATTTGGAAGCTCAGGAATACCCTGAAGGTGCATCTGTCAATGATAAGAAGTTCATGAGAAGGTTTGCTGCAAAATTCTTCCTCAGCAACGGCATTCTCTACAAACGGAATCATGATTCGACTCTGCTGCGTTGTGTGGATAAGGCTGAAGCGGAGAAAATCATGATGGAACTGCATGAAGGTACATTTGGAACATATTCCAGTGGACACACCATGGCTAAGAAAATCCTTCGGGCAGGATATTTTTGGTCCACAATGGAAGCCGATTGTTACCAGCACTCCCGAACTTGTCATAAATGCCAGATCTATGCTGACAAGGTGCATATCCCTCCGGTTCCTTTGAATGTCCTGACGGCACCTTGGCCCTTCGCAATGTGGGGCATCGATATGATCGGTGAAATCCGACCAACAACATCCAATGGGCATCGCTTCATCTTGGTGGCGATCGATTACTTCACGAAATGGGTTGAGGCAGCTTCCTACGCCACAGTAACCAAGAGCGTCGTAGCACGTTTCATCCGGCATAATCTGATCTGTCAGTACGGCGTCCCCGAAAGAATCATTACGGACAATGGTACTAATCTCAATAACAAAATGATCACTGAACTCTGTGAACAATTCAAGATACAGCACCACAATTCTTCTCCCTACCGACCGAAGATGAATGGGGCTGTAGAGGCAGCCAATAAAAATATCAAGAAAATTGTGCAGAAGATGACAGTGACCTATAAAGATTGGCACGAGATGTTACCGTTCGCTCTTCATGGGTACCGCACCTCAGCAAGGACGTCAACCGGAGCAACTCCCTTCTCCTTAGTCTATGGCATGGAGGCAGTCTTGCCAATCGAGATCCAGATACCCTCTCTCCGGATAATGAAGAATGCAGACTTGAATGAAGATGATTGGATCCAGACTCGACTTGATCAATTAAATCTGATTGACGAAAAGAGGCTCACTGCTATCTGTCATGGTCAAATGTATCAGAAACGGATGATCAGGGCATTTAACAAGAAAGTCAGACCGCAAGAGTATCAAGTTGGGGACCTGGTGATCAAACGCATCATCCTTCCTCAAAGTGATCCCCGGGGCAAATGGACCCCTACTTACGAAGGGCCATTTGTGGTTAAACGTGTGTTCTCAGGAGGGGCCATGATCCTAACCACCATGGATGGTGACGACCTTCCCCACCCCGCCAACGCAGACATAGTGAAAAATACTACGCATAAATAAGAGACCCGCTAGGTTGACATACCTAGGCAAAATAAGGGATTCCCGGCGAACCAAAAGGGTTCGGGCAAAAGTAAGGGATGAAATTAATAAAAAAATCTGTACACCCGGCAAGTCGAAAACCTGAAAGGGCGGCTTGGGCAAAAATGGGTATCCCGGTGGACTGAAAACCCGAAAGGGCGGTCCAGGCAAAAGTTAGGGATAAAAGCGTAACACTATGTCTCATTGGATCACTTCGCATCCGGAATTCGGTATCAACTATCTGGCTCAGGTTTCGGCATCGACCAATCAGTTTCATCTTCAACCAGGTAGCAAAGCGATGAGACGTTCGAAGACATAAAGGCAATAGCAGAGTTGGAACCCAGTGGGATTGTTCACATAGCTGTTTTGTTTCCTTTTTCAAATTGTAAACTCTATACTATTTGGCGATGTCCTCTTATTAGGATGTCAGCCTCTTGTACAAAAACGCCTATTCGCAGGCAAAGTTTAAATCAATACAAATTCACTTGTCCATACAAATTGCCATTGTTTTTCCTTTTTCTGTTTTGTCTTGCAAAGAACGTCCAATGTTCATTTTTTGATATATGCATTTGACGTTAAATTGCTGATTCATAAATATTTGCATATAAAACAAGAGATTAATTACAAGTGACATCAAAGACAGGGGCAATGTGGAGTTGTCTAATGCAGTCTGGTTGTTTTGTCCGCCAAGGCACCAAGGTAGGTTCAACTGAAGAATGTGGCCAAATCCTCTCAATTCCCCGCAGAGTAAAACAGGATGCGACAAATACTTTCCCCAAGCGGAGTTGATTCCCCGTCGATCCTGAAAAGGCACAACATTCCCCGGCAGTTCTTATAGCTCATCCCTAGTAGATTCTGGAAGTTTATCCCCTGCAAAGTACGGACGTCTCTCCCGAGTTTTATTTAGAGTTATTTCCTCACAAGGACTTATAACTGGGTTATCCTCAGCTAAAAGCCACGGAAGACCGCTCTCGGCAAAGTTCCTTCAAATCCCCAGCGGAGTCTATCTTTGGTATTCCCAAGCAGAGTTTATCTTTGGAGTTCCCCAGCGGAGTTCATCATCATTTTCCTCAGCGGAATCCGTCGTTAAAGTCCTCAGCAGGCCTCTCATCAAAACTTCGGCCAAATATCTCTTCCACAGAACAATTCTCCGGCCGTTCGTCAAGGATTTATTTTCCCCAAAGACGAAATTACATTCATGAACATTTTACATTTTCATACATCTTGCTTACATGCATGATGAAGCGCATACAACATCTCATGTTGAACATCGTGATATTATGCATATCATACATCATGACATTGCATACAACTTACGTTTTTGCCATTTCAGGAAAAAGACAATCTCAGAAACGACTACCTTCAACTGTCACAATTCCGGATCCGATACCTGTATCTAGCCAGGGCACATCGGAGAGTGATCAGTTTCCAGACTCGACTCCTGTATCTAGCCAGGGCACGTCTGCAGAGTTCAAAGATTCGATTCCTGTATCCAGCCAGGGCACATCTATCAACTATAACAGTTTGAAGATTCGATTCCTGTATCCAGCCAGGGCATATCTGCTGACTACATTTCCAGACTCGATTCCTGTATCTAGCCAGGGCACGTCTGAACAGCTCCAGATTCGATTCCTGTATCCAGCCAGGGCATATCTGCTGACTACATTTCCAGACTCGATTCCTGTATCTAGCCAGGGCACGTCTGAAGAGTTTGAAGATTCGATTCCTGTATCCAGCCAGGGCACATCTATTGACAACTATTTCCAGATTCGATTCCTGTATCCAGCCAGGGCATATCTGCTGACTACATTTCCAGACTCGATTCCTGTATCTAGCCAGGGCACGTCTGAACAGCTCCAGATTCGATTCCTGTATCCAGCCAGGGCATATCTGCTGACTACATTTCCAGACTCGATTCCTGTATCTAGCCAGGGCATATCTGCTGACTACATTTCCAGACTCGATTCCTGTATCTAGCCAGGGCACGTCTGAACAACTCCAGATTCGATTCCTGTATCCAGCCAGGGCATATCTGCTGACTACATTTCCAAACTCGATTCCTGTGTCTAGCCAGGGCACGTCTGAAGAGTTTGAAGATTCGATTCCTGTATCCAGCCAGGGCACATCTATTGACAACTATTTCCGGATTCGACTCCTGTATCCAGCCAGGGCACATCTATGAGCAACCGATTGTAGATTCGATACCTGTATCTAGCCAGGGTATATCTACATAAGGAGACTAAGGATCAAACACCTGTAACAAGCCAGGAAAACATCCGCCTCTCTCAAATACACAAGTTCTCGCTAAGGAATCTCTTATGCGATCGACACCTCCAAATGGCATCCATAAGCCCATCTCCCTATCTACCACCTCTCCAAATGGCATCTATAAGCCCATTCCCGACATCACATTGCTGATACTCTACTAAGCGAGTGCAAATTTTCGGGCACTCTGGTGTCCAATCTCCTTTTACCTTCGAGTCGCGAAAGGCAAACTCGCCAATCTAACTCTTCAGGTTCAAGAAGATTGAACAGGGGCAACTGTTGTACCCCAAAATTCGCCCTCCCTTTCTTCAGGAAACCATCGTAGATTTTTCAAAGTCCCCTGAAACAAGCCCAAGTCTTGAGTTATCCTTTTGCCCAAGCAAGTCACTCACAAGAGCAAGATGATCTCACAAACTCCAGAAACAACGCTTTCATCTTGAGGAAAATCAAATTCTAAGTGCTTAAAATGTTCCTATAAAATAAGTGTTTTTTAGAAAAATCAGCGCTTCAGAACTTCTGGACCCATTCCAGATGAAGACGGTCAGAAGTTGCAAGTTTGGCTCAACATGGTCAGAGGTTGGCTCTTCAGCAGCTACATCAGTTCAATCAGAAGTTGTAAACGTGGTTCAGAGTGTAAGCCTCAAACAGAACATGCCCCTTCAGCAGTTACACAAGCTCAGTCAGAACTTGCTAAAGGAATGCAAGAGAAACATGAAAGTATAAAGGCTCCTTCAGAACAGGTTGAAGTCAGAAGATGAAAGGTCAGAGGGATAGGTGTCACATTGATACAGAATCTCTAAGTCCAGATTGTCCAGAAGTAGACCCAAGGAACGTACCAGAAAACCAGGAGAATCTACAGAGCTTGCTAAGACAACAGGTAGCCAAGACCAGAGCATGGTTTATGCTGCTGATTCAACAACCAGAATGTTGGTATTGACAGGTCTTGTCACCATTTAGTGCCCATTAATGCTTCCAACCACTCCTGAGCGTTCACGTGTGGCTGGGAAAATGCTTTTGCACAGATTCTGGCATGGGTCTTCATGCCACCGCCCATTTCAGAGGTCACTTCCCCCAATCTACGCCTGCTGCTGCTACCTAGACTGAAAAATAGCTGTTATCACAACTTCCCAGGAATTTCTGTCAAAGAACAACTTCAAACTCTGTTGGCGCCTTAAATGTTCAAGGTATCCACAAGAACTTTACCTATAAATAGAGAGCTTTCCTCACTGCAAAAGACGTTCAAGAAGTTCAAGAAAAAGAAACAGAAAAATTGCTAAGAGAGAAACCAAACTCCTAAGCAACACAACATTCTGAAACTCTGCCAAAATTTCCAGCCTTGTTTCATCACTTTAAGTTTCTCACCTTCAACTTCATCAAACACCCAGCCCTTTTTCTGTAAACCAAAAACGTTCTTTCCAAACTTCTGACCCTATATACGTATACGCCTTCACTCCCCTTTTCCCAAATCTGTCCAGAACACCACCAGAACCAAAAGCTAACTTTCACCCACCATTTTCCAGAAAATCAGGTAAGCACCTGCTGACCCTCACCACACTGTTAAGCATCATCAGCTGTGCATATTCAAGTAACATAATGTAAATATTCATGTTATTGCTGTTTATATTCTGAGAACTCTCATACCTCAGAACGTTCTGAGCCAGTTTAGGACCTGCCTGTGACCTTGGTGATTCTGACCTCTGAGACATTTTGCTATTTTGCTGGATCCGTTCCAAATATGTTTTCTGTTTTGTGGAGTAACAACAGGATTGCAGATGTTCTGATTAGTGCAGGAAAAAGCCAAGTGCTGACTTTGACGTTAGCACATCTGAAGCTGTCAAATAACATCAGAACCTCTGAGAGTTATTGCCTTTTCAGCAGAATCTGAACTTCTGGGTTCTCCACTAACAAACTTCTGTCTTGCAGCGCAGGGAAATCAGAACTTTTGGTTTCCCCACTAACAAGGTTCTGTTTTGCAGGTTCTAGAGTCAGAAGTTCTGACTCATCCAGTTTCACCAACAGGTTAATCATCTGACAGCGGATCTGGGTCAGAACTTCTGATGGCCTCCCAACAGCGCGCGGGCTCCCTCTCTCTCTCTATATATCTTGTTTTCCGCTATTTTATTTTTTGTCTATTTTTCTCGTTGAACCCCCATGTACAAATGTGTATCCCCCTCCCCTAACTATTGTAATAGCGTAGGATTTTACATTTCCGCTTCTTATTGCTAGTAATTAGGACGTGTATGACAAGATAAAATCAATGAAATAGAAAAACCTAATTCAAAGAAAAACTCTTGTAGGCAATAAAACACACTTGCACACTAACACCCCTAGGGTACTCCACTTTGTTGCCTTCAAATAAACGGACCATATTGTATGTTGAACTTCCTTGGGCAAAGCAGACAATTTGAATGATCATAGTCCCTCGATAAAACTTTTCAAAAACAAACAAAAACAAATGATCAAGTCCCTTAAAGAAAATTGCCCAAAGATATTTAACACCGTTGCAATTATGGTCTAAACGATGACCCGCGCCTGTCCCTTTCACATCCTAACATAAGGTTGTCCACCAAATTCAATGGTGGAACAAACTTGTTAAAAGGGTTAAAACATAGCAATAATATTTTTGAGAAATTTAGGAGTAGACAACCTCTTAGTTACTTGAATCAAACTTGCAAAACAAAACACTTGCCTAATTTCAAAATCACACATCACAACACTTTCAAAACAAACTTTCAAAAACAAATGAAAACCTTTTCAAAAGACATACACCTTTGTATACATCCCAACATGGATCATTACAAAGGTTGCCACTACATTGGCCTCTTTTCAAAATATTTTCAAACCCACACACAAAGCACCATTTCAAACAAATTGAAAACAAAAGGCAAGTGATCTAAGCAAGTAACTAAGAGCCCATGGATAACCATGGATAGAAAGGGTGCTAATACCTTCCCTTTCTATAATCTACTCCCCGAACCCAAGAAAACATCTCAAAAGGTTTTTGCTGTGCTTTTAAACCTTTCCTTAGGATAAAATAAAAAGTCGGTGGCGACTCTTGCTCAACCGCAACATTTGCGAATACAAACGCAAACCTCAAGTCAGTTCTCCCACCGTATCACAGAGGTGTTTAAAGTTATATAACATTGGTCTAAGTGCACCATCGACAGTTACAGTCATTAATGAGCCGAGTTGATGAGTGGTCATGGGTAGGTGGATTTCGGCCGCTAATCTCATCCAGATTTACGACATACATGGGTTGCTACCCGGGGATGTGATGGTCGTCTGGTACGATTGGCCGAGATGCACCCCGGGTACCCTTTACCCTCGAGTCAACCAGCGGTTTCGCTTCCTCTTCAGCAGATTTCGCTACCCGGTCGTGAATGGTATTTCTGGAATGTACACAACCAAATTTAGAAGATTACACTTCAGATACAAAAAATTAAACTCTTGTTTAAAAGCTTCGAGTGAGAATAATAACTTGACAAACTATCAAGTAACAATTTCTCTACCACATAATATCATGAGATGCATGGGTGAGTTATAATATGCACGAGAGAATCTCAAAACCCAAGACTTAAGCTTCCCCTAATTTTACAATTGTTGAAAAACATAAATTACATTAGTTTCGATATTCACATCTACAGTCCATGGGTTTCGATATTCTGCATCCAAAAGTTTCTTGATCCATAAGTTGAGTGATGCACCAATTATGCAAACAATCTCCTTTAATCTTGGAAAAAACCGATACATAGTTTCCTAATTTGTCTCAAGGCCCAAATTAGTATCTTTTATACAGTTGGAGATATAGTCTTGTTCCAAAACAAATATCTTGACCTACGAAAATCTCTGATACATATCCAAAGGAAATATAACAGAATCAAATCAAATATGTCAAGATTTAAAAATACAACAGCGCCTTGATAGCTGCACGCCAGAACACAATGTCATGACATCCTGTTTGACATCTGGTCAGAGCCATGTTTTAGGAAAAAGTTGCCAATCCAAAAATCACTATACTAACAATCATGAAATGAAATACCTTTTCCGAGTATTCTCAGAAAACAACATCAAAATTAATTTATGTATCTTTTACCAATTAAACAATACTTGTTGTTGCTTTCTAGATCACATAATCCATCTTCTTTCCACATATACATTTGGATTAGAATATGTTACTCACCATATGCCTTGAGCCACCATAAATGAAAACCTACATTCTCTTCATAAAGTCAAGACAGTTTTCCTACAAAATCAACAAGGCAAGCTAGGTACCCAATCTCCATTGGGTCCTTGGGTGTTAGTGAAAAATTGGTTACATTTGGGCAACCATTGAAAAACACCTTTAGGAACAAATAAAACTCCTAAATTTGAAATTTTCAATAGTTTGGCCTTTCTTGCAACCATGTTGATAGTTTAAATCTCCACCGTCACTAGAATAACTATCAGTGTGCTCACCTTTTGAGATCCTTGAACAATAAGTCCTAAGAGCTTGAGTCAGTCGACACTAGTAAGAATAATGAGTTTTAGGAGAAGACAAGATAAAAGGAGAAGCCTAATCAAGGAAAGGGATTCGGTGTTATGAATGTGAAGGTTTTGGTCATATTAAGTTATAAGGTTCCACTTACCTCAAGAAACAAAAGAAGGAGTTTTATGTGTCTTGGTCTGATGATGATGAATCTGAAGATGAGCCTGATGCTGAGACTGTTAAGCATGTTACTTCTCTCACTAGCAGATGGGGATCTGATGAAGAATCTTGTGATGAAAATGGCCTTTATGAAGAACTGAATGTGTCTTACAAGGAGCCATGTGTCAGATGTGATGAAAGTTGTAAGACAGAAGAAAAACAGAAAAGAATCATAGCTCAACTGGAGAATGAAAATGAGAAACTAGTATCTACTATATATGATCTTTAAAATGAGGTAAATGAGGTAAATGTGTTAAATTTCAAACTTGACAACATGACCAAATCCATAACAAGGATGAACAATGGAACTAATATATTGGAAGGAGCTGGAAACTCAATAAATATTGGGTTTAATTACCAATATTCTAATAAATAAGCCCATGTGGATGGGTTCATCCCCTCTTTAAGAAAGAAAGTGATCACCATATCTGACCAAAGGTTACAACATCCTGACGGACATCGGGAAAATCAAGATAAAGCCAAGTCCTTACCTTGGTAATGTCATCACTATGGTGAGTATGGTCACATAAAGCCTTTCTGTTACAAACTGTATGAGATTAAAAAACTTCCAGCTCATTTTAGGGCTAATCAAATGAGTATGAAAGATAGTAAGAAGAGTAAATCTAAAGGTGGAGATGTTAATCTTATAGCCCATACTTCTCTGAGAGCTTCATCTAGAGAAGATTGGTATTTTGACAGTGGATGTTCTAGACATATGATAGGGGTTCAGAAGTATTTGGTGGATGTTAGACCTCATTCCACTAGTTTTGTCAATTTGAATATGTACCTAAAGGTGAAATTAAGGGAGTAGGAAATTTAGTTTTTACTGAACTTCCTAGACTAGAAGATGTACTTCTGGTGAAGGGACTGGCTACAAATTTGATTAGTATCAATCAGTTGTGTGATCCAGGCCTAAAAGTTAATTTTACCAAATTATAATGTTTTGTTACCAATGAGAAGAATGATATTTTGATGAAGGGAGTTAGGTCTAAATACTATTGTTATTTATGGGTACCTCAAGAAACTACCTACCTACTCTTCCACATGCTTAATGACCAAATAAAATGGAGTCAAGTCGTGGCACCAGAAGCTTGGACATCTAAATCTCAAAGGTATGAAGAAGATTATATCTAGAGAAGCTATTAGAGGCCTATAAAATATCAAAATTGAGGAGGTTAAGGTATATGGTGAGTGTCGAATTGGGAAGCAAATCAAGATGTCACACCCAAAGTTATGACATCAAACTACTTCCAAAGTGCTAGAACTTCTTCATAAGGATTTGATGGGACCTATGCAATTTGAAAGTATTGGTGGAAAAAGGTATACCTATATGGTTGTTGATTAATTTCCATGGTTTACTTGGGTGAACTTTATCAAAGAAAAATTAGACACTTTTGGGGTCTTCAAATATTTGTGCCAACGCCTACAAAGAGAGAAAGATAGTGTGATTATTAGAATTAGAAGTGATCATGGCAAGGAATTTGAGAATGCAAAATTCTCTAATTTTTTCTCTTTTTAAGGTATTAGTCATGAATTCTCATCTCCCATCACTCCTTAGCAAAATGGGGTGGTAGAGCATAAGAATAAAACCTTACAAGAATCACCTAGAGTCATGCTACATGCTAAAAATATTCCTTATTATTTTTGGGATGAAGACATGAACACTGCTTTCTATATCCATAATTGTGTCACTTTGAGAACAGGTACATCATCTACTCTCTATGAATTGTGGAAGGGGAGGAAACCTGTTGTTAAATATTTTTATGTTTTTGAGAGCAAATGTTATATCCAGGATAATAGGGAACAAAGGAGAAAGATGGATCCCAAAAGTGATGAAGTATATTTCTGGCATACTCTACAAATATCAGAGCTTATAGAGTGTTTAACTCCAGAACCAAAGTCATGATGGAACACATTAATATTATGGTTGATGATTCAGTCATTGAAAAAGGAATTGATGTTGAAGAAGATGTTGGAGCATATTCTCTATATACTGATGGTCCATAAAATGAGGCAAACATTGAGTTAAACATTGTGCCAACAGGTATGGAAATAGATAACTCTAAAACAAACAATGGTCACTCTATTAGAATTTAGAAAGATCATCCAAAGGAACTCATTATAGGAAATCTTGATGGAGGGGTCACCACTAGGTCCATATATGTGATATTTAATTCTTATTTTATCTATAATCTTGAACCTAAAAATGTGAAGGAGATGTTGACTAGTGAGTTCTGGATTAATTCTATGCAAGAAGAACTAGGCTAGTTCAAAAGAAATGAAATATGAGACTTATACCCCAGATTGAAGGAATGAAAGTGATTGGTACAAAATGGATTTATAAGAACAAATATGATGAAAAAGGTATTGTGACCAGAAACAAGGCCATACTTATAGCTCAAGGATACACTCAAGTAGAAGGAGTTGATTTTAACGAGACTTTTGCTCCTGTAGCTAGTCTTTAATCCATAAGATTTCTCTTGGGAGTGTCTTGCATGCTAAAATTCAAGTTATTTCAGATAGATGTGAAAGGTTCCTTCTTGAATGGATACTTAAATGAAGAAGATATGTTGAACAACCCAAAGAATTCATAGCTCCTAGCTTTCTAGATCATGTTTACAAACTGAGGAAAACTCAGTATGGTTTGAAGCAAGCACCTAGGGCATGGTATGAAAAAGTTAATTGAGTTTCTTATCAATAATGGATATAGGAAAGTGGCAAGAGACAAAACCTTGTTTGTTAAGGAAGAAGGTGGTAAACTCATGATAGTTCAGATATATGTTGATGACATTGTGTATGGAGGAATGTGAAACCAGATGGTTCAATATTTTGTAAAAAAAATGCAATCTAAATTTGAGATAAGTCTTGTTGATGAATTAACTTATTTTCTTAGTCTTCAAGTTAAACAAATGGGTGACGCTATCTTCATATATCAAAGCAAGTATGCCAAGAATATAGTAAAGAATTTTGGCCTGGAAAATAACAATCAGAAAAGAACACTTGCACCAACTCACTTGAAATTATCTAAAGATGAAAAAGGTGTCAATGTGGATCAAAAGTTATACATATGTATGATTGGTAGCCTATTGTACCTTACATCCAGCAGACCTAACATTGCTTTTGTTGTAGGATTTTGTGCAAGATATCAGACTGAAACTAAAATGAGCCACATTACTCAAGTGAAAAGGATCTTGAAATACATCAATGGAACTGGTGGTTATGGTATGTTGTACTCTCATAATACTAATTTCATGCTTGTAGGATATTGTGATGCATATTGGGCAGGTAGTGCTGATGACATAAAAAAATACTTCTCGAGGATGTTTCTTCTTAGGGGAAAAATCTTATATCTTGGTTCAATAAGAAGCAAAAGTGTGTTTCATTGTCTACTGTTGAGGCCGAGTATATTGCAGCAGGAAGCAGTTGCTCTCAATTGATTTAAATGAAACAAATATTAAAGGAATATAATGTCGAGCAGGATGTCATGACATTATATTGTGACAATCTGAGTGCTATCACCATATCCAAGAATCTCATCCAACATAGCAGGTCAAAGCATATTGACATTCATCATCATTTTATTACGGATCTTGTTGAAGACAACATTGTGTCTCTTGAGCATGTGACCACTGAGAAACAACTAGAATATATATTTATAAAGGCTTTGGATGTAAACCAGTTTGAAAAATTAAGGGTTGATTTGTGTATTTATATTTTAAAGGAGTTAATGCAATTACAGGTGTGAATAAATGCAACAAATACTTTCTCCTTCCTCCATTTAGTGGTGCATAATATTTCAGGGAAAAGTTCTAGTGTTGGATCTGAAAAAGGGTGGAGCAAAGTTGTGACTCCTGCTATCATGACAAGTTCCTTGAAAAGGAAGGAAGCTGGTTTGATAAAGAGTGCTGCTAGTTATGGGAAATGTTCTAAGGGTATGGTGAAGGAAGTCATTGTTGACATTACTAAGGAATGTGACAGTATAATGAGCTAGGATTACATGAGGATTTTCGACAGAGGTAAATGTGAGAAGATGGTCGTAATATGAGTTGTTGTTGTTTTTTCTACTCCTAATGATTGCATGGTTATTTTTGTTGATTTTTGGATAAAAAGGGGAGTAGGTTTGGTAGTTTGGTATGGTTGTTATTTTGTTGTTGGAGAAGTACTACTTGATGGGGAGTAGTAGTTGTGTGCAACTGTTTAGGGGAAGCATGATGTTCTTCTTAATGTTATATCATTTTGTTGTTGATCTGGGTTTTAGAGGGAGCATTGTGTGCTTAATGTCATCGCTGATGTTTTGACATCATGTCTTGATTTTTTTTTTTTGTTGAAAATTTTTTGTGAGAGTTTATTTCTCTCTGAAAATGTAGTTGTGAGGCTGTGTTCTAATTTGTTTTCTGTTGTGTATGCCTCTGATGTTTGTGAACTAGTGGATTTCATATTTCTTTTTGTGTTTGTGCATTATTATCCTTTGAAAGTAATGTTGTTGTGTGTTTTTATCTCTCTTGTTTTGATTTTTATGCAAAGGTTATTTTAGCAAAAATATTTCTAAAGGGGGAGATTGTTAGGTTTTAGATTGTTGGTTGCTTTTTGTTAAAACAACTAGCTCAGCAAGATGTTGTGACATGTTGGTACAACATCACAACCTGTACTGTTTCAATTTTTAGAATATTTGTTTCTTGTGCTTTAAAAGGTTTAATTGATGTTTCATGTGGACCAAGCTGCGCACATGGAGATTTGATTCTCTAAAGATTTATTTCAAGCAAGAAATATCTAAAGATTTGGTTTTCAAGATTGGATGTTAAAACGTTAACGGGGATAGTATTTTCTGCACCAGAAGATTTGATTTGATATGATTTGATTTAGCCAGCTTTAATATCCAAGCCCAGACGCTTCTTTGGCTATAAAAATAAAGACTCTAAACCTAAAGGAGTTATGAAGCTGCATTTGAAAGAATATACTTTAGGGTTTCGTCTGTTCATTATTTTTTGTGATCCATTATTGCCCCATGTTGATGCTTGAATTAGACTGAGTTTGAGTTGTAATTTGTGAATCACTTATAAGCTTTTAAGCAATAGTGGATTTTGTTTAATTGGAAGTGTATCTTCTGTTTATTGTCTTTGTTGTTTTAAGCTTTTAAACAAATACTTTCTCCTTCCTCCATTTAGTGGTGCATAATATTTCAGGGAAAAGTTCTAGTGTTGGATCTGAAAAAGGGTGGAGTAAAGTTGTGACTCCTGCTATCATGACAAGTTCCTTGAAAAGGAAGGAAGCTGGTTTGATAAAGAGTACTGCTAGTTATGGGAAATGTTCTAAGGGGATGGTGAAGGAAGTCATTGTTGACATTACTAAGGAATGTGACAGTATAATGAGCTAGGATTACATGAGGATTTTCGACAGAGGTAAATGTGAGAAGATGGTCGTAATATGAGTTGTTGTTGTTTTTTCTACTCCTAATGATTGCATGGTTATTTTTGTTGATTTTTGGATAAAAAGGGGAGTAGGTTTGGTAGTTTGGTATGGTTGTTATTTTGTTGTTGGAGAAGTACTACTTGATGGGGAGTAGTAGTTGTGTGCAACTGTTTAGGGGAAGCATGATGTTCTTCTTAATGTTATATCATTTTGTTGTTGATCTGGGTTTTAGAGGGAGCATTGTGTGCTTAATGTCATCGCTGATGTTTTGACATCATGTCTTGATTTTTTTTTTTTGTTGAAAATTTTTTGTGAGAGTTTATTTCTCTCTGAAAATGTAGTTGTGAGGCTGTGTTCTAATTTGTTTTCTGTTGTGTATGCCTCTGATGTTTGTGAACTAGTGGATTTCATATTTCTTTTTGTGTTTGTGCATTATTATCCTTTGAAAGTAATGTTGTTGTGTGTTTTTATCTCTCTTGTTTTGATTTTTATGCAAAGGTTATTTTAGCAAAAATATTTCTAAAGGGGGAGATTGTTAGGTTTTAGTTTGTTGGTTGCTTTTTGTTAAAACAACTAGCTCAGCAAGATGTTGTGACATGTTGGTACAACATCACAACCTGTACTGTTTCAATTTTTAGAATATTTGTTTCTTGTGCTTTAAAAGGTTTAATTGATGTTTCATGTGGACCAAGCTGCGCACATGGAGATTTGATTCTCTAAAGATTTATTTCAAGCAAGAAATATCTAAAGATTTGGTTTTCAAGATTGGATGTTAAAACGTTAACGGGGATAGTATTTTCTGCACCAGAAGATTTGATTTGATATGATTTGATTTAGCCAGCTTTAATATCCAAGCCCAGACGCTTCTTTGGCTATAAAAATAAAGACTCTAAACCTAAAGGAGTTATGAAGCTGCATTTGAAAGAATATACTTTAGGGTTTCGTCTGTTCATTATTTTTTGTGATCCATTATTGCCCCATGTTGATGCTTGAATTAGACTGAGTTTGAGTTGTAATTTGTGAATCACTTATAAGCTTTTAAGCAATAGTGGATTTTGTTTAATTGGAAGTGTATCTTCTGTTTATTGTCTTTGTTGTTATTATCACAATTTTGTAATTAAGGGGAAGTGAAATGGGTCTTATATCTAGGAGTTCTTATATAGAAATAGCACGGGTAGTGATTAGGTGCGAAGTTTTTTGAAATCAGATATTATTTAGAACTTCAAAGTAATACTATTATAATGTATTTTCTTCCTGGCTTTGATGCCCCCAGATGTAGGTCACGTTGGACCGAATTGGGTTAATAATTAAACTTTTTATTTTCTTCCTACAACTGTCTTTAATTTGTTAATTGTTACTTTTGTTGTTACGATGACTTACCATTGCATTTGACATTCTAAACATCCTGAAATTATATACAACACCTGTTTTGTAAAGTGCCAAAATTTTATTCCTTCCTTTTTAAGAGGTTCCTTCGTTCCTTGAATGATATCTTGGGTTGAAGTTGTAGCTTCTTTAGCTGCAACAACATCCTTGATCTTCTTCTTTCGTTCAATAGCTAAAGAAGAAAAAGGAGAAGTAGATAAAATTGATAATATCAGAAGAATATATAAAGAGATTTTTGAAAGGAAATTTGAAAGGTCCTCCCATTTTTCACCTTCAAGTATTGGAGTAAGTATGAACATGTTTTAGGTTGACATGAAGGTGACCTTTGAAACTGTCTAAAGTGAGCTTATCCAGGACCACCCATTTGGTAAGTTTTTAGAATCTTGTTTAATAACTTTCAAATGAGACCCACATACAAACCATTATGGAAATGCAGGTCAAAATGCCAAGGCAAAATATGCACTTAGAAAGTGTGGGCACTTTTATGGTTGAAGATTGAAGGCTAAGTCATACATGTTTTCGTATTTGACATACGAAGGAATTTTCAAATCAATGAGTTTCTTCATAAATTTATCTTTTAAAATGGGTGCTGCTCCGCGAATAGTTCGACTAAGATCATCAAGTCTGCATACAGTTTCAAAGTATTTTTGGAATGCTTGGATTTCTTTGATGTGTATTGCTTTACCTTTCTTGAATCTATCCTGAATGGAAGAAAAGGGAGTTGTTAGATGTTGAGACAGAGTGAGTATGTCAAAGAATTCGGCATCATAGTAGGTCTTCCACCATTTATCAATTCTTTGAGTGCAGTAAAAGGATGGTCGAAAAGAAACAGGTGAAGGTGTGAAAAACACAAGAAATAGGGGTTTGAAGTGGGTTTTAAATCAAAAACTTTTCTTTAAAAATTCCTTTTAACAGAAACAAGTTTTCTTCACTTATTTATAATAATGATAAGATGCAAGAAGGAAAGAACAAGTTATGTTTATACTAGTTCACTTAAAAACTATCAAGCTAGTCTAGTCCACCTGCCAAGGTGATTTCGCCTTTCTCAAAAAGGTCTTAATCCAATAATCACACAGATTATTACAATGCACAAGCTAACTACAAGTGACTACCATTACAACCTCCAAGACACACTAATCTTAGACTTCTCAAGGATTCTGACCAACTGGTCCCTTAAGGAAAATCAAACAACTGTTTGAACAAAGTTTTTTTACAAAAGATATGCTTCTACACAAGCGAATAAGTAAACATATTTTCAATAACATGGACTAAACAAATAAGGAAGTGTATGAACAGTCTTTTTAGAATGGGAATTAGCAGCCTTCTTTCTTTGTCTTCAAACCCTTTTATAGCCAATAAAATATTATAACCGTTAGAGGGTATTTCTAAAATTTCCAAAAAGCTGGAAGCTTGAATTACACGTGGGACAAGATCGTACGCAATGTCCATTCTTCATGGTAGTGGAATGAAATAATTTGCTTGTACCATGTACTTTTGTACCATTCAATCTTATCCTCCTTTCTTCTGACGCCAGAGGCTTCTAATCTGTTAGAACATAGTTTGATTCTATAACCCTTGTAAGAGTTTTGATGATAACAAACACTCAAAGAACAATTATGCTCCCTAAATAAATATTCAGTTTTGCAGAGAACTTATGATGGAAGAAGCATAGAAGATGAGTTAGATAGTTATTTCAACTCTGATTCTATACATCTCTTAAAGAAGTTCTAATGCTACAAACAGGAACTCTGTGTTTCTGATCCATAAAGTTATGAATAGAAGCAATGGTAAATTTCATCTTCTTAAGAAAGCATGTTCTGAAGCGTTACAATTCACTTAATGTTATTCAAACAGTAACGGATGAAAGGGGACAAGGATCTCTATTTTTGGAAAGCTCTTTAACTATCATTGATCAACATTTTAAAAGTTTTCCCATGCGTTTCGTATTTAAACAAATATTGGAGGAGAAATTGTTCACAATTTTACGCATAACAAACAAGTCGTCTTCATCTTCTTCAAACGTACTGAATCTCAATTGTGTAAAACATCACTTGTGTGATACTGTTTTATTAGAAAAAACTTATTGTACATTCTCTTAAATATAGTTAGTGTATTTCCTCGAGAAAACCGGATTATGGTTTAAACTCAAGAAGAATTTGAAAATTGTCATCGTAGTTGTGTAATCAAGTTTGATTAGTGGATTAAGACCTCGTTGAGAGAGGAGAAATCACCTTAGTGGGTGGGCTGGAGTAGTTTGAGTTCAAATGAACCAGGATAACCAACATGTTCTTTTTTTTAAGTTTTAAAAACCCCAATTCAAACCCCTCATTCTTGTGTTTTTCCATTCTTCATAATCAAGCATGCGTTGGAAGAATGAGAATAACACTTGGGTCTTCAGAACTTGAAGTCTTTAGAGTCTTCAGAACTTCATCTTCAAAATCTTCAGCACTTGGTCTTGAGAACCCTTTGTCTTTAGAAACATAAGTCTTCAGCATCTTGACTTCAGTCAGATCTTCTATCTTCAGATCTTTAGAACTTGGTCTCTTGGACGAGTATCAGAGTCACTACTTCAGAGCCTTCCAAAGCTTTTAATACTGTTCATCAAAACTTGTGTAGCTTAGAAGCGAAACTTATTCTCTTCTAATGTCTTGGCATCACCATTTATCAAAGATGGAACCTATTTGTTAAATCTTAAAAATAACAAACATTAGAGTACCAAAATTGTTCATACAAACATACTCATTTGTTATCATTAAAACTCTGAGATAAAATTGAAGAACCAAATCTTGTTCTAACAATCTCCCTCTTTTTGATGATGACAAAACTATGTATTTCGATGACACAATTTTGTACATAATCAGAAAATGTTGAAATAAGAAGGGTAAGAAACACTTATCCTTTATATGAAAACTCCCCCTCACTCTAAGACTTGATGAAGATTGTATATATTAATTATGAACCATTCGAGTAGAACTCCCCTGGGTTGCACTAGATCAGATATAAGAATCTTGAGATTCTTGATGTCAATCATACCAATTGAGATCTTGAACTTTAGCATCACAAAGACAAATTCTAGATTCTCAATTCAAAGCCTGATTATGAATAACCTAATTGTGAACTTAAAAATTCTCAGAGTCTGAATCCAAAAGTTAGACAAAATCCTTGTATAACACTTTCATATCTGGATTCCAATCAAAGTTCTGGATTCCTAAAAAAGAAAGCAATTCTAATAGAAACAAAAGTTTAACTGGGTTAGAATGTAAGAAGCTCTTTTCAGAGATGTTTTCTATAATTTAATTATTAGAATCAAAATATTACTTTCAGTTAATTACCCCCCCCCCCCCCCCCCCTTTATCATAATCAAAAAGGTAATCATGTGTGAAGAACATAAAAACAAAAGAGATAAAAAAAAAGAAGAAGTGATAAGCTAAAATAAATTGCATTTAAATTCAAACAGCAAAAAGAAAAACACCAGAAAGAAAAAGGAAAATAAAATAAATAGATAAAGTCCTATGGTTCATAGCAAAAGGGAAAATAAATCCTAAGAGACTAGGGTCCAAGAGCAGGAGCAAGAGCATAATTCTTGTGCAGAATCATTTGTAGCATGTTCTAAACATTCTCATTAACAACCTTCTATTTGTTGATGCTCTCTCTGAAGGCTTATTGTTCTTCTCTAATTTCACCAATTGTGTTTTCTAGACGCACAATGGCTGGATCAAAAGATGACACAAGCAAAGCCCCTTGGTTTTCCTTTTCTTCCTTTTCATCTTCTTGAGACAACCTGGCTTCCTCAACAACTATGGCATCTTCCTCATACTTAAGCCTAGCTTCTTCTGCCTCTTGGAGTGATCTCGCTTTAGCTTCTCTTTGCTTCTTAGCAATGAGGTGGAAGAATGTTATTCTTTCCTCTCTTTCTGTCATCGTCTGAACAATAACAATTCTGGATGCTTCAGAGAAGTTCTCTAACCTTTCAAACTTATAAGACATCCACTTCTAAAAAAACATTCAGGAATCATCCAGATTATGGGGCTTAGTTCTTGTGTTTTCTTCTTCTCTTAGCTTTGCAATATTCTTTATAGCCTCATTTGTAAACAAATTAATGCATTCATCATGTTGAAGTGTTGAAGATGATGAAGGTTGTTGATGAAGGTGTTGATCTTGATGAAGAGCGTTAATGAAGATAATGAACACAAAGAACCTTTTTAATGATTTGAGAGAAAATAAGGGTTTAAGGCTTCTAAAGTGTGGAAGTGAAATGTGTTTTTATAGTGTTTTAGAAGTGAGTGAAAAATAAATAAAAAATAAACACAAATAGACATAATTATTAGGAGCATTAAATGAAATTAATAATTATGATTTGAATCAGTTCCAAGAAAAATGCACACTGCTCATTGCATAACCTAGGTAGAGTGTGGTGATTAAGCATAACCAAGGGTTACACGCGTTAATCACTATATCTAATTAGGTGACACATTTTGATATCCCCAGAATCTGTAAAACCAAAAGGTTTCCATCTGTAAGTGCCTTCGTTTAGGATTGGCTCATTTCTTGTAAAACAAATAGTAACAACAATAATGTAATGTAATGTACAATAGGAACAGCCTGAAAATCCTATTGTAAATGCCTAAACATGTTGTGTTGAATCAACATCTGGAACAACATGTCTCAAGTGATGTCATAACATCATACCAGACATCAAGCTACTGAACTATCAAGTCTGATGCAGTTCTGTTCCTGAAGTTATGCAGAATATTCTGCCAAATAGAATGCATAACAAGTAGCGAAAATTGAAGGCATATGTGGAGCCCTAGAAGATTCAATCAGAAGCTAAGGATAAGGAGAAAAGCTCGATGGAAGACCTAACTTACAGCAGAAGTTTTCTGCTTACTTTATGCAGGTCGTTAAAGCTGCATTGCTGTCATATGAAGGCCCAAATCCAGTTGGGTAAAAAGGGTTATAAATAGAAGCATTGTAACCTAATTTAAGAGAGGTCGAGTATTGACAAGATGTAATTATTTAGGGCTAGTTTTGTTGTGAACCACCCGGGCTGTGGGATGGTCACCATACTCCTTGAAACCTGTAGGTTAGAGGATGTATGCATTGTACTTGATTGAAGCTTTTAAGCATGATCAAGATGTGTAATGGAAGTGTATCTTCTGAACAGTTTATGTACTGTAGAAAGTTATCACTGCGGTGATTGAGGGGGAGTGAGAGGGGTCTCATATCTAGGATTGGATCTTAGGTAAAAGTGTCATTGGGTAGTGATTAAGTGAGAAGGCTGTCAACGGGTGTGTTGGCTGTAGGGTCTTTGAATTGATACTACTAATAGTGAACTTTATCCCTGGCTTGGAAGCCTCCAGATGTAGGTTGGTTGAACCGAACTGGGTGAACAATTCTGTGTGTTATTTACTTTCTGCATTGGTTATTTGTTTGATGTCACAGCATTCCTCATGACTTCAATGTATATGATTAACCTTAACTGCTCTGAACTTCAGTAAATCAGAACCTGCGTTTGTCAAAAGGTGTTGCAGGTTCTGGTATGATAGTTCAGTGACTATTGTAGAACAGATATCAAAAGTACAGCCTATTCTACCTGTACAGCGCTTAATGTCAGATCAGATGTCTTAACATTCCATTAGACATCCTGAGTCTGTGACATACCAGGAATTTCAATTGGTATCAGAGCAGGCATCCTGTCTGTCTCTGGATGAGATCCATGGGGGATACTTTCCGGTTGTGTACAAGGTAGAATATTGTTTGAACCAGTAGTGTTCATATTGTTTGGTCCCTAGGAGTGGAGGATGGACCAATTTGGGAGAAACTAGATCAGCTATGTTGAAGGAAGATGAAAGTGTTTGAACAAATTCAAAGACCTCATGCGGGAGTGAAGATTTTGGAGTGCATTGTTCAACCTGTATTCAGCACAGAGAAGAATATTATCAAAACCTTCATGCGGGAGTGAAGATATTGATAAGGCATCATATGTGTTTATAAAGCTTTCTTTTAACAGGGCTGTAGAGTTGGGCCTAGAAAGTTGCTTGGTGAAGAAGCAAACAACTTGTAGGATTGATTTATTTTCAATCCTTATGTGTCATGCTTGCTATATGGAGTAAGCACTGTGTAAGTTCTGGTGAAGTACTGCTATTCCGCTGCATAGCTTCTGATACAACCCCTGAAGTGAAAGAAAAACTCTAGGGTTATTATTTTCAACAGAATTTGTAAGCAGATTTTGCAATCTATCAATAATGTCAAAGATACTTGAGATTTCCTCAAGTCCACTCATAAAGGCTTTTATTATTAGTGTTGATGAGTATCAATTGATCAATGATTCTCATATACATCTGCAAGCTGCTTGAAGACCTTGAAGATTATCAAGGATGATGTGTTCCAAGGAGATGGAACTGATGTTCTTAAGGATGTTAGAACATCATGCACCTGCCAGTTGAAGAACAGATGTTCTGGGTGCTAAACACATGTAATGTGAGTACATATGTTTGGAACCTACTCCTGATCTGGAAGAGGAGACATCTGTTTTGAAATAATTGATCAGGACACGATCAACAGGTCATCTACTCCAGTTGTGAGTTTAAGGGAGTATATGTGCTGAGCTAAATGCACTTAAAAGGACTTTACAGCTGTGATTTCCAGGTTTCCCCTCATGTGATGGATGATGGAACATCATTTCTGTGTCTTCAGCCAAGTAAATATGCTTAGCAAGCATGAAGAAGTAATCAGTCAGGATCCTCTAGTATGATTAGATAATTCTAACTGAATAAATGATGGAAGCAGAATCTTTATGTGATAAATATGTGGAAATCAGAATCAAAAGTTCTAAAGCTTGTGATGATAAAGGATGTACAACATCACAACTGTTGAAGACATCAGTTGTTGAGGAAAGACAGATAAGTTCCAGATTTAGTAAACATCCTCATGATTGATAATGAAGTTTCTTCTAGTACAAGTTACAGAATGTGGCAACCTGAAACTTGTACAGCAAGCAAACTAAGGACTCTTAATTTGAAACCTGTGGCAAATTCCAAATAAAGAGTACTTACTATGTGTCTAAAGTAAAGAGCTCAACACTGTATCCATAAAGAGGGAAGTTGGATAACATTTTGTTCAGAGGGAGTAGTATGATCAAGCTGATGTGAAAGGGAGTTCATCTTACCTTGTTCTAATAAGATGCTTGAGTTTATTTCTCATGATCTTAGTGATTTCCTAGGAGGATAGGAATAGAACAGGTTATGTCTACCAATCACATAAACTGCAGCATGTGAAGGAGAATTCACTTAATTCTCTACAAAGATCTGAGTTGAGTTTCAGGGGGAGTCCTTAACCTGAAGATCTTGGAAGACATGTCATACAAAATGTCTTGACATCCTGGACCAAAGTCAAATGGTGGATATCTGCACTTTGACAAGTCATCCCCATCACCTAGGATGAACTTGTTAGTTGTATGTAGCAAGGAGGAGTTATCTTCAAAAGATCATGGGTTACTGAGAAGATCCTCTTTTTACTTGAAGTTCATTTATGTGGTGTCCTCACATAATAGAACAACTTGGTCTGCTCTTGTCTACAGGAGTATGGTACAATTAACTCCTTTGTACTGTTCAAGGGTCAGCAGACAAGGTGAAGGTGATACATGCTAGTTGCTGCATGGTTATGTGGTTGTTGTGGGTCTGATCACAAAGGATGTAAGAAAAGTGTGCTTTGATTGCTATGGATGTTCATCCAAAACCATAGTATAAGCCAGGCTCATATGGTTGAGATCAATGTCAGATCTGATGTTGCAACATCATCTCAAACGAAGGGCCGCTTCAGCAAAGGAAGCTTGTAAGGACCAGTTGGTTCTTCATGCATGGAGCAGAAGATTGTTAGAATAATTATCCTACCTTGAGAAGATGGCATAATCTAACTAATAATGAATACTTTGACGGGAGACTAAGTATTCATTAGGATCTTGCATAAAGATATATATAAGCACTTTGATGGGAGACTAAGTGTTTGTATAATATGCATGCAAGGCTGTATTCTGAACCTATTTCTCAGAACTTGGTAGAGAGTTTTTTCTCTCTAAGAGTATTCTGGTGAGTAATCATACCTTTCTTATGGGGAATATAAAAGGGCATCAATCCCCTGGATGTTAACTTCAGAACCCAAGCAGATAGGTTCATGCTGTAACATCATTATTGTTAGAAGTCTGTGGCAGAGACTTGGGACTGTGAATCTTAATATTCTAGTGTGGCAGTTCTATTGTTGGTTTGGAATAAGTAGATTCTACTTGTGTTTAAAAGTAGTATGCTTAACAATGCATAACTACTGTTGTGGTCTGAAGAATTTACTAGTATTAGCAACTACTAGTAAATATATTATACAGAAGGATGACATGATCAAAGGATAATCCTTCTAGAAAGTCTGAATCTTAGTAAAGCTTGTAAGCACACTAAGAAGGTTGGAGGTTGGTTTCAGACTATGGCTACATGATTTCTCAGCCATCCAGAGAGTCATGAATCAGAGATGTCCTTACTGTTCTAAGACTAGTTCAGGGTGCTTGAAGTTACCACCTCAGAGCTAGTGCTACTGGTTTCCACGCTACGATTTTGATTGGCATTAACAAGGGGAGTCACTGAGTGTTGCACTTTCCCCAATTACAATATACATTGAAGGGAGACTTTGTATGTGTATTGTTGGACTTAATCTGAAGATCAGAAGTCAGAAGAGGACGGTGGTATGCTGATGTTTATGTGTTCTGATAATATGACATTGTGAACTTCTAAGTGAAGTCATGAATAATGTCTCAACATCAGGAGATTGAAGAATTGCTCTTGTTATCTGTCTGGGTTTAGGAAGAAAATCTCAGAGATTCTTAAAAATCTCATAAGTGGCAGTTTTGATACTTTTGGAGCAATTTGGAAGATTCAGATCTTATCAATAACAACTTGGTCTGGTAAATCGGAAATCTGATATATTCAGCATATGTTCAAGGGGTTCTTTTACTACAAGAAATTGAAGTGGCATCTAAATTTTGTGTATTAGAACTAATCTGTGATGTCTTGTGAAGCATTTTGGAGTCTTCTGGTTTATTCCCTCCTTCCTTATTTTGCTGTCTGGAAGAAGGTAGAAAGTAATTGTGGTGGATCTCAGCAACACTTAAGAAAGCATGATTGATGGCCATGCTTAATGCTACTAGTCTCTTGCTACTGGCTGTTTAAAGTGTCCTTCTCTGTGCCTAACTGAGAGAAGTAAAAAGAAGGCTGCTGTTGTTGAAGAATGTCTAAGTAAGTGTCATGACATTACCAACGACATTGCAACCTTGGGGAAATCAAGAAGAATACGTGGAAAATAACTTCACCACGTAATTGTAGCTATTCAGGAGCTATATTTGGTATTCTGTTTCCCAAAAGAATCTTCAACCTTAAAAGTCGGTCAAAGACTGATTTTATTCAGGAATTGCTTTGACCTAAACTTGTGCATGTATTAGGACTGGTTCTTTTGGCAGAAACAAACAAATGCGTCTAAATTTCATGCACAATCAGTCTGAAACATGCAACAACTTTAACAGGTATCCTTGAGCAAGATTTTATATTGCCATTTTTTTGAACCTGTTATCTCCTTATATAATCTCCTGTCACACATTCTTTTCTCTCACAACCATCATGGGGTTTGTACGGATCTGGGAAAACTGTTCTTGGATCTGGTTTTGTGAGGGCTTTCTTTGTCAATTTTTGGCCAAAAAGGGGGAGAAAGGAGTAAAGGAGTACTGTTACGGTTTGACATTGTCCTCGTTGCAGCAGCTAGTACTGTTACGGTTTGACATTGTCCTCGTTGCAGCAGCTACTCAAAATTTTGATCACAAAGACTTGTCACAAATTCAGCAGAAATTCAAATGGCGTGAATTTCTTTGTGACTTGTGATCTGAGTTATGAACACAGTTGTGACCTGTGTTCTGAGTTACAAGGGAGATATTCTGGTCACTCCTTAAAGGTTCTCTGATGCCTCTGAAAGGATAGTTTATCTCCCACGGTCCTCTTTTTCCACCACCAGTGACAAGAAATGGTTCGTGGTCTAAAAGGGAATGAGGTGCATCCTCTTCCTCCTGTGCTTCAAGAGGTCCTGAATGGTTAGTGTGGTTACAACCAAAGATGTCAAGATCAATGTCAAGACATCCTTCTGTGTGTATCCTGAACACTTTTATTGTTGTATTTGTTTTAGCCAAAATTTGCCAAAGGGGGAGATTGTAAGTGCCTTCGTTTAGGATTGGCTCATTTCTTGTAAAACAAATAGTAACAACAATAATGTAATGTAATGTACAATAGGAACAGCCTGAAAATCCTATTGTAAATGCCTAAACATGTTGTGTTGAATCAACATCTGGAACAACATGTCTCAAGTGATGTCATAACATCATACCAGACATCAAGCTACTGAACTGTCAAGTCTGATGCAGTTCTGTTCCTGAAGTTATGCAGAATATTCTGCCAAATAGAATGCATAACAAGTAGCGAAAATTGAAGGCATATGTGGAGCCCTAGAAGATTCAATCAGAAGCTAAGGATAAGGAGAAAAGCTCGATGGAAGACCTAACTTACAGCAGAAGTTTTCTGCTTACTTTATGCAGGTCGTTAAAGCTGCATTGCTGTCATATGAAGGCCCAAATCCAGTTGGGTAAAAAGGGTTATAAATAGAAGCATTGTGAAGGGGTGAAAAACACAAGAAGGGGGGGGTTGAATTGTAAAACTGGAAACTTTAAAGCAAATGACAAGGTATTTTTATCCTGGTTCGTTTGATCTCAAACTACTCCAGTCCACCCGTTCAAGGTGATTTCGCCTCTCTCCAGCGAGGTCTTAATTCACTATATTCAACTGAATACAAATCTGCTTTAGCAACTGCTAAAACCTTCTTGATTCAAACCACAATCCGGTTTGTCAAGGCAACACTTTCTTACAAAGGAATGAACAAGTGTGTATGAATGTTTTCTACAAAAACTATATCACAACTGTGATGTTTACACAAATGAAGCTTAGAATACTAAGATGCTAAACGCTAATAGAGTATCAGAGTTTGGTGGTTTAGCAAAACTTGTAGAGTTAATATTACTGTTCAGCTTTTTGCGTGTAGAGAGTTTGGAAGCATTAGCCGTGATAATCTTCAAAGCTTGGTTTATATAGCACTTGAGAAGATGAACGTTGAAGCAAATATTCTTGATTCAATGCTATTAACAAGCTTTCCTTTCTGAGCAGATCTTGTCTAGAATGATGCCGTTGGTATTGATTAGCTTTCAATGCACAGTACCGTTGCTTCTTCAATGCACGTTCTGGCTTGGCTCATTCTGATTCTGCTTCGCTGCTGATGAACTAATTTGATTCTGTATCAGAGTATTTCACGCGCAGTTCTGTTCATCAAGCTTCAGCATGTGCAAGCGTTGATCTTCTGATCTTGACGTTCTGATTCAGCAACTTCTGATGCTGGTGTGCAAACTCATATTCTGATGCTGAGAACGTGATCTTGCTTATTTTAATCAGCATATCTGCAAGTCAGAGCATAGTAATTTTAAGTAGCATATAATTCAATCATGAAATATTTAACTACTATATCTTTTCACTTTGTTATCATCAAAACTTAATTATAGGGTACTAGATTCAAACATTGTTCTAACACATTGTAACCTAATTTAAGAGAGGTCGAGTATTGACAAGATGTAATTATTTAGGGCTAGTTTTGTTGTGAACCACCCGGGCTGTGGGATGGTCACCATACTCCTTGAAACCAGTAGGTTAGAGGATGTATGCATTGTACTTGATTGAAGCTTTTAAGCATGATCAAGATGTGTAATGGAAGTGTATCTTCTGAACAGTTTATGTACTGTAGAAAGTTATCACTGCGGTGATTGAGGGGGAGTGAGAGGGGTCTCATATCTAGGATTGGATCTTAGGTAAAAGTGTCATTGGGTAGTGATTAAGTGAGAAGGCTGTCAACGGGTGTGTTGGTTGTAGGGTCTTTGAATTGATACTACTAATAGTGAACTTTATCCCTGGCTTGGAAGCCTCCAGATGTAGGTTGGTTGAACCGAACTGGGTGAACAATTCTGTGTGTTATTTACTTTCTGCATTGGTTATTTGTTTGATGTCACAACATTCCTCATGACTTCAATGTATATGATTAACCTTAACTGCTCTGAACTTCAGTAAATCAGAACCTGCGTTTGTCAAAAGGTGTTGCAGGTTCTGGTATGATAGTTCAGTGACTGTTGTAGAACAGATATCAAAAGTACAGCCTATTCTACCTGTACAGCGCTTAATGTCAGATCAGATGTCTTAACATTCCATTAGACATCCTGAGTCTGTGACATACCAGGAATTTCACCATCTAATCAAAGACAATTCTGACAGAAACATCTTCTGATTACTGAGGTTCTAAAAAATGAAAATGCTTTTTGATCAAGTCAGAATCTTATTTCTTTATACTAAGACTAAAATACATCTAATTATGATGAAATCTTACTCTGGACAAAATTCCATTTTCAAATGACTCAGAATAAACAGAAATCCATCTTCAGCTAAGGGATTTGTAAAAATATTAGCCCATTGATGGTCTATCTATGAATTTTAAAGATAAAATCCCTTTCTGAACATAGTCTCTGAAAATTCTGGCTACAGATACTTAATGTCACGTCCGATGTTATGACACCGTATCTGACTTACTATATGACAGTAAATACAAAAGCAGTAAACAACACAGTCAATTGTTTACCCAGTTCAGTGTGCAACAACACCTACTCTGGGGGCTACCAAGCCAGGGAGAGAATCCACTATAAGAGATGTTAATTCAGGAATAAACCAACCAGTTTATCTCCTTCACTTAAGACCTACCCAATGCAATTCTAATCTAAGTACAACTTAAACCTGAGTTCCTACTCACTCCCCCTCAATCACAGCAGTGATACATAAACCAATTTGACTTGAGAATTGATGAAGACACTCTTCAAAACACACTCTTGATTAAGCTTCACAGCTTTTTAATCAAGTAACACAATCACTCGTGCTTCACAGCTTTGAGTGATGTACACAACTAACTTGACTCTGCTTCACAGCTTTAGTCAAGTAACATTCAAACACTCTTGCTTCAAAGCTTTGAGTGCTACACAGCCCTTACAATTGAAACCTATTCCAAGACACTTATCACAATGATAATTGCTTGGAGTACAATAAACAAATCTATACAGATTACAAACTTGATCTTCTAATCAATCAGCAGGGATCACTTCAAAAACCGCAGCTCTGTTGAATATATAGCAACTGCAACTTCAGTTAGGGTTTCCAAAAACCTAGGGTTGATTCCGTTTGACCTTAGGACCAGGTCACAGTACTTCATTGATCAGGTTAGGATTGAGCTAGGTTACTCCTCAGAAAACGCAGGATTCTGTTTAGGAAGGACTGAGTTATTTCCTGAAAAAACTCAGACTTATCCAATCCTGTAATCCTGCTAGTTCAGAACAGGATGTCATAACATCTGTTATGACATCTGAGAAAACCTGTCTACTGATTAGCAAAGTGTGATCATTTTGCAAACATGCTCAGATACACACTTATAAACATCAGTATTTGAGTTACAATATTTTTCTGCATATGTACCTAAAGAGTTAGTACAACCTGAACTAGAATGTTATGACATCAGTCATGACATTCACACATACACTTGGAATTTACCAAAAATGCAAGCCAATACCTAAACACCTACAAACTCCCCCTTTGGCAGATTTTTGGCTAAAGTCCCTAAACAATCAGAGATAGATAGATAGCAGCAGAAATAAGTGACAGCAGAAAAATATAGTGTTAAGTACTAATTAAGCAGTACCAAAATATTCTCCCCCACTTTAGCCACAAATGGGCCAAAGATTACATGTTTATAAAGTTATCCAAGACAAAATAATGAGATCAGCAGCAGACAACATACTTCCAAACTCCACCAGCAACACCACCAAGCAGCAATCATCCTTCAAGTACTGTCATCAGACTCAGAGGAGCCACTTTCTTCAATGTTGAGCTGTCCTTCATCTTCTTCCCTTATGCTTGCTTCAGCCTCTTCCTTTTCTAGATTGGCAATTAGTGCTTCTAGGGTCCTTTTTCTAGCATCCAGATCTTTGCAAGTTTCTTTTAAGACAGCTATGACATCTGATGTTTTGGACTGGCTCTTTGCAGACGATGTCTCAGCTGATGTTATGACAATGTCTGGAGCATGGGATCCCTGAAACAGTTTGTAGTGCAGGCCAAGGGCAGGGGCTCTTTTGCAGACTGTATCTCTTGCTACAAGTATGTCAGGATATTGTGCAAGGATGATTCCACAAATGAGGGAGGGAAAGGCAATTGGTCCTTTGACAGCATAACTGCCAGCATGCTTCAAGGTTTGTTCAAAAATGTACCTTCCATAGTCAAAGGCAGTCTTGGTTCCTACAGCATAGATGAATCTCCCCAATCCTGTGGAGATGGTTGATTTGTGATTTGTAGGCACCCAGTTTGCTGCTCCTATTTTATGCAAGATGGCAAATTTCATGCTGAGTTTACTAGCATTCAACTTCCCTTTCAATGGCCAGCACTTTACTTGCCTGGCAGTGATGGTCAAGCATACTTCATTGTCAGTTGCCTCTAGATCAGGACAGTCCTTATTTGTTCTTCCAAGAAACTTGTTGATTTCTGATGGAGAGAACTTGACCCTTCTTCCTCTAACAAACACACTCTCAAAGTCAGCTGACCTCCCATCAGCACAATCATTGGATAAGTTCACTACAAACTCTTTAACCAGATTTTCATAACATTTGCCAAACTTCATCACAGTCTTTATTAGCCCAGCATTCCTGATCAGCTCCATGATGTCTTTGCACTCCAAAGCATCATTGTTGAGTTCTCTCTCCAAGGCTATTCTCTTCAAGCAAACATACTTCCACCTGTTTGCATTATCAGGATGATGAAAGGAGATGTTGTCTGTTGGCACTTCAGGCACTCTAGCAATCTTGCTGGAGAGGAGCTTCCTTCTGATGGGAGTATTGTCAATGTCAACCTCAAATTCTGATTCAGAATCAGAAGTTTCAGGTTGTCTAGCAGTCTGCACCTGTGCCTTCTTCCCTTTAGTCTGAATTTTCTCAGCCAACCCTTCAGCCTTGGATTTCTTAGCATCAGGCTTAACAGTCTCACTACTCTTTCTTTTCATCAATCTCCTAGCAATGCTAGGGTTCACATTTGCAATCAGTTCATTATCTGAGTAGTCTTCATCCACATCAATGATAGGTGGATCAGCAGCCTTTTGAATGTTGTCTTTTGGTGTCACAACATTCTTAGTGACATCTATATTTTCAGAACCTTCCACATTTGGACTTTCTGATTGATTCAAAGGGATAGAAATCCCCGGTACAGATTGGTTGCCACTCAGAATGCTAGAAACCAGTCTAGCAATAGCTTGGTGTACTTGAACTGATCCTTCTTTATTACGTGTAGCAGACGAAGGAAGAGAAGAGTTACCAGAGATTGTAGCTTGAGCTCTTCCTGCATGTCTGGTCCGGAGCTTTTTGACTCTGGTTGGGTCAGTTGCCATCTCCCTGAGAGGAGTGACCTCAAGAACTTCAGATTCTAAGCATGTAGTGATTGCCCTAGAATCTTGATCAGATGATGATGATGATGAGTGAGACGAAGCCGCCATGGTGGAAGATGATGTCTGAGACATTGTGTTTAACGTTGAGTAGCAGTAGCAGTTTGAGAAAACTCTTTGATTGGGAGGAGAAAACAGGTTGCAAGGATGAGAGAGATAGGGAGTACAAGGGAGTCTTTTCAACTTCTGAAGGCTTTTGAAGGAATTGTGAGTGAATATGATTAACCCACTAAATATAGACTTAATAGAATTAATCCCTTCAACCATTGTTTTCAGCAAAACTAATTGCTATAATTTCTCATGTTGGTGAATGCCCAATCTGCCCCTCAAATTTTCAAGTTGATTTCCAACAAGCACCTTGGTAGAAGAATCAGTTAGCTGAAGCTCAGAGAAACTATGTTTCAGTTTAAATAATTTCTTCTCTCCAAAGTCAATAGGGTTTAAGGAAATGTTGAATGTTTTCAGATTATCACACCATAATGTCACAACATCTTGTGTAACATTGTCTTCAGGTAGCATCTGTGTTGACCAGAATTTTTGAGAACAGAATTTATGAGACTTGTTCTTTGCCACATCACATATATTATCAGCCTGTAGTTTAGGAGTTCTTCTGACATCTTCCATAGGAATAGCTCTTTTCATTCCTTCAAGTTTATGCTGCCACTGTTTTATATCTTTTTCTTCTTTGATGATTTGACTCAAAGTGGGGATATCAGTGTTCTCAGGCTGCCACACATAACAGTTATTTTTGGATTTTATTCCTCTCATTACAATATCTAGTTTTTCATTAAACACTAGACATTCAGATCTTGAGAAGTTGACCATGAATCCTAGATCACATAATTGACTGATGCTGATGAGATTAGTAGTCAACCCTTTTACCAGCAGTACCTTATTCAGACTTGGAACTCCAGGGTAGTCCAAATTACCAACTCCTTTGATTTCTCCTTTAGCACCATCTCCAAAGGTCACAAAACTGGTGGTGTGAGGCATAACATTATTGAGGAGATTTTTGAATCCAGTCATGTGTCTGGAACATCCACTTTCAAAGTACCAATCTTCCTTTGCTGAGATCTTCAGGGAAGTGTGTGCTATCAGTGCAGTAGCCTTTTTCTTCCATTGAGGAGCGTGTGGTACCTTTGTAGACTTAGGTTTGACATCTGATTTCTGATTAGGATATCCATGTAGTCTGTAGCAGAAGGGCTTTATGTGACCATATTTCCCACAATGATGACATCTCCATCTTTGGTACCTCTTCTTCATGTGTCTCTGTCCCTGATGTTGAGAGTAATGTTGAGACATCTGGTTTGACATTTGCTTCCTGGTAACAAATTTCTTTGTTTCCACAAATCCTAGGCCAGATTTATTTCCCATATTTTGTCCAGCCTGAAGAATCTCTTCCAATTTGTCAGTTCCATTTGTCAACATCTTGACTGATTTGGTCATTTGATTCAGTTGTGAGTTCAGCAGTTGAACTTCTCCTTCTAAATGACTTATAGTTTCAAGATTTGCTCTCTTTTCAACCTCCAGCTTTACAATGAGTTTTGATTGTTTCTCATTTTGCACACAGACTTCACCACTTCTGATACACAATTTCTTGTAGGTATCAGCCAGTTCTTCAAATGTTACTTCTTCATCACTGGTGTCACTTTCAGAAGTACAAACAGTAGTTAGGGCAGTAACTAGTTTGGCAGATTCTTCCTCAGAATTGCTTTCTGAATCATAGTCAGACCAAGTAACAGTCATTCCTTTCTTTTGCTTCTTAAGAAAGGTAGGACATTCAGCTCGAATATGTCCATATCCTTCACATCCATGGCATTGAATTCCTCTGCCTTGGTTTTCCTTATCTTCTGATCTTGGTCTTCTGCTGGAACTGTCAATGTCAGAAGGAATGTTATGAACATTTGACCTTGACTTTGGGTCCATTCTTTTGATGAGCCTGTTGAACTGTCTTCCAAGCATGGCAATGGCTTCTGATATGTTTTCTTCTTCATCCTCCTTGTGTTCAACATCAGTGTTGGTTACAAGTGCTATGCTTTTGTTCTTCTTGTCACCATTATCAGTGATCCCCATCTCAAAAGTCTGAAGAGACCCAATAAGTTCATCCACTTTTAACTTGCTAATGTCCTGGGCTTCCTCTATGGCAGTTACCTTCATTGCAAATCTTTTAGGCAAGGATCTGAGAATCTTCCTCACCAGTTTTTCTTCTGACATTTTTTCTCCCAGTGCTCCTGAGGTGTTGGCAATCTCCAAGATGTTCATGTGAAATTCATGGATGGTTTCATCTTCCATCATTTTTAGATTCTCAAACTTAGTGGTCAACATCTGAAGCCTTGACATCTTTACTTTGGAAGTGCCCTCATGAGTAGTTTTGAGGGTGTCCCAAACTTCTTTGGCCAGTTCATATTGATGTACTAATCTGAAGATGTTTCTATCAATTCCATTGAACAAGGCATTTAAGGCTTTTGAATTTCCCAGAGCTAACTCATCTTCTTCTTTACTCCAATCTTCCTCAGGCTTCAGACTGATTGTCCCATCTCTTTCAGTTATGGTGGGATGAATCCATCCTTTGTCAGCAGCTCTCCAAGCCTTTTTGTCCAGAGATTTTAGGAAGGCAATCATACGAGGTTTCCAGTAGTCATAATTAGTTCCATCCAGAATGGGTGGTCTGTTTCCAAAAACTCCTTCTTTGTCCATAGTGCCAGAAAGTGATATCCCTAGATCTCACCCAGTAATACAGGCAGGGTGCCTGCTCTGATGCCAATTGAAAATTCTGGCTACAGATACTTAATGTCACGTCCGATGTTATGACACCGTATCTGACTTACTATATGACAGTAAATACAAAAGCAGTAAACAACACAGTCAATTGTTTACCCAGTTCAGTGTGCAACAACACCTACTCTGGGGGCTACCAAGCCAGGGAGAGAATCCACTATAAGAGATGTTAATTCAGGAATAAACCAACCAGTTTATCTCCTTCACTTAAGACCTACCCAATGCAATTCTAATCTAAGTACAACTTAAACCTGAGTTCCTACTCACTCCCCCTCAATCACAGCAGTGATACATAAACCAATTTGACTTGAGAATTGATGAAGACACTCTTCAAAACACACTCTTGATTAAGCTTCACAGCTTTTTAATCAAGTAACACAATCACTCGTGCTTCACAGCTTTGAGTGATGTACACAACTAACTTGACTCTGCTTCACAGCTTTAGTCAAGTAACATTCAAACACTCTTGCTTCAAAGCTTTGAGTGCTACACAGCCCTTACAATTGAAACCTATTCCAAGACACTTATCACAATGATAATTGCTTGGAGTACAATAAACAAATCTATACAGATTACAAACTTGATCTTCTAATCAATCAGCAGGGATCACTTCAAAAACCGCAGCTCTGTTGAATATATAGCAGCTGCAACTTCAGTTAGGGTTTCCAAAAACCTAGGGTTGATTCCGTTTGACCTTAGGACCAGGTCACAGTACTTCATTGATCAGGTTAGGATTGAGCTAGGTTACTCCTCAGAAAACGCAGGATTCTGTTTAGGAAGGACTGAGTTATTTCCTGAAAAAACTCAGACTTATCCAATCCTGTAATCCTGCTAGTTCAGAACAGGATGTCATAACATCTGTTATGACATCTGAGAAAACCTGTCTACTGATTAGCAAAGTGTGATCATTTTGCAAACATGCTCAGATACACACTTATAAACATCAGTATTTGAGTTACAATATTTTTCTGCATATGTACCTAAAGAGTTAGTACAACCTGAACTAGAATGTTATGACATCAGTCATGACATTCACACATACACTTGGAATTTACCAAAAATGCAAGCCAATACCTAAACACCTACAGTCTCTAATAAAATTATGTTTAATTTCTATGTGTTTAGCCCTAAAGTGTAAAATAGGATTTTTACTTAAACAAATAACAACAGTATTATCACAGAAGATAGGAATGTTACTCCCATAAATCTGATAATCTTCTAGCTGGTTCTTCTTCCAAAGCATCTGAGTGCTACATAGTGCTGCTGAAATGTACTATGCTTCTGTTGTTGAAAGAGAAATTGTTGATTGCCTCTTGCTTGACCATAAGATTAGATTCTTTCCCAAAAATTGATAGTTTCCAGAAGTACCCTTCCTCTCCAGTTTGTCTCTAGCATAATCTGCATCACAGAAACCAGAAAGAGTATACTCTGATGTTTTCTCATACATCAAGCCAAGGTTAGAAGTTCCTTTCAGATACCTTAGAATTTTCTTAACATTAGTTAAGTGAGATTCCATAGGATCATATTAGAATCTAGTACAAAGATGAACAGTGAACAAAATATCAGATCTACATGCATCCAGACATAGAAGAGAGCCTATCATACCACGATATAGCTTCTGACATACCTTTCCACTTACTTCTTCTTTTTCCAGAATGCATGTTGGATGCATTGGAGTCTTTGCTAAGGTGCAGTCCATCATGTTGAATTTCTTCAGAAGTTCTTTGGTATACTTACTCTGATGAATGTAAGTGGCTTCTGGTTTTTGATCAATTTGAATTCCCAAAAATAACTTTAGTTCTCCCATCATACTCATTTCAAACTCAACCCGCATTAACTTGGAAAAATCCTAGCAAAGAGAGGGATTAACATAAGCAAAAATAATATCATCAACATAACTTGAACTATCAGAATATCTTTTTTAAAGGTTTTGCAGAAGAGTGTAGTGTCAACTTTCCCTTTAGTAAATTAATTTTATAAAATAAAATTACTCAATATGTCATACCAAGCTCTGGGAGCTTGCTTTAGACCATAAAGAGATTTATTGAGTTTAAAAACAAAATATGATTTCTCAGAGTTTTCAAATCCAATAGGTTGTTTGATGTATACTTCTTCTGTAATATAAGCATTCAAAAATACATCCATCTGGTAAAGAATGATGTTATAATTTACAGAAAAATAAACTAATAAACGTATAGCTTCCAACCTAGAGACTGGTGAAAAGGTTTATGTATGGTTTATCCCTTCTTGTTGACTATAACCTTGTGCAATTAGTCGTGCTTTGTTTCTGACAACTTCACCTTTCTCGTTGAGCTTATTTCTGAACACTCATATGGTTCCGATAACATGGACACCTTTAGGTTTCTGAACAAGATCCCATAAATCCTTCTTTGAGAATTGATTCAGTTCTTCTTCCATGGCCAGAATCCAGTCCTTGTCTAGAAGAGCTTCATCAATAGATGTTGGCTCAACCAGAGACACCAAACCCAGAGGCACTTCGTCATAAGGTTTGAACGTTGATCTGGTTCTAACAAGAGCGTCTTTGTTTCCCTGAATTAAATCTTCAGGATGAAATGATGAGATTTTGTGTTTCCTTTTTTGAGGTTGATCATAAGGAACAACAACAATATCAAAAGTAGGAGCTTCTGATTCTTTATCTTCTCCTTGGGTTCTGCAAACGTTATCTTCACATCTGCAAACTTTTTAACCAGATTTGACTTTTCATAGTCAAGCTTATCATCGAATCTAACATGGATTGATTCCTCCATGATTCATGATTCTGTGTTATAAACTCTGAAACCCTTTGATCATTCAGAATATCATAACAACAGACACTTTTTCTCTTTAAAATCAAACTTTCCCAGATTCTGTTTAGTATTCAACATAAAACATACACATCCGAAGGGATGGAAATAAGAAATGTTGGGCTTTCTATTCTTCCATAATTCATAAGAAGTCTTACCCAAAATAGGTCTTATAGAGATTCTATTTCGAATATAACATGTTGTATTTACTGCTTCTTCCTAGAAGTGCTTAGCCATTTGAGTTTCTTGGATCATGGTGCGAGCCATTTCTTGCAATATCCTATTTTTCCTCTCTACAACCCCATTTTGATATGGAGTTATAGGGCATGAGAAATAATGGATTATGCCATTAGAATAAAAAAGTTTTTCAAAATATTTGTTTTTAAATTCGCCACCATGACCGCTTCAAACTCTGACTGTTTTGCAATTCTTTTCATTTTGCACTTGGGAGCAGAAATAAGAAAACACAGAATGTGACCCATCCTTATGTTTCAAGAATTTTACCCATGTCCATCTGTTGTAATCATCAACAATGACAAGTAAATATTTTTTCCATTGACCGTAGCATTTTTCACTGGTCCAAACAAGTCAATGTGAAGAAGTTCTAATGGCCTATAGATAGAAACAATCTTTTTAGTTTTAAAAGAGGTTTTTGAAATTTTGCCTTTCTAACTTGCTTCACAAAGACCATCTGAAGTATACTTCAGATTGGGCAAGCCTCTGACTAATCCAAGCTTATTTAGTTGAGATATTTTTCTCAAGATAACATGGTCCAGATGTTTGTGCCTGACCCATTTCCCTTCTTGAATAGTCAGAAGACATTTTACATTGTAAGTTTTTGTTGGAAGCAATTTTGGTAAAACATTGCTTTGGTAATGTTTTGCTTAATGTCTTGACATTTGAAGTAAATCATCTCAAATGACTTTGAATGATGTCAAAGTAGATATCTTAATATCCACCTTCTGATCTGAACGTGTTTTTCAGATTTTCTGTTTCCTATTTTTAAGCGCGCCTTATTCAGGTTTTGTGGTTTATAACTTGCGAAAAATATGGAGGAATATTTTTCGATCTGTCTTATATTTATGGATTATATCTTGGCCTACTTTTATGGAGATATTCAAGGGATTCAATATATTGCAATATTTGTTTTTTCAGCCCAAGCCCATAAAGAAGCTGTTGCACCTTTATAATGACTTGCAACCTTATTCGTTCAAGAGCAACAATTGAAGAAAAATATATTCTGAGTGTTTAAAAGTATGAATCTTTTAATTGTAATACACTCTAGTATTGTTTCAATACTTTATTTGTAATTTGTTAGTTGAGTTGTAAATTGTGGATCATTCATAAGCTTTTAAGTATTGAATGATTGAAGTTTTCAAACTTAATAATTTTATTTTATTTTTACTGTTAGTGATTGAAGGGATTTGAGGAGGGCCTCATACCTAGGTGTGTCTTAGGTAGAAGTATAACACGCGTAGTGATTAAGCGATTAGATCGTAAACTGGTTTTTTAACGAGGGTCTATGAATTGATACTATTTAGTGGACTTATCTCTAGCTTGGTAGCCCCCAGAGTAGGGGTTGTTGCACACTGAACTGGGTTAACAATCCCTTGTGTTTTTCCTGCTTTTATATTGTTACATTGTCCTCAGATATTTATGTCGTGACATCTCCTTCAACATCACATATCTGATACCAGAATTTCAATTGGTATCAGAGAAGATATCCTGCTTTGTATCTAGGTGAGATCTAGGGAAGATACTTTCTGGTACTATGCACAAGGAAGGAGGATTTGTGAAAAGACCACCCATTCTGGATGGAAGCAATTATGACTATTGGAAACAACGTATGGTGGCCTTTCTAAAATCTCTGAACAACAGGGATTGGGAAGTTGTCTTTAAAGGATGGAAACACCCTGTCAAATTGGGAGAAGATGGAGAACCTAGTTCTGAGTTAAAGCCAGAAAAAGATTGGTCTAAAGAAGAGGATGAAATTGCACTATGAAATTCTAAAGCCTTGAATGTTATATTCAACGGAATTGACAAGAACATTTTCAGATTAGTGAACAAATGTGAAGTAGCTAAGGATGCTTGGGGGATTCTTCAATTTACCCATGAAGGCACATCCAAAGTTAAGATGTCAAGACTTCAGTTGCTCACCACCAGATTTAAAAATCTGAGAATGAAGGATGATGAAAGTATTAATGACTTCCATATGAACATTATTGAGATTACTAATGCATCTAGTGCTTTAGGAGGAAAAAAACCCGAAGAAAAATTGGTGAAAAAGATGCTTAGGTGTCTCCCCAAAAGATTTGATATGAAAGTGACTGCCATAGAAGAAGCATAAGACATTGACAAGATGAGAGTGGATGAACTTATTGGATCCCTTCAGACATTTGAATTAAGCATCAATGAAAGATCTAAAAAGAAGAACAAAAGCATAGCTTTTGTAACCAATACTGAAGATGAAGAGGAGGATTATGATCTGGATACAGATGAAGGAATATCTAATGCTTTAGTTTGGCTTGGAAGACAATTTTAAAAAGTGATAAAGAAGATGGATAGGAACCCAAGATCAAATGTCAAGAACATCTCATCTAACATCCATAAGTCAAATGAGTTTGGAAGAAAAATGGCTGAAAAAAAATCCACTCAAGGGAAGGGAATACAATGTCATGGATGTGAAGGTTTTAGTCACATTAGAGCTGAATGTCCTACATATCTTAAGAAACTGAAGAAGAATCTATCTGTTACTTGGTCTGAAGAAGACTCTGATGGATATCTTGAAGAGGAACCTGCCAAGTATGTTAAAGCATTGGCAGACTAATATATTTTTGATGAAGATTCTAATGATGGTGAACCAACCTTTGATGAGTTAGCTGCCTCGTACAGAGAACTGTGTCTCAGAAGTGCAAAAGTTTACCAAGAAGGGGAGAAACAAAAAGCTCTCATAACTTAGCTGAAGGCAAAAAGGAAAGAGAATCTAAAAACTATCTCTAGTCTGGAAAGTGAAGTGATTTCTCTGAATTCGAATCTTGACAGAATGGTCAAATCATTCAAGATGCTGAATAATGGGTCTGATGCATTAGAAGAAATTCTTCAAGTGGGAACAGTGACAGGATACAAGAGTGGTATAGGGTTTAATGAGAAAAAGGAACCTTATTCATAAGAACCTTCATCAGATTCCACTCATGCCAAGTCTAAACCAAAGATGTCAAAATAAATGTCTCAACATCATGACAAACATCATGGCAAGAAAATACATCATGGAAAGAAAAAATTTAATCATACCAGAGTGAAATTCCAGCCCTGGAGGTTTCACCACTATGGAAGGTTTGGTCATATAAGAAGAAAAAGCACCTTCATCATAGTTGGCCACTATGGAAGGTTTGCTCCTCTTCCCAAGACTGATCAGATCTCTCAAAATAGCAAAAAGAAGAAACAGTTGGTTCCCAAGATTATTGTTGCTAGTATCATAGCTCATACTTCTCTCAGAGTCTCAACCAAAGATAACTGGTACTTTGATAGTGGTTGTTCTAGACACATGACAGGTGTTAAGAATCTGTTGGTAGATATCAAATCTCACTCCACCAGTTATGTGACTTTTTGTGATGGAGCCAAAGGTGAAATCAAAGGAGTTGGAAAGCTGGAATGTTCAGGAGTCCAAAAACTTGATAATGTGTTACTTGTTAAAGGGTTAACAACTAACCTAATAAGTATAAGTCAACTGTGTGATCAAGGGTTCACAGTAAACTTCACCAAGACAGAATGTCTCGTTTGCAAAGAGAAGAATGAAGTTATTATGAAAGGAATCAGATCTAAGGACAGCTGTTATTTATGGGTTCCCTAAGAGTTAGACTTGTCCTCGACATGTGATTTATCCAAAGAAATGAAGTTAAATTGTGGCATCAAAAACTGGGACACTTGCATCTGAAAGGAATGAAAAGAATCATATTTATAGAAGCCTTGAGAGGGATTACTAAGCTCAAGATAAAAGAAGGTAGAGTATGTGCTGAATGCCAGATTGGAAAGAAAAATAAGATGTCACATCAGAAGATCTAACATCTCACCACATCAAAAGTTTTGGAACTTCTTCACATGGACTTCATGGGACCTATGCAGTTTGAAAGTCTTGGTGGAAAGAAGTATGGCTATGTTGTTGTAGATGACTTCTCTAGGTACACATGGATAAGTTTTATCAGAGAAAAATCAGAAACATTTGAAGTCTTTAAAGATCTATGTCAAAAACTTTAAAGAGAAAAGGATAGCCATGTCATCGGAATTAGAAGTGATCATGGAAAGGAATTTGAGAACAATAAATTTACTGATTTTTGTTCTTTTGAAGGAATCAGTCATGAATTTTCCTCTCCCATTACTCCTCAGCAAAATGGGATTATGGAACGCAAAAACATAACTCTTCAGGAATCTGCCAAAGCTATGATTCATGCTAAGAAGTTACCCTACCACTTTTGGGCGGAAGCTATGAATACTGCATGCTATATCCATAACAGAGTCACTCTAAGAAAAGGCACCCCAACCACCTTGTATGAAATATGGAAGGGAAGAAAACCTACTGTAAAATACTTTCATGTTTTTGGAAGTAAATGTTACATCTTAGTTGATCGTGATCAGAGAAGGAAGATGGATCCCAAGAGTGATGAGGGAATATTCCTGGGTTACTCTACAAATAGTAGAGGTTACAAAGTCTTTAACTCAAGAACTAAGGTTATGATGGAATCCATAAATGTTATTATTGATGATAGAGGATGGAATGATGAAGAAGATGTCTTAGAAGATGTTGGAATATCTTTGTCATACATTCCAACAGAATCTAATGACAGAAGTACTGATCCTAATCCAACTAAAGAAGATCCTGAGCCCAGTCAACTCAATAAAGGGCCTTCAATTAAAACTCAGAGAGATCATCCTAAGGAACTTATTATAGGAGATTAAATAAAGGAGTTACTACTAGATCAAGAGAAGGGATGTCAAACTCTTACTTTGTTTCAAAAATCGAACATAAGAATGTCAAAGAAGCCTTAACTTATGAGTTTTGGATTAATTCTAAGCAAGAAGAGCTAGAACACTTTAGAAGAAATGAAGTTTGGGATCTGGTTCTAAGACTTAAAGGGACAAATGTGATTGGAACTAAATGGGTGTACAAGAATAAATCCGATAAAAAAGGGGTGGTTACTAGAAATAAGGAAAGATTAGTTGAACAAGGATACACTCAAATTGAAGGAGTTAATTTTGATGAAACCTTTGCAGCTTTGGCCAGACTTGAATCAATCAGACTACTCTTAGGATTTGCTTGCATTATAAGATTTAAGTTGTTTCAAATGGATGTAAAGAGTGCCTTCTTAAATGGCTATCTGAATGAGGAAGTTTATGCGGAATGACCTAAGGGATTTGTTGATCCAAGCTTTCCTAACCATGTGTACAAACTAAAGAAAGCTCTGTATGGATTAAAGTAAGCTCCAAGAGCTTAGTATGAGAGATTGAAAAAATTTCTTGGTGAGAATGGATATGGGAAAGGCGGAATAGACAAAACTCTTTTTTGTCAAGGAAGAACAAGGGAAGATCATGATTGCACATATTTATATTGATGATATTCTGTTTGGTGGAATGTCAAATTAGATGGTTCAACATTTTGTCAAGCAAATGCAGTCAGGATTTGAGATGAGCCTTGTTGGTGAGTTAACCTACTTTCTTGGTCTGCAAGCTAAACAAATGGAAGATTCCATATTCTTATCTCAGAGCAAATATGCGAAGAATATAGTAAAGAAATTTGGGATGGAAAATGCCAATCACAAGAGAACTCCTTCTCCCACACATCTGAAGTTATCTAAAGAGGAAAAAGGAGTAAGTGTGGATCAAAGTCTTTACAGAAGTATGATAGGCAGTCTTCTATATCTCATAGCTAGCATACCTGACATTTCCTTTGTTGTAAGGGTGTATGCTATATATCAAGTTGATCCTAAAGTTATCCATGCCAACCATGTGAAGAGAATTCTTAAATATGTGAATGGGACAAGTGACTATGGCATGTTATATTCTCATGGATCTAGCTCTGCTTTGAGTGGTTATTGTGATGCTGATTGGGTAGGAAGTGTTGATGGTAGAAAAAGTACATTAGGAGGATGTTTCTTTCTGGGAAATAATCTCATATCTTGGTTCAGTAAGAAGCAAAATTGTGTGCCTCTGTCCACTACTGAGGCTGAGTATATTGTTGCAGGAAGCAATTGTCCTTAGTTGGTTTGGATAAAATAAATGTTGATAGAATATAATGTCAAACAGGATGTCATGACAGAAGGACTAAACACATTGATATCCATCATCACTTCATAAGAGAGCTTGTTGAATAAAAGATTGTTGCCTTAGAATATGTAGCTACTGAATTACAATTGGCTGACATTTTCACTAAGGCTTTGGATGCAAACCAGTTTGAGAACTTAAGAGGAAAATTAGGGATCTGCATATATGAGGTTTTATAGAAATTAAGGGTTTGTGGGAATATCATTAAAGTGATATTATATCATTTATTATATTTCCAACAAATTAAGTATCTTAAGCAATCATTTCAAGATTATCTCCAATACTCCCCCACACGCTACGACATTACTTCTTTATATTTTCACAACCTCTTCTTTATCCTTTATAGAAAAAGAACCCTTGTTATTTTTCATCTCACTATTCAAAAACATTCAAAGATGTCGCAACATCATGCTTCGTCTCCCTCAAAGTGCTCCTCCGATGAAGCCAAGGCTTCTAGGTTAAAGTTTGTCAACCATCCTGATGATCTCTCCCTTGATAAATTCATGGTTGTTTCTCCTCTAACAACTACTCCACCTCTTGAGAAGAAGTTCAAGAAACCCAGATCGTCCCATGCAAAGAAATTCAAAGATGAGTTTGACACTTCTAAAGGTAATGCTCCTAATACTACTGATGATAGGTAAGAATAAGACATTGTTAATGTTGATAGGAGTATTAGAAGGATGGTAGATAGGGTGTTAAATGAGGGTTTTGTTGTTTCTGAGATTTCTATCCCTCTTGCCTGAATTCCTGCTTAGGCTGACAAAGGTATTGATCCTTAAAATGTTGTTGAATCATCTATCTTTAAGAAAGATGTTGTTGAAAGTAAACTTAGAAAGTTTGCTACATCTGTTCTAGAAGAAGTGGAAGTTGATTTTGAAAACATGTTGAGACATCATCTACTGAGAAGGACTCTTCTTCTAAAGAAGATGTTGCTGGCTCCAAAACTGCAAAGAATCAAAATGCTAAGAATGTAGTGAATGTTGATGAGCTGTTTTACAATGACCTTATTTCTAATGTGGTTCCTGGAATTACTAAAAGGCTCAAGTATAGAAAAGGGAAGGCTGTGTATGTCACATCCTTTGCCAAGAGTATTAAGAAGAAGACTATGTATGGTCTTCCAAAGCCCTGGAGTAAAGCGGTTCTTCCCTCCAACAAAAGAAAAGTTAGACCTGATAGCTCCTTAGATGATGATTAAGATTATGTCCAGAACATCTCACCTGTGAAGAGATCTAAAGGTAAGAAGAAAGCTGAAATGGTAGAAGATGTTGACTCTAGTTATGATGTTGAGGATGATGTCCATGACATCTCTCCTTTGAAGAAGTATGCAAGCAAGAAGCCCTTTATTAGGGTGCCTGATGCTCCTGTTGACAACATTTCCTTCCATTCTGTTGGCAATGCTGAAAAATGGAAATATGTCTTCCAAAGAAGGATTTCTCTTGAAAGAGTGTTGGGAGCAAGTGCGCTGGAGTGCAAAGAGATTATGGAGTTGATTTCTTTTGCTGGCTTGATAAATTCTGTCACCAGGTTCACAAATTGTTATGAAACTCTTTTAAGGGAATTTATTGTCAATATTCCTATAGATTGTGTTGATCACAGAAGTAAGGAATATAGGAAGGTGTTTTTTAGAGGTATATGTGTTTAATTTTCCTCTGCTATGATCAATAGATATATGGGCAGGTCTGAAGATGATTACCGTGACTTGGAAGTGACTGATAATCATGTGTGCAAGGCCATCACTGTAAACCAAGTGGGTGATTGGCCTATGAAGAATAAGCTTCTTGTTAGTAAGTTAAGTGTGAAATATGCTATCCTGCATAGAATTGGAGCTGCTAACTGGCTCCCTACCAATCATACCTCAACCATTACAGTTGGTTTAGGAAAATTTATCTATGTTGTTGGAAATAAGAAGTTGTTTGATTATGGTGCTTACATTTTTGAACCGACTGTAAAGCATGCAGGAACCTGTGCTATGAAGATGCATATTGCCTTTCCATATCTTATTTGTGGAATTATTCTAAATCAACATCCTGAAATTATGTGTGGCACTGATGTAGTTTACAAAGGGGAGTCTACCATGTCCCTTCACTTCAAGTTGTTTTCAGGTAAACATGTCCCAGACATTGTTTTGACATTTGCATCCTCTGAAAACAAGACCTCAAGCAAGGATGATATGACTACTGAGTTAATGGAAGCCTGAAAAGAACTTGATGAGGTAATCAGAGTTAGCTCAGCAAGAAAGCTAAAATTTGAAAAGTTGATCAATGAGTTGCAGAAGGATAACAGTCTTGATGATAGAGTGGGTACTGAAGGAGGAGATTCTGATAATGAAGGGAGTTATGAAGTTGCCAAGTTTATTGGTCCTGAAGGCAGTTAGAATATGTGTTGGTGCCTTCTTTTTCTTTTTTTTCTTTTGGGTTTTGATTGCCATGTCATTTTTCTTTAGCACTTGTATGTGCTTAATACTTGGATATTCTGGACTATACTCCTATTTTCTTCTGCTCTCTTGAATGCATGTTTATTTGGCATATTATGTCTAAAAAGGGGAGAGAAACTGACTGACTGATTAATTAACTGGCTACTGACTTGTAAGTTTGAGGGGGAGCTGCATGTCTCAGAAGATGTCCTGACATCTTCCACTGCTAACAGCTAACTGAGTTTCTTTTTCTTGTGTTGCTGCTCTTATAATGTGCTCAAATAATGTTTTAGCCAAAATTTTCCAAAGGGGGAGTTTGTAAGTTTTTGTTGGAAGCAATTTTGGTAAAACACTGCTTTAGTAATGTTTTGCTTAATGTCTTAACATTTGAAGTAAATCATCTCAACTAATTTTGAATGATGTCAAAGCAGATGTCTTAACATCTGCCTACTGATCTGAACGTGTTTTTCAAAATTTCCGTTTCCTGTTTTTAAGCGCGCCTTATTCAGGTTTTGTGGTTTATAACTTGCGAAAAATATGAAGGAATATTTTTCGATCTGTCTTATCTTTATGGGTTATATCTTGGCTTACTTTCATAGAGATATTCAAGGGATTCAATATATTGCAATTTTTTTTCCAGCCCAATCCCATAAAGAAGTTGATGCGCCTTTATAAGGACTTGCAACCTTATTCGTACAAGAGCAACAATTGAAGAAAAGTATATTCTTAGTGTTTAAAAGTTTGAATCTTTTAATTGTAATACACTCTAGTATTGTTTCAATACTTGAGTTGTAATTTGTTAGTTAAGTTGTAAATTATGGATCATTCATAAGCTTTTAAGTATTGAATGATTGAAGTTTTTCAAACTTAATAATTCTGTTGTTTTTCACTGTTAGTGATTGAAGGGATTTGAGGAGGGCCTCATACCTAGGTGTGTCTTAGGTAGAAGTATAGTGCGGATAGTGATTAAGTGATTAGATCGTAAACTAGTTGTTTACTGAGGGTCTATGAATTGATACTATTTAGTGGACTTATACCTGGCTTGGTAGCCCCTATAGTAGGTGTTGTTGTACATCTAACTGGGTTAACAATCCCTTGTGTTTTTACTGCTTTTATATTGTTGCATTATCCTCAGATATTTGTTTCGTGATATCTCATTTGACATCACATATCTGATACCAGAATTTCATACATTCTGATTTTTCAAATATGATAATATGATTTTGTAAATATTTTTCTTCGTCTTACCATTAAATAGAACTGAGCCATCTTTCTAACTAACATCTTTACAAGACGTTTGATTGAAAATGATGTCATAATCATTGTAACTAAGTTGGATAATTGACAAGAGGTTATGCATCAGACCCTCGACTAAAAGAATATTGTTAATAGAAGGAAGTTTACCATTACCAATAGTTCCAGAGCCAATGATCTTTCCCTTCTGGTTGCCTCCTAAACCAACAATTCCTCCAGACTTAAGTTCCAAATCTTAGAACATATGCCTTTTGCCCGTCATGTGTCGCAAGCGTCCACTGTACAGATACCATGATTGGTGTCTCAGTGGTGCCATCAAGGATATTTGCAACATAGATTATCTAATCCCTAGGTACCCATTTTCTGGGTCCTTTCTTGTTAGTAGTTCTAGAGGTTCTGACACCTTTGGAATCTTGTGCAGCAGGATAATCAAGTGGGATCTGTGTATGATATTTAGGCTTAGAAGTTTCCTTCTGTGTCTTTAGTTGTGTTTCTGTAGAATTAGAAGCTTCTTGTTCTGGACATTTTAGTTTTGTACCAGCAAGCACGAAATGTTCACAAAGAGGTTTTGATTTGACAATCAGAGTCTAATCAATTATTTTTGATGGTCCTGAATATCCTAAGCCTCTACTTCCATTTCTGCTAACTCCATAGATCATAGAAGCCATCTTGCACCTATCTAGCTTTTAGATAGGAAGTGTTGAAAAGCTCTATCATATCAGATTACTTCATCAGTAACAGATGTGCTAGAGATAATTTCTTCTTCTAACCTTGAGACTTTAATTCTAAGAGCAATATTTTATTATTCTAAAACAATTAATTTTTCATTTAAATTATAAAAGTTTTGCTCATTCTTAGTAGAGTTCACAAAAGTAACTACAAAATTCTTTTTCATAGTTTTGTGTTTACTTAGAATAAGTTGATATTTTCTCATCGTTTTAGATAAACAAGTTTCAAGTTCAAAGTGAGAGAGAGAGAGAGAGAGAGAGAGAGAGAGAGAGAGAATCCATTACCTCTGCATCATCTTCAGAGTCTGACTCATCATCAATTGTCAGCTCAAACTCTGAGATAACTTCATTAGTACTTATATTGGCCATGAGTGCTACGTTAGCACGTTCTTCATCAGATTCTTCTTCTTCTGATTCTGAATCATCCCATGTTACCATGATACCCTTCTTTTCTTTGAATACTTTCTTGGGCTTCTATCTTTTCAGAGCTTTGGGCATTCATTCCTTTAATGTCCAGGCTCTTTACACTCATAGCATGTGACTTCTTTCCCATAAACTTTCTTCTGACAATATGTAGATTCAAATCTGTCATTAGTTTTTCTTGACCCTTTGAACTTGCTCTGTCTATGTTTCCATATCTGGCTTATCCTTCTGGATATCAGAGAAAGTTCATCTTCATCTGAATCTTCTTCAGATCCTTCTGATTCTTCTTCATCTTGAAAGGCCTTTGTCTTTCCATACTTATACTTCAAATCCATAGGTTTAACTCTTTTCTGACGTCCATATTCTTCAAGTTCTATCTCATGACATCTTAAAGAACTGATTAGCTCCTCAAGACTAGTATTATTCAGATCCTTTGACAACTTTAAGGTAGTTACCATTGGCCTCCATTTTTTAGGCAGAGTTCTGATAATTTTCTTGACACGATCTACAATAGAATATCCTTTGTTCATAACCTTGAGTCCTGCAACAAGAGTATGAAATATTGAAAACATAGTTTCCACAGATTCATCATCTTCCATTCTGAAGCCTTCATATTTATAGATTAGGCCAGAGCCTTTGTCTCCTTAACTTGAGTGTTGTCTTCATGAGTCATCTGAAGAGAATAAAAAATAGACTTCGCAGTCTCTCTATATGTGATCTTCTCATACTCATTGTAAGAAATAACACTTTGAAGAATTATTCTCGCTTTGTAGTGATTTTCGTGAACCTTCTTCTGAGCATTTATCATTGCACTTCTTGCAATCTTTAGACCTTTATTATCTACTGGGTGAGTGTAGCCATCAACTAAGAAATCCCATAGATTCAAGTCATATCCCAGAAAATAACTTTCCATTCTATCCTTCCAATCGTCAAACTTTTCTCCATCAAACATAGGAGGTTTAGCACTATAATGGTCTTTATCATTATCCTTATTATCAACAGTTACAATAGCATTGTTTGCATTATTTTCCATAGTTTTTCACATAGTCTAAATCGATATTGAACATTTTTAGGTGCTTGATAAAAATTTAAACTTTTTATCACTCCTCAAAATCGGAGCTCTGATGCCAACTGAAGGTGTGAAAAACACAAGAAATGGGGCGGGGGGGGGGGGTGAATTAGGTTTTATACCAAAAACTTTTCTTTAAAATTCCCTTTTAAAAAAACAAGTTTTCTTCACTTATTGATAATAATGATAAGATGCAAGAAGGAAAGAAGAAGTTATGTTTATACTAGTTCACTTGAAAACTATCAAGCTATTCTAGTCCACCCATCAAGGTGATTTCTCCTTTTTCAACAAGGTCTTAATCCAATAACCACACAGATTATTACAATGCACAAGATAACTACAAGTGACTAATGTTACAATCTCTTATACACACTAATATTAGAATTCTCAAGGATTCTGACCAACTGGTTCCTTAAGGAAAATCAAACAACTGTTTGAACAAAGTTTGTTTACAAAAGATATGCTTCTACACAAGCGAATAAGTAAACATATTTCCAATAATATAGACTAAAGAAATAAGGAAGCATATGAACATTCTTTTTAGAATGTGAATTAGCAGCCTTTTCTCATTGTCTTCAAGCCCTTTTATAGCCAATAAAATATTATAATCGTTGAAGGGTATTTCTGGAATTTCCCGAAAGCTGTCAACTTAAATTACATGGGGACAAGATCGTACACAATGTTCGTCCTTCATGGTAGTGGAATGAAATAATTTGTTTGTACCATGTACTTTTGTACCACACAATCTTGGAATAATGAGAATAACACATGGGTCTTCAGAACTTTAAGTCTTTAGAGTCTTTAAAACTTCATCTTCAGAATCTTCAGCACTTGGTCTTAAGAACCCTTTGTCTTTAGAAACACGAGTCTTCAGCATCTGGACTTCAGTCAGAACTTCTATCTTCATATCTTTAGAACTTGGTTTGGACGAGTATCAGAGTCACTACTTCAGAGCCTTCTGAAGCTTTTGCTACTGCTCATCAGAACTTGTATAGCTTAGAAGTGGAACTTATTCTCTTCTAATGTCTTGGCAGTGCCATTTATCAGAAGTAGAACTTGTTTGTTAAATCTTAAAAATAACAAACATTAGAGTACCAAAATTGTTCATATAAACATACTCATTTGTTATCATCAAAACTCAGATGAAATTGCATAACCAAATCTTGTTCTAACAACGGGAACAAGCTCGACAACTTCAAAAGCATGTCAATCATAGAATCTGATATACATATCTTTAGAGAAGCTCATGTTATAGTGATAAAGAGTATTCTTCTTGTTGTAGAATGATTTAGGCAGCACTTGGCTGAGTCTAAATTATCGAGAGACAAGGTTAGGTTGGTAACTGAGGAGTGTAAATTGGTCTTTAGAAATCCCAATTCTGCTTAAAATTAACTTGGGAATGAGGAATGCTTCCCATATTGCCAAATATTTGGTTTCTTGCCCGGTTGTAGGAGCTGAAAATTCTCTTGTAAACCATTCAGGGCCATGAGTTTGGTTGGTGAAGGGAGCCATAGAAGGGGTGAAGTTGTGACGTTTGGCAAACATCATCACATATCCAGTGAAAGCTTCCTTTAAAGCCAATCCCTTGTAAATAGGGGTAAGTAGATTTAGTCTAGTCCCTTCGAATCTTCTATTTTTAATGGCTTCATTATCTTCATTGAGCTTGGGGGCTTGAAGCGAAGGCTCGAAGGTGGCCATTAGCCATAATTGAAGCAAGAAATAAGAGCCAGCTCGTAAGAAATTATTTCCTAGTTTATTATTTTTTAGGAAATCAATAGCGTCCCCCAGAGTTTCATAAAAGTAGTCCAATATCAGCTGACTAAGAAAGATGTCGCGACTTTCATGCAATTGGTTTGCCAGAGTTAGGAATCGTTTTCAACCATTAGTGATTTGCAATAGAAAATACAGCGAGATAGCCAGAGCACCAAAAATGTGATGTGCTACCTACCAGACACTTCCTTATTTTTTGTGTCATGATTGTTGTACCCCAATTTTTTCCCCTAAGAGTCTCCTGTCATATCATACCCTCACAATGCAACAAAATCACATTAGGGTTGGTTCTTCCTCTTTTTCTATCTCTTATCTTTAAGTTTTCTCTTGAGGAATCTCCAAGCACCTTGGTTGTATATTTTGTATATGTGTTGTTGACTAACTTCTAATCAAAATACAAAAAATATTTGTCTTTGTCTTTGAATATTTGTGTTTTGTAGGTACCAAGTCAAAGCATCTGACAAATAAGGTTTTACAGTATTATTTCCTTAAAATCTCTATTTGCAAAGAAAATAATAAAATAAAAAATTCATTTTTTTCACTAATGCAATTGATTGCTCTTAGAGTGCAATCGATTGCATATAGTGCATTTTGCACAATTTTTGAAAAAATACACTGTGTAAATCGATTTGCAATATAGTGCAATCGATTTGCACAGAGTGAAAATTTGAAAAAATAAGCAATTTCAAGCTTGTCAAATTTTTTATCCAGTTTTTCTTCATTTTTGAAAGATATATCATTAATTCAAATTTTGGTGCCAATTTTTCATTTTTTAAAAATATTCATTAATTCAAAAGTTGTCTCTAATTTTTGAAAGATATATCATTAATTCAAATTTTGGCTCTAATTTTTTAAGGTTATTCATTAATTCAAATTTTGGCTCTAAAAATCAATTACCAAATTACCACTAATCCCAATCCTAAACTCTATAAATAGAGCCCTCATTTCATTCAAATTTCAAGCTTTTGATAGCCAAATCCACCTTGCTAAAAAATATCTCAACCTCTCCATCTACCAAATTCACTCAAAGCTCCATTTTCAAAAGTTAGTAAGCTTTGCATTGAAGCTTACTAATCTTTAAGCTAAGCCTTCATCCAAACACTTTTTCTTCATCAATTCGTTACATCCAAGCTTGGTCAATTGATTCTTGTGGTTGAATTGAAGAAAACTCTTGAAGTTGTTTTGATAATTCTCTAGATCTACCTTTGGTAAGTTGGATAATTCGTCTTTCACAATGTGATCTCTTGTTGATCTTTGGGTTTGATTCATTGAGCATTATTTTTTGATTCCAATGGTGTTATTTTCTCATAATTTGATGGAATTTTTGTGCTCAATTGAATCCATGATCATAAGGTGTTTGATGGAAATTTTGAACAAGAATTTGGCCTTTTAAAATATTATTTTGCTGTCTGTAACAGCGTGCACTCGATTTCTGTAACAGTGCAATCGATTGCACTAAGTGAATTTCGGGCAGATTTTTGAAAATTTCACTGTGTAAATCGATTTGCACTATAGTGCAATCGATTTGCACAAAAACAGAATGTATTTTTTGCCTTGTTTTGGGGCTGTGTTGATCCATAAATGTTTTTCTTCTCACTCCTTTTGATTGTTGGTTTCGATTTCAATTTCAAATGTCCAATTTCTCTTTAAATTCAATGGACTTTGTGATGTAGATGAAGTTAGATAAATGTTCATCAATTCAAATCTACCAAAGAGTGAATTATTCAATTCATTTTTGGTGCTTTGTATTAATGATATGTTTAGTGCTTTAATCCATCTAGATGAGTGATTGAATTTAAAGATGAAAGAAATTTGAGGTAGTCATCCAAATTAGCTTATCATTCCCCTTCCTCTTCATCTTATCCCTTTCTTTTTTAATTGTGCTACATGTTAAGGGGTGATGATCTATATATCATTTATCCAAACATGAAGTACATAGATTGCTATTGACCAACCTCAAAATAGGTGTGACTTCTACATAAGTCCACTTACGATTGCTTAACATAGCGCTAAATTTTGTCCCGATTCGAATAAATGATCATTCGTGGCCCAAACTTATGTTTGCAAGCCCAAGTATGTTAATTTGATCTCTTTGATCTAATAACCTTGATATTCATTATGTGGAGGCTTTGGTTCTACCAATCCTCTAATGGATCTACATCACTTTTGGTCAACGCGGATCACTTAAACATCGTTGATCATTAAATGTTACTTTTGAGGATTCCGAAATGGATGATATACTTGACAAAAAGCAAATGCAATTTGTTGTGTGGAGGCTTTGGTTCTACCAATCCTCTAATGAGTTCCAAATGCAAGTTTCAAGATGGTCATCCAACTAACCACTAATTTTTAACAATTGACTTTACTTTATGCTTTTATTTTCATGCTTTATGTACCATTTACTTTTAGCATTTATATTTCATGCTATTTTCATCTTTGCTCACTTGATCATTTACTTTTATGTCATTTTTATTTTTATCACTTGAGCTTTTCTTTTTCTTTTGAATACACTTTATAATCAACATGAACCATAAAAAACATTAATGATACTTGGACTATTTGGTTACTATCCTTGGCATTATGGAGTATTGGACTTCTTGGACTTAGGATTAGAAACCTTGGCCTATGTTGGAGACCTTATGGCCTTAATTGATATTTTGTCTAGAGTTCTTGGGGTTTACCTCAAGACATTGGGTTATTTGTTTTTTTTTATGCAGGTTATTGTGATTACATATTTTGTTTGTAATCTAGAATTCACCCGTATACAGCCGTTACTCTGCCCAATTTTTATGAAGACTTAATACACTTGAAGTTTGGTCTTCTCAAGAGGTCTAGTATATTTGCTTGCTTGGTTTCAATCCAAAGAATGAAAATTCTATCTTGACTCATAATGTCAAGTATTGGCTTCTTGTTGGTTAGATGTTTCTTATCCCTAGCTTTTACCTTATGCTTTATGATAGTCTCTTCTTTTCCTCCCATCTTCTTCAATTTAAAAAATCTTCTTCCTCTTTTTGGACACTCTTCTTGTTTTGAAACTTGAACCATTTTCATAATAAACTTGGACTTATGTCCATGCATTTTCAAAACATTTTTCACAAATAAACTTAATAATATATTGACATTTTTTGTGAGAAGACTAAAAGTCAGTCAATCTCATTTCAAACCATTTTTCCACTTTGGCTTTTATTTTAAAACTTTTCTCAAAAGATTTGACTCTTGTCAATCCTTGTAGTGATGCAAACAACTATACTTCTATAATATGTAGTGAAGTGAGATATTTTCCACTTGGGTGTTGAGTGAGGCATTGTTGATTTTAAAATCCAAGCCATATCCTCCACTTTGAGATGATGCAAATTCTCCTTTCTCATGATTGTGGGTATTAAGTACGTTTTCCACACGGACAATGAAGATGATGTCTTATCTCATAAAATTAACCAACACACTTGTGTTTTAAAATTTTTTAAAGAGGAACTACGGGTACCCTGATCCCCTATTGCATGAAAGGTGGTACGTAGGCACTAAAGATTCGCAACCGTGACGGGTGCAAAAATCATTAAAAAAATACTTATTTTCTCACCTCCACCATCTATTTTTATACAACATTTTATAGCCAAAATATACAGATTTTACAAAGAGGTTCCTGCGGAGTACCATAGATGTTCAGGGTGCTAATACCTTCCCTTTGTATAACCAACCCCCTTACCTTGAATCTTTCCCCCTCTTTTTGGTTATTCACTCTTTTCCCATTCCTTTGGAAATAATAAAACGCGGTGGCGATTTTTATTTTGATCTGTATAAGTCTAGTCAATCCAATGGCTTAGACTTAAACATTTCTACCGCTACAATGATGATCAACTATGTAATGAGTGAAGTTGGCCCGGTTAATATCGAAGTCAATGGTGTCCTCATTCATCTCATAAGGGTCGAAATCTTCCCCAATTGGTCGAAGACCAGTGATAGCCGCGATGTCGAATAAATTTTGGGTAATCATCCTGTAGGGAAGGTGGAAAGCATTGGTGGTGCTTTCCCAGAAGTATAAAGAAGTGACCAACATATTTTGGAAATACGAAGGTCCCATATTTGACAGTTAGATTATGTCAAAAATACTCATGCCCTTCTAGGTTTGAGACATTTTATTTTCAACTTTTGCAAGCCAAGAAAGATAAGCCTTAGGGTCTTTAAATAAGAGGCAAGAGTGAAACACTCTGACCCCGTTGCTTATATAATCTAAATTGGTGGAGTTTTGTGGTTCGAAAATGGTTTGGTCCTTAGGCTCTAAGGCATCCGCCAAAGGTTTTTTCTTTGGAATCCCCTACATTTTTAACCTTAGTAGTTTTTGTATAAGTTTCTGACTTAGAACTCACGCCATCAGTAGCAGCCATTGCTTTTATTAAACTAACTATTGTCTTAGTACAATGATAAGAAGGAAATAAATCTTTTAGCTTTTCAGCATTTACCTTAGGATTAGGAAAAAGACCTATGAGTGCATGGGTCTCACCAGAGATAGAGAAAGGGATGAGTATATGGGATTTGTAAATCTAGAGCTTTTCTTCTTACAGAGGAGGCCCAACAACATATTCACAATTATCCATCAGTAATGGACATGGAATTTGGTTCGCAAGCGGTAAAACCTCCTTGGAGCCATTGACATATTTTTCGTTCTTGTTCTTACATTTTGGAGCTACCATTCTAAAATGGTTGAAAGATTTGGAGAAGAGAGGTGTTTTTGATGTTCATTGAGAAAAAGTTGCACATAAAGATTTGAAGTTTCAGATTTGGAACAAAGAAAAAAAGATAAGTTAGGAAGATGAAGTGTATTTATAGAAGGAAAAAGAAATTGTCCAGTTTCTATGGATTGGAAAATAGAGTGGGTCATGGGACATGTGTTTGTGTGTAAGAGGTTATATGAGTAGTTACCTTTTCAGTTGCCATGATATTCCTAAGAAATAGAGATCGTGATGGATTTCTGAACATTGCACGTCTCAATGGATGTTTGAGGAATGGTGGTCACGATGACCATGACATCAGAATAGTTAAGGACGGTATCATCGAAACATTCAAAAAAATATTTGTTTTCTCTGTTTGATTGAAAAATACATTTTGGGGAGAAAATTGTTAACTAGAATTTTGACGCCTATGGGAACTTAATGTATCAAGGAAAGGTTGAAGGAATATTTTAAAAAGTTAAGTTGAGTTCGTGATATTTTTGACTAGAAATCCTTGGAAAGACTTTGAAGGGCGCTAGCTAATGGAGTTTTATTTATTCAATATGAGACGTTTTGGGACTTAACATATTTTTGGTGAAGTTTGATGACTATTTCGATGAAGTGATTTGAAACGTGGCCAATTAACTATTTTTTTGGCCTTATCCATTCTTGGAGGACACATGGACACTTATGAAGGGAGAAGTTCTTGCAAGTAAGAACGTGTCATTCCCTGAAGAGAAGATTGTTCGTTATAGTTATTTTGATTATATTATAACTAGGAGTCTTAGGATTGGAATTTAGTTTGTTGACATAACTACAAAAATACTCAAAATACTCAAAATACTCAAAGTATATGAGCAAAGTGAGAAATGAGTGATCGAGTGATATGTACATATTCAAAAACCACTTTTATTTTTTGCAAAGTCTTTTTCATTAAGTTTATGTTTAACGTTTATTTCCTGTCGGAAACCTTAACTTTTCCAACATTTACTTCCAATCTTGCATTTACTTTAAAGATTTCGACCAAGTTGAAACGGATGTTCTTTACATAGAAAGTCACATAACAATTCAACAATATTTTCACACTTATGTCCTAGGATCAATCTATTTGATCCTACAAGTAACCTTTTGGAAGACTAGCACTTGTTTACCAAAGCTCACGGTAAAGACGCTCATCAATGCTGGACAATGCAAAATTATGCGCTTTTCACCATATGAGGACTTCCGGTTCTCCGATTTCGATTTTGTAAAAACCAGAACACTCAGAATTTAACATATAGTAATTATATAACTATTATAAAAACATACAACACATATATTACGTATCATCACATTATTTAATCATCAATCTATTTCAAATCTAAGAACATGTTTATCAAATAAAAACTCTATGAACATGAACATTCAAACTCAGATTTGCACATAATATCATACACAAATTTCATCAATAAAATAGAGCAAAAATTTAATAACAATTATCACAAATTTTGCACAACTTTTTCCAAAACACATAAACTTCATCAATGGTGAAAAAGATGAGAAAAATCCATAGGAGGATGAGAATTCCTCTTTATCCTTCATGTATTTGACACTAATATTAAAGTAATTCATCCCCTTTACCTTAATTTCTAGTAAAGATCTAAGATTTGTCTATGGCTTGTTCCTTTCTCTCAAATCCTTGTTTTGCTTCTTCTCACACTTGCCTATTTCTTCTAATTTCCTCAATTTCACGTAATGTCAAAAAATAAAAGCTCCACTAATATCTTATTAATAGTAACATATTATTCATATTTTAATTAATTACATTTGTTCCCCCAACTTATCTCTATTTTCACTACTTTCTCTTATTTTTCCAATAATTCTAATTTTCATCCCAGTCTCATAAATCCTATTTTTATATTATTTTAATCAATTAAAATTTAAAATAACTCCCACCATTCCCATAAATCCTACAAAAATATAAAATCACATTAATAATTAAATAAAACCAATTTTAACTAAATTAAAACCAAAAATTCAAAAAATCGGGAAGTTATAATATTTGAGTAGAAGATTCAACTAAGAGACTAATTTTTATGTTGAAAGTCTTGTTGACAAGATGGTAGTCCGACGATGTGTCTTGTTAAGGCTCTCATGATGTGGTAAGAGTGTCAACATGAGTGTGAGTTAGAAGTATTACGTTTATTAAAAATGGAGGTTAAATAATATATAAGTGAAATAACTCATAAATATAATACTTTAAAATTTTAGATGAACATGTGGTGTGTATCTGATGACCTCTTGACAAGTGTACCAATAACGTTAAGTAATATAAAAATATTGTCTCCACGAGGATTATAATTTAACAAGAAAATTAGGTTTAATTGTAAGTAATAAGGGGGGGGGGGGGGGGGGGGTCGTTATAAAATCGGTTCTAAAACGAAAGATTAAAAGGATGAAATTCAAGATGTGAAAGAAGATTAGGTCTTTATTATCAAATCCCCTTATTTCTACTTGTTGATAAATTATGTGTTTATTGAGTTTTAATTAAATTATTATCTCACTTTGAATTAACAAAACCACTATACCCAATTCCTTGGTGTGAAATTTACTAATTTATACGACAATCCCCTAATTTCTTAGGACAATTCAAAGTAAAATTATGTGTTCTAAGTGCGTTAATTCATAAGCAACAACTTCTAATTACATATCCCTAATTAATTACAAAGTTGAATAAATTGGCTAGATCAAATAAGTAGACTAAGGGAAAAAAATACCTAAATATCTAGATCGATGTGTACGCCCCTAAGCAACAAAAAGTATTAAACACATGCATACTTTAAATAAGATAATAATAATAAAAGTACTCAATAAATCTCAAACAACCATATGATCTAACAAATTAATAATTAGGTTCATCTCAAAAAATAGTAATCTAAGAAACTTAGCTACTCATTAATAAATTAATTAATACCATGAGTTAAGAAATCTTCATCATCAAAATCTATGGAAGAATTGCTCTTCAATGACTCTAATGTGCTCCAAAATCGCCTATTGAATGTCCCTAGCCGTCACTTTCTATTTAAAGTTCAAAACCCTTAAAAAGTTGGCAAAAGGCCTTTAAATAGAAATTATATGTGTCAGAAAGCGCGTCCTATCGCGCCATAATACAATAGCATCGCATCATGATACAAACCTCATCACACCATAATGAGATGCATCGCGGGCGCGATAATTCTAGATACTAAAATATATCATTTTTAGCTTTCTTTTGAATAGAAAACCCATCTAATTATGAGTTATGAAACTCCATATATGATCCAATTACTGGAAAAATGTTGTGATGTAAATTATGCTTAAAAACACTTGTTTTTTCACAATTTCTTCACTTTTTCTTCAGAATTATTCTAAGTCTCAATTCTTCCACTCTTTGTAGTTTTTGCTATATTCTTCATACTTTGACAATTATAATCAAAACCCCAAACTTACTATTTTGCTTGTCCTCAAGTAACCTTTCTGCACACTAAATATTTCATTAGAATTAATATGCTTACCCTTACCAATCAATGTCACCATTATTTTTTCTAATCAACACTTCAGTTCTCTACTTCAATCCAATCAACTTAGAAAAGTTCATCTGACATACAAGTATTCAACTTGTCTATCATCTCACAATTATGCACTCAATTTGACCGAGTAATCACTCAATCAACATACAAAAGTATTTAACAATGAATTTGATAAATTTCTAATCTAATCAATCAAAGTCACATTGAAACACACACACTTTTGAGGTCTTTTAAAGGTTGTAATGTGACTTATGTTAGGGTATGATAATTTAGGATAGTAGTCTTAAAGCTTTGGAGTTAGGTACCTAATTTTTCCTCATGTTATCAAATTCCTTCCATATAACTCTATTGTAATTTACTTGGTACTAGAGAATTGCATATTGTTGGACCTATTTTTCAATAATTTTTTTGAAGAAGCTTAATTTCTTTGTCTTTCTTTTTATTTGTATTTTTATTTTTTGACCAATTTCTCTAGTACCCAAACCCCGAACTTATTCGTTGCTAACTTTCAAGAGCAATCCCAAATTATTATTTTGCATCGTAAAACAATTATTTCTACCTAACTCCAAAGAGAGTGGAAAATTTTATATTTCAAGTCAAATGGATATATAATAAGGCTATGTCACCGAAATAATAGTTTAAGCTCAAAGTGATTAAACAACATATATAATCATAGTCAAACAAGGTAACTTAAAAGGCTCACAATTTTCACAAACAACTGTCTCAGTGAGTATTTATCAACCAATTTTAGAAAATGACTAATGTATGGATACTCTCATAAGAGTGGAAAGTAAACAATGGAAATATTTGACTCAAACCTACCAAGCTGAGATATCTAGAGATTAAGTACAACTAGCTGGATTCCCTTTTCTTCCTAAACTTTCAATCTGCAAGGGAACTTTTGTGTCGATTTCTTTTGTTCATTCTTTATTTGGTGACTTATTCTTTTCTTTTTTATAATGGCCCTAGTAAGGTAGAAAATCAAAACTGAAAGAAATAGAAGAAGAAAATAATTTCATTAATTTAAGAAAAGAGAAGTACCAAGGGGAAAGCATTCTTGAGAGCTAAATATTATCGTTCCTTGGATCATAGTACGAAAAAGGAAATAAACTGATATATAACGAAAACCCAAAATTAAATAAAACTAAATAAAACCAATTCATGGGTTGCCTTCCACGCGACACTTATTTAAGGTCATGATCTTGACCAATTGCTTCTCTATTAGGGCAGCATATATCACACAAAGAACATGTCATCCTTCTTCTTCCTCTTGTTTGGTAGGACTTCCATAAACTTGAAATATTTATGATGTTGCCTCCATACCTTCTTCAATTTGATAGTAGTAAACAAGGCATAAATGACTTCCAATACCTTATTGATTTCTTCCCTTCCATCTACCTTATTGTTAAAATTGCTTTTAGGGATATGCTTTTGTTGAAAATGTTCATGTTGGATATTTATGTCTAAACAAATTTTCACATTTGAAACTTCATCTACAATTAAATCATGCTCCTTTTAAATTCTTGTACTTTTCCCAAAGCTATTTTTCACCACAGATTTTTCTATTCTTTATTCATTTGTTTCATCTGGTAGCTTGAATTTTTCTTCTTCTTTCTCTTTTTGGAATCCTCTCTCATAGACCACATCCTATTTATTTTCGAATTCTTTCTCCTCTTTATCATCCTTAATATTTTTCAACATGTTCACATCACACCCTTCCCTTGCTTTACTACTGATGGTTCAGATATCTGCCCCATGTGATTTTCAATATTCTTCAAGGATGATCTTATGTTATCGCTGAATTCTTGTACCTTGAATCCCTTTTACGTTTAGCCTACATGAATTGGTTCATATCTTTTCTAGAGGAGACGTCTCCATTGGTGGTGGATCTTTAGGAGCTTCCTGGTTGAAATTTTGAATTTTATTGTGACTCTAATTATGACTTGAATTATGACCCTGTCATGGGTTATAGGAGTTAACATAATTGTTTAACTCTTGATAGTGTCTTGTATAATGTACTGCTTCAACATATGGTACACAATAGCCATTGATGTGACCTATAACACCGTAAACCCCGAAACTTAAATTTAAAGAATTACTCGATAAGGTGTCACAACGATAACCCTTTAATAATTCAAAAACAGTTAGCAACACACAGTGGAATAATTCATAAAGACAATCTTCAAAAATATGTTTTTCTAAACTTTAAAACATAATCAGCAAACTTCTCGAAACCATAACAATTCTCAATAAATAAAGTAGACATTCCCAACCATAATTTTACATAATGAAACATAACTTCTAGAACAATAAAAAAAACTAAACAAAAATAACTTCAACAATCTATCTTTCACTCACAAAAACAACTTTTAATATTGGTTTTCTGCAAGATGTTCATGTGGACAACATTAAAGAAAAGGGGTGAGAATTCACTTTAATATATTAAATGTTATAAGCTTCAAGGTAGAATACAACCATCTAAACATATTCCACATCAATCACATAAACAGATTCTCACACCCAACTCTACATTATACACAATTGCAATCACATACAACTCATTTATGTAATACGACTCATGATAACAACTCAAATCATATACACGTTGTACCATTTATGGAAAACATAGGTCCAACTCGCTCCCGATTTCCACCATAGGACCAGATCACACCAAAATAATTACTAATCACCATATAGTAATGCTTCACTAAGCCCTCAATGGAATTAGCTAGTCACCCTCGATCCACACCACAGGTCTGAGGCTCACCAAAATGAACCAAAGTTCGGACATCATGATGCATGACATTCAACACTAACATGCAAAAAAACACATGAATATTGTTGCACCATAAAATTTTTCCTCTTATATTTAACCCTAATTAGCTTATGTCTTCATTATCACTCACACATGCATAGCATTGGTTCTTAACATGTGGGGTCAAAGTTCTTGTTGATTAGGGTTTTCTCCAATCAAGAAGAAGATGTGATGTTTAAGTCAATATAAGTTTAAGATATCAATCGTCATGAGTATTATCTCAGGACACAGGTGTAGCGGTGAAAATCAGAGATCAAACTATTAATTAACTTGACTCGCAAATAAGCAAGAGTCTTCATCGCGCTTTATTATTTCCAAGGGAAAAGTACGAAATAAAACCCTTAAATATGCAATGTAAAGTAATACTTAAAAGTAATGAAAATACAATGCATTTTGAAAGAGCTCTAGAGTTCAGGGGTTGATTATACAATGGGAAGGTATTAGCATCCAATGCATCTGCAGTACTCCACAGGAACCTTTTGAAATGTCTATTTTTTGGTTTAAATTGTTTGTTTGGTCAAAATAGTTTTGTTTGGTAAAAATGGTTTGTTTGATAAAAATGGGTGCGGATGAGATTTTGAAGATACGACGATCTAATGTCTAAGTTTTTACTTAATATATGGGAGTTTTAAATTTGACTTTTTTAGGAAAGTTAAATTAAATTTAGCAAAATAGTAAAACAAAAATGAAAGAAGGAATTCACACAATCGTATTGGATATGTTTGATGACATGAAGTCGGCTAATTAATTCTTTCCCTTAGATTTGGTGTAAACAAATTGAATGATTAAATAATTAAATAAACAGAATAAAAGAAAGACAAAATTAAAATTCTGAAATTACTAAATCAAATATAAACTAAATTAATTTCAAAGTTACTAAATTAAAATTATTAAATTATTAAATTGAACCTAAACTAAATCAAAATTCTAAATTTGTCCAAATATTTCTAAAATAACTAAAAAAAATTCTAAGTTTACTAAATTAAATATAAATCAAATAAAATTCTAACATCATTAAACTAAATCTAAATCCAATAAAAATTATAAAGTTATTAAATTAAATCTAAGTCAAATTAAAATTCTAAAGTTTTTAAATTAAATCTAAATAGAGATTCTAAAGTTATTAAGTTCTAGAATTACTAAATTATATCTAGACTAATTCAAACGTAAATTAAGTTAAAATTCTAAAATTACTAAGTCTAAATTAAATTAAAATTCTAAATTTTACTAATTAAATTAAAATTAAAATTACTACAATAATTATAAATTTAAACTAATCAGTTCTAATTAAAAAAAGAAAATTTTATAATTTTATATGAATAAACTAATCAACCTAATATTAAATCTAAACAACTATATATTTTTTAAAGTTACTAGATTAAATCTAAACAGAATTTTAAAGTTAATAGATTAAAACTCAATCAAATAAAAGAATAATAGGTAATGTTAAAACATATAACAGGGGGGGTGCTGATAGGCAGTATCTTGCTGGGCTATGGATGTTGCAGGCCCAAACCATGAGAAAAACTAATAAAAAATAAAAATGGGCCTAAAACGGGCCCGGTCCAGAAGAGAGGAAGAAAGTTTTTTTTATAAAAATAAACCTAAAAAACAAGGAGGGAAATGCGCCGTTGTTGTGCATTAGAAAGGGAAATGCAGAACAATTATTGTTATATCATTTCCAAAAAAACAATTCAAAGAGAAATTTGAAACACACGAAAAAAGACCCTCTCTCCATCTCTTACGCATTATCACCATCAACCTATTCTGTTTCCTCTTGACCTTTTTCTCCATGTCAATTTCATTCAGCAACCTTTCACACTTTGACGTCGTTCCAACAATCTTCTTCATCTCTCCGACGAAACCAACACCGCTATAGCCACGCCGCTCAACCAACATATGGTCACCACAAACCTCAAATCAAACTTCCTTCTCTCATATCTTCACCGATCTTCCTTCAATTCATCACCTTTTGATTTCTCAGTTTTTGCCCCAAATCTAAGCATTTCGGATCATAAATAAAAAAAAACTAGAACTCTCATGAATGGAAATAAGAGGATGTAATGCGAGATATCGATTCAAGGCTATGGAGAAGTGTTCAGGGATGTTCAAGCTATATTGAAGCATAAAAATGGAGAAAGATTAGGATGAACCAACCTACAAAGAAGAGGATCACTTCGGTGTTTGCTGCAATGCTTAAAGGCGAGAGTACGAGTCCAAATACCTTCCAGAGTCCCAGGTATTCACGAGCATCCATAACTTCATACTTCTTCTTGTTGTTGTTGAAACTGTCTTTCAGAGGTAGTGTGAAGATTGAAGAACAATAGTAAAAATGATATTTTTTTCTCTGTTTTTGTGTCTGTATGATGTCATCTCTAGTATTAACGTTTTTGTTGTTTTCATTGCATTACAGGGATGTGGGGGGACAAAACCAGAAAGTTGGTTCAGGGAAAGTGACATCACTTGAAGCTTTGGCATTATCCCTATGGTAGAAGGGATCAACTCGTCAATGGAATTTTCCTCTATATTGAGGTTCACCTATTGTACCCCAAAATTTTCCCTCTCATATTTTCCAAGGTCTTCCCTTACATGATTGGTCATAAACCTTTGCATAAAGAAAAGGAAAATTTGTGAATAGCTTTTTCAAGTTCCCTTCGATTGGCATCTCCAAAATGCCCTTCGATTGGCATTTTAGCAAAGCCTTTCAATTGGCCTTGCAACAGAACCCTTCGATTGGCATTTCAGCAAAGCCTTTTGATTGGCCTTGCAACAAGATCCTTCGATTAGCATTCCTAGAGCTTCCTTCGATTGGAGCATCAGAGCTTCCTTCGATTTGGAGCATCAGAGCTTCCCTCGATTGGAGCATCAGAGCTTCCTTCAATTTGGAGCATCAGAGCTTCCTTCGATTGAAACATCAGAGCAAAGGCCCTTCGATTGACATTCCAAAAGAGTCCATTTGAAAGAGCTTCATCAGAGCCATTCGAAGGAGCCTCAGAAGAGTCCATTCTAAGAAGCTTGCAAAGAGTCCATTCGAAGGAGCTTCATCGGAGCCATTCGAAGGAGCTTCGGAAGAGCCATTTGAAGAAGCTTGCAAAGAGTCCATTTGAAGGAGCTTCATAAGAGCCACTCGAAGAAGTTTGCAAAGGTCCATTCGAAGGATGCCATCAGCCCATTCGAAGGAGGGCATTCAAAGGGCAGTTACATATCATTCAAAATTCAAAAAGGGAGACAAGATCCCATGTGTTTGGCCAATGTTACAAATTCCGATTCATGGCTTTCAAACATAATCAAGGTTGTTTAAATCTTTTCCTTCTTGTCCCCTCTACCCTCTTTATATAAAGAGATCACAAGTATTGCAAAAAGGGGAGAACAAAAAAAAACATTGGAGAGAGGCTGCCCATAAAATCCATCAAAGGTTGCCAGGATTTTCCAAGAAAAAATCCATCCTTCAACCAAAGCAGCCACGCCCAGAAGCCCCGGATCGAAGGTGTTCACCTCCAGCAAGCGCCCAAATCGAAGACTTAATCTGCTGGTAAGAAAGGGTAAGTTGTCCAACTTTACATTTGCATAACACATCATTACTTATTGTTACCTTCGATTTGCCATCCTAGACAGGATCAAAGGGCCTGGGTTTGGAACCCAGGTCATGTTCTTCGTTTGCTAACATTTGCTGCAGACATAGCCTAAGAAGACCCAGCAAGCGCAGGACCGAAGGACCTGGGTTTCGATACCCAGGTCCTGCATTTCATTTTGTTAACATACTTCTGCACGGACAGCATTCCAGATCGAAGGAGATACCTTCTCTGGATCGAAGCCATAGCCTCCTGGATCGAAGAAGGCATCCCCTTATGGATCGAAAGAAATACTCTTCCCTTGGGTCGAAGGACACCTGTCCTTCCTGGATCTAAGACTTCATCTACCTCCAAATCAAAGATATCATATCTCTTCCCTTTAAGATCAAATTCCCCTTTTCTTCACCCCAATCGAAGGGTGCTTCATTGTACTTTTATTTTGTATTTCTTTCTTTTCTTTCTTTTCTTTATTTTTTTCTTAGTAGAATTTTTACCTTTTTACATAAAAATAAAAAATCACAAAAATATTAGGCTAGTTGTTTTTCAACTAAATTAATTTTGTAAATAAATTAATTATTTAATTTAACATTTTTTTCTTAAAATTAAAATTAAATAGACTTAGGACTTATTTTCTTTTATACCAAAAACAACAAAAAGATTTCTTTTCTTTAGGATTTTTATACGTCTTTTCTATTTCATGCGCGTTTATTTAATTTCGTATTTTGTTATTATTATTGTATTTGCCTACCGGATGTAATAGATAAATTAGGACATTTACTGCTTTATCCCCCATTATTCTTGTATAATGTAAACCCCCTCCCTGAAGCATTATAATAGCGTATGACCTCTATTTTCTATATTTTTACTGCTTTTCATATTGACTGCTAGTAATTAGGCTTGTATGATAAGACTAATAATCAAACGCTAGCAAACTTAACAAAAAGACAAAAAAATAACTGAACATAACACAATTGCACACAAGCACCTCTAAGGTACGCCCACTTTGGTTGCCTTTAAAAAACAGTCATGAGGCAGGAATGCTTTAGCAAAGACCCATAAAATCAAAAGATCATAGTTCCTCAATGACCCTATAGTTGCCTTCTCGGTAAATGATCTAGTCCCTAAAACAGAATTGTTAAAGCATCTCCACAATTGACTTCGTGACTGTAACGTCCCTCCGGTTGTCCCTCAAACATCCAAAGATAGGGCTACCTACTCACTAATAGTAGGATAGCATTGTCTAAAGGAAAAGAGGAAAAGAACACCCTTTTCTAGTACAAAAAGTAGATATCTGTTAGAAGTTTGCTCAAACTATTTTTGCACTTATACACAAAAACTACTTTTCAAAAGACATTTCAAAAACACTTTGTATATTTTCTCTATTATCCCGAGAAACATTACAAAGTTCGTCGTACTAAGGCGTTTTCAAAGCACTCTCAAACACAAAGCACAAAAGCATCTTGAAAAATGAGAAAACCTCTAAGAGCCCGTGGAAAACCACGGATGGAAAGGGTGATAACACCTTCCCTTTCCATAACCTGCGCCCTTTACTCAGAAACATCTCGAAAAGGTATTTTTCTGTTCTTTTCACCCTTTCCTTAAATTGGATAAAGAAAAGACGGTGACGACTCTTGCTTACCGCACATTCGTAAACAAAAAATGCAAAACTAGTATATAACAATCGGTTCTGCCACCGTATCACAGAAATGGAGACTCTGTTGGGGAAAAACAAAAAGTGGGGTTACCTTAGAGTTAGTTCATTATTTAACTTCTTTGTGTGCTTGGATTGCTTTACTTTTGATGGCTTTGTTTGGGTTACTATAGATCCTACACCCGGATCTGGGGCACCTTTTAGGTAAGTAGCAATAGATCATGGAAAATATGCGGGGTATACCGACACGGTTGAAGTGGTGGCTACGTTGATGCGACACTTTAGTTGGTACCAGTAGCCCTTGAGTTAATCAAGGAGAATACAGGGCCGTTGCGTGGTGTCATAAAGCGTTAACTGACCTTAGAACCTTTAAATGAACAACTTGTCCATTAGGACGTAGTGAGATGGCCGTCTTTGGTGTATTCCCAAAGTCGGCAGATACTCGATATTATACTCATTGAGACTTGACTCCTGAGTTTTGTTTGGTTGTGAGTCAATCGCATATCGAACGAAGCTTGTGGGAAAGGTCAGTGATATTGAGATCCCTTAGAACCCGGTTGGTGTGATTGGCTTGTTGCTTGATATATGTGATTTGCTTGTTTCTTGATATATATTTGATTTCTTAGCATAATCATGACATCATAACATGGCATATCATACTAACCATTTCAAGGATTTTCTAGGGCTTATCTTTTTCTTGTTTTGTAGGACATGACATCCGCTCGCAGGAACACTATCCAAATCAATCTTGTGAAAGTGCATCCTCAACTCAAGGAATTAGCGTCAAGAATTCCTGAAAGCTCTCCTTTCACTGAAAAACATGGTCGACTTCTCAACTTGGTCACTTCAACCCCTGATGAAGAAATGCTAAAGGTTCTCTTTCAGTTCTTTGACTCGTTGCACCACTGCTTCACTTTCCCTGATTACCAGTTAGTTCCTACTATGGATGAGTTTTATCAGTTTTGGGGGGTACCTATCCTTGATCAGCTATCATCCAACGGTACGAAAAGAGACCCAAAGCCTGAAGAGATTGCTCAAGCTCTGTCTTTACAATGGTCTGACGTAGTGGCAAATTGGGAAACCAAAAGAAGTGTCCAAGGATTTCCAGCTAAGTTCCTATTTGAGAAAGCCCACTATTTTTGGGATAGCCTGGATTTACAAGCTTTTGAAGAAGTGTTATCCCTTCTCATCTATGGGATGGTATTATTCCCTAACACGGTCCAACTCATAGATGTGAATACAGTTAAGATTTTTCTGTCTCATAATCTGGTACCTACTTTACTTGGGGATATTCTACACTATTTGCGTACTCGCACTCTGAAGAGAAGAAGGACTCTCCTGTGTTGCACTCCTCTATTGGCTAGGTGGTTTATTTCGCACCTACCCTGGTCTGTTCTGAGAAATGAGCGGGGTATGAGATGGTATCATAGGCTGGTGTCCCTTACACATTCATACATTCATTGGTGTTCCCGGTCCTTGGAGAGTATCACCATCATTGATCGTTGTGGGGAATTCCCTAATGTTCCTCTCTTAGGCATTAGGGGAGGGATCACTTATAATCCTTGCTTGGCTCTGCGACAGTTTGGTTATGCTAGAAGGGATGGTCCTCACGACACACTCATCCAAGGAATCACGTTTGACTATGAGAATGATGTTCAGGGTTGTCTCAAGAGGTTCATTCGAGCTTGGGGCATGATAAACAGAGTTGATAGCAAGACACTGGGGCATAAGAATTCCATCCCTCTTGAGCCTTACCTCAAATGGGTGCGAGGTCGTGCTCAATGTCTTATGATGCCTTACCCCGCCATCTTACCCGTGATTATGGAGCTAATTGATGAAGGAGACACTCCTTACGTTGTTCTTCATCCCGATATGCCAACTGACCTTGAGGAGCTACGGAAATCCTAGATCAAACTCAAAAGAGAACAGGATACTCTCGAAGCCCAATTCTACGCCAATGAGAAGAAGGTTCTAGAACTCACCCGGTTACTTCACGAGGAGAGGAGCATAAATGCCTACATTTCACCAAAGAGGATGCGTCCATGGGAAGCTTGAAGTCTTTCTTTTACTTGGGAATTTTTATTATTGCTTTATTCCCTTTGTAAGTATAAGAGGCATCGTTGTGACCAATAAAAATTCTTGATGCAATTAATGTTAGATATCTTTTTGTTTAAGCAAATTTGAGTCTTAGAAATCCTTGAAAACATTGCATACATATATCATACATATCATTGCATAAGCAGGTTTCAAAGTAGGTTTCTCATCCTCTTTGCTGTTTATTTCAGCAATGGCTCTAGAACAAATAGTGAAGGATTTGCAGACTCAGAATTCCCAGTTTCATCAAATGATTGTGGCTCTGACCAAGGGGCAGGAAGAACTAAAAGCCCTGCTTATTAAAGAGAAGAAGAAGCCAAGAAAGACAATTGGGTTAGTGAATCTGGGAACGAGGATCAGAGGACCAGTGCAACAGGCCTCTGAACTGATAATTTCATCAAAGGGAGGAAATGGTCAAGAAGAGGAAACAAGAGAGGAATACTCCAGTCCCAAAGAATATGATGATGAATCTGACTATGATGAGGATTAGTATCCTCCTGCTGATGAAAATATAAACAACTAGAGGATCATTTAAATGCAATGGAAGTCCGGAAAGTACCGGGTCTAGATTTTGAAGAGCTGGGTTTGGTCTTTGGGGTTGTCATCCCGCAAAAGTTCAAGGTGCCGGTGTTTGCCAAATATTATGGGGTCTCATGTCCCAAGATGCACCTCCGATCTTATATGAGGAAGATCCAGCCTCACACTGCTGACAAGGACTTATGGGTCCACTTCTTTCAGGATAGTCTGTCCGAAACTAAACTAGAATGGTTCTACCAGTTGGAAAGAGCCAACATCCGTAATTAGGAGGACCTAGCTTCTGCTTTCTACAAGCAATATCAGTACAACGCAGGCCTTTTTCCCACCCGTACACAACTCCAAAATATGTCTATGGGTTCGAGTGAGGGCTTTAAGGACTATGCTCAGAAGTGGAGGGACTTAGTAGGAAGAGTCCAGCCTCCCCTATCTGATAGGGAACTAGTGGATATGTTTCTGGGGACCCTGTATTGTCCATTTTTCAATCATCTAATTGGAAGTTCCTCAGCCGGCTTCACTGAATTGATTCTGACAGGAGAAAGAGTGGAAGTTGGAATTAGGAGTGGGAAGATTCAAAAGGATGCATCCTCCAGTACAGTAAGGAGGCCATTTGATTGGAAGAAAGAGGTTGGCGCTGTGTACCATCAAAGGAATCAGGATAGAACTGAACGCCGTCCACCGGTAGGGGGCTGTCATGATCTCTAAACCTGTACCCACCCAACAAAGGAATAATCAACTGAGAACAGAAAAGCCGGAAAGACAGTTTACCCGAATAAATATGACATTATCTCAAGTCTTGCCACATTTGTTGAAATCTAATCTAGTAACCTTTCAGGAAGCTCCGAATAACCCCAATGCTACCTTTCCTCACTACAACCCTAATGCTTGTTGTGCTTACCATTCAGAAAGTCCGGGCCATGATACCAACAACGGATGGGATTTGAAAAATAAGGTGCAAGACCTTCTCGAGGTGAAGGAAATTAAATTTGACGCCCCTGAGACTCCAAATGTTATCACTGCTCTTATGCCCAAGCACATCCGTGGTGTTAACGCTGTGGAAGATGATGTGTTTGTTACTTCTGTTGATGAACTTGTTACTCCTCTCCTGACCGTCAAGAGGTGCCTGTTGAAGGCTGGTTTATTTCCGGGTTGTGGTGAAGGTTGCCACCTTTGTTTATCTCTACTGATCAGTTGTCATTTATTGAAGGCAGGTGTCTAACGCCTGATGGACGACAAAGATATTTTGTTTGAAAAGACTCCTGTTCCAACCACTTCTTACAAATATGTTTCAATAATAACCATTTCAGCCAATCCTCCCAGGGTCTCCACCAAAAAACCTGTCAGGATTACATCTGTTCCGAAGGTGACTCCATTGATAATTACTATGCCAGGGCCAATCCCATACTCCTCAGACAAAACTGTTCCCTGGAACTACGGGGGTGACGTCTACTACCATGGCGTCAAGAAAGATTGGATGGATGATGAAGACCAGGTTTCTGAGAAGGTTGACCCCGATATTGGCAACATTATGGGAACCAGCAAAATAACCAAAAGTGGAAGAGTGTTCTCCCCATAGATTTCTCCTCTGAAAGCTGTCACTGGCCATGTAATTATTCTTGCTTTTATTCCTGCTGATACAACTACATTTCCTGTGATCACCCCTGCTGACACCTCTATCACCGAGTCGACCAAGACTCTGGGCAAAGACATATTGGTTGAGCCTGTCCGGACGAAGGTGTAGTCAATATCTATCTCAGAGGCTTCTAAGAAGGAAATGGAATAAATTTTGAATATCATCAAAAAGAGTGACTACAATATGGTCGAGCAACTGGGGCAGACCCCTTCAAAGATTTCTATGTTGGCCTTACTATTGTGCTCTGAAGCCCATGCAAAGGCTTTGGTGAAGTTCCTTAAAATGGCTCATGTGCCACAGGAAACCTCTGTGGACCAATTTGAAGATTGTGTGGCCAGTCTGATGGCGGATAACGGTTTGGGTTTTTTCTATGCTGATTTGACACCCAAAGGGAGAAAACACAATGACGCGCTACACGTTTCAATCGAATTTCGGGGCACTACTTTGGCCCATGTCCTGGTAGATATTGGTTCATCATTGAATGTGCTGCCCAAGAAGGCTCTAGATAGGCTAGACTGTGAAGGTTTGACCTTGAAGCCCAACAACATAGTGGTGAGGGATTTTGATGGTTCAAAGAGAATGGTGCACGAGGAGGTGGACATCCCCATAAAAATTGGTTCTCAGACCTTTGACTCCACCTTCTATGTGATGGATATCAGACCATTCTATTCTTGTTTATTGGGTCGCCCTTGGATTCATGGGGCGGGAGCTGTCACATCCACTCTGCATCAAATGATGAAGTACCAGGTAAAAGAAAGATTGTCACGGTGCGCAGTGAAGAGGAATACATAATCAGTCATCTGAACTCCTTTAGTTACGTAGAAATGGATGGAGAGTTCATCGAGACTCCATGTCAGAATTTCGAAGAGGTACTTCAGATTACAGCCACAACTGAAGTTGTCACCAATATGCCAAGGATCACCGGACCTCCCTTGAAGATGGCTTCTCTCAAGGATGCAAAAGCAGTTATTGAAGAAGGTGGGTCTACCATCTGGGGCCAGCTCCCTGACATACCATACAAGTTTGACAAGTTTGGCTTAGGTTTCTCTTCCGGGGCTCAAAGGGCTGTTCGTCGTGCTCGTGCTGGAAGACCTCCACTTCGTATCAATAATCATGGGGTCAACGCCTTAGAAGACAGTGATGGTGACGATGACATGGATAGCTGGATCTTCCCTACTACTAATGGTGGACTCAGTAACTGGACAGAAAGAGACTTTGTACTGATTACTTTTGTTCAGAAGTAATTGTCCTTTTTGTTTTGGATATGTAATAATTAAACAGTATAAACTCTATGGCCTTGTGTCTTACCCGGGGCACAATGGTTTATTTGTGAGGGCTATCATAATTCAATTTCATATGGCATTAATAAAGCATTAGACATTTATGCATACAAATTTTGTGCTCTCTATTTTTCTTTTCTTCTTTTTACTTTGTCTATACAGTTATGCTCTTACGCATATCCACGTATCAAACTGCAGATCCATATCCACTCTGGATCCCATTGATAACAGTTTTTCTATTGCTGGTTATGACTTTGAAAATCCGATCAACCAAGCCGAGGACGAAGGTGAGGAAGATTGTGAGGTACCCGGAGAACTTTCTAGACTATTATAGTAGGAAGAAAGGGCCATGCAGCCCCATGAAGAGCCAGTTGAGACAGTGAACTTGGGCACAAAAGAAGACAGAAAAGAAGTCAAGATAGGTGCAAATCTGGGGCTTAATGTCAAACAGTGGTTGATACAGATGTTTCATGATTACATGGAGATGTTTTCCTGGTCATTTGAAGACATGCCAGGACTAGACACGGATATTGTGGTTCATCATCTGCCAACTAAAGAAGATTGCCCTCCGGTAAAGCAGAAGGTATGTCATATGCACCGTGAAATGTCAGAGAAGATCAAAGCAGAGGTTATGAAACAATTCAACACTGGGTTCCTAGTTGTCACTTCTTATCCCCAATGGGTTGCTAATGTAGTCCTGGTACCTAAAAAGGACGGAAAGGTACGGATGTGTGTGGAATACCGAGATTTGAACAGGGCAAGCCCCAAGGATAACTTTCCGCTTCCCCATATTGACATTCTGGTTGACAACACTGCACAGCACAAGGTCTTTTCCTTCATGGATGGTTTCTCTGGTTACAATCAGATCAATATGGCACCTGAAGACATGGGGAAGACAACCTTCGTCACACAATGGGGCACTTTCTACTACAAAGTGATGCCATTTGGGTTGAAGAACGTTCGGGCAACCTATCAGCAAGCCATGGTAGCTTTGTTTCATGACATGATTCACCATGAAATAGAGGTCTATGTTGATGAAATGATAGCCAGGTCTCAAACCGAGGAAGAGCGCCTTGATCATCTACAAAAGTTGTTTGATAGGTTGAAGACGTACAAGATGAGGTTGAACCTGAATAAGTGCACCTTCGGGGTAAGGTCTGGAAAACTGCTAGGTTTCATTGTCAGTGACAAAGGTATTCAGGTAGACCCTGCAAAAGTGAAGGCTATACAAGAGATGCCGGCTCCTTGCACCGAGAAGGAGGTCAGAGGTTTCTTAGGACGCCTAAATTACATTTCCAGGTTCATTTCCCATTTAACTGCTACTTGTGAGCCAATCTTCAAACTCTTGAAGAAAGATCAAGTTGTAAAGTGGAATGACGAATGCCAGACTGCCTTCGAAAGAATCAAATAATACCTTCAAGAGCCTCCAATTCTGATGCCTCCGATTGAAGGAAGACCTTTGATAATGTATTTAACAGTGTTAGATAATTCAATGGGGTGTGTGCTGGGGCAGTATGACGAGTCTGGTCGAAAAGAGCATGCAATATACTACCTTAGCAAAAAGTTTACCGATTGTGAAACAAGATAATCACTTCTCGAGAAAACTTGATGCGCTTTGGCATGGGATACTCGTCGACTGAGACAGTATATGTTGACCCACACTACTTTGTTGATATCTAAGATGGATCCGATCAAGTACATCTTCGAGAAGCCCGTACTCTCCGGAAGAATATCAAGATGGCAAATGATCTTTACTGAATATGATATCCAATACACAACCTAGAAAGCAATCAAGGGAAGTGTACTAGCCGATCATTTGCCTAATCAAGTCGTGGATGACTACAAGTCCATGAATTTTGAGTTCCCGGATGAGAATATTATGTTGGTTACTGACTGTGAAGAGCTTGGAACGGATGAAGGACCTGGAGAAGGATCCCAATGGACCATGGTTTTTGATGGAGCCTCCAATGCACTCAAAAATGGCATTGGTGTTGTAATCATATCCCCTGAGGGCTGTCATACTCCTTTCACTGCCAGATTATGCTTCAACTGTACCAACAATATGGCGGAGTATGAAGCATGCATCATGGGTCTCAAAGCTGCTATTGACTTGAGAATCAAGTTCTTGAGTGTTTTCGGGGATTCAGCCTTGGTAATTATCCAGATAAAAGGTGAGTGGGACACGAAGCACCCGAATCTTATCCCTTACAAAGAACGGGTACTGACACTGCTTCCACACTTTGAAGAGGTCACCTTTGAACATTTTCCACGAGAAGAGAATCTGTTAGCGAACGCGCTAGCTACTATGTCATCTATGTTCAAAGTCAAGTGGGACAACAAAGCTCCTCGGATCACTATTGAGAGGTTGGATGAACCAGCATATGATGACACACAAATATATGATATTTTTGGCTTGATATACATAAAATATTTCTCATACTTTAGTTTAAATTAAATTATTTTATAGGTATTATGCATGTATTCATCTATTTTTGCAGATATACATTAAGCTAAACACTTTGGAAGAAATGAAGAAAAAAAAAGGTGCAAAGATAGCAAAAAGGGCCAAAGGAGAAGAAATCAGCTTAAGCCCATCATAAAGCATGTGAGCACGTATGTGAGCACGTGGCCCACCATGAAAAGGCCTTGACGATCGTTAAGGTGTGATGCCGCTCGTCATGGGAAGTGATGGACCAAGTGACCATCGTCACTTGGACTTGACGAACGTCACAAGCCCACTTTCTTCCTCTTGGCCACGTATCCAACGGAAGGAAACCAATTCAAAAGCAAATCCAACGATCATCCTATTTCTCCGATCCACTCAGTCAATGCATGAAGAACGTAACTAATTTAGTGGTCCTATTATTTCTCAAAGGAACACAAAGTGTCCCTACATTACCGAAAACCAACTTATCACACAGGGGTTATAAATAGGACCTTGGACACAACGAAGAAGGAGTTCTTTTTTTGGAAGAAACTTTGGAGAATTCATTTTTACTCTAAGCAAATATTCTTTAAGCATTATTCAATCCCAACAATTTTTATATTTCCTCTAGCATTTATTTTTTATTGTACGGTTACATTTGTTCCCGGCCGAAGCAAAGCCTACAGTTTGTGCAGGAGTGCTTCCACATCCAGAATTATTACCAGGTTTATGTTTATGAATTTTTATTACTTTTGATTAATATAATCATGTTTATTCGTGTATGTCTCTGGAATTATTCTGTGATTTGGTCTGATATCATGTTAGGCTAGAATTCGTATACCGGTATGTAAGGTCACCTAACCAAGGGATCGAGTGACTTAGTTGGGACTATTTTTACTACAAAACCTTCTTTTCTGGTCTAAGTTACTATTTTTAATCATTAAATTGTTTTGTTACGAAAGTAAAGAACAGATAGAGGTTAGGGTCAACAAAGCGGAAGCTTGAGATCTTTTAACTAGACAGTAGTAATTAGGCATTAGCTTAAAATACAGCGGAAGCACTTTAAAGTTAATTAAGATTTTATTTAGTTTTCAAAAGGTGTTTTTAACTCCTGCGGAATGGCAGAAGCGTACGTTAGGACTTAACTGCATAGCCTAGATCAACAAAACGACATTGTGAGACGAGGGTTTTTAAACTAAATAGGTTTTACTGAAAGCTGTTTTAAAAATATAAAGACACCCAACCGGTCGCTAGTTCCCGAGGTTCGACTATTGCATACTGGTAGTTCCGCTCATTGATTATTAAAAATCCAACTTAATTTAGTATTTAGTTTTCCCTACAACCCAATCAAACATTCATTAGCTTTATATTTGTGAAGTAACAATAGAATACGGTAGTTCGATTCATCAGTCTCTGTGGTTCGATATCTTTTAAAACTACACGACAAGAATGTGCACTTGCAGTTCGAATCATTGGATACCTAAGTATAATCCCGATCAAGTTTTTGGCGCCGTTGCCGGGGACTGATTTAAGTCGATATCGCTACTCTTTTGTTACGCAGTAGAGACTAGAGCAAAAACCTCTCTATTTCTTTTCTATTCCTTTTCTTATTTGTATGCCAAACACTCGTTCGCAAGGCGAGCTGTTATACATACAAACCAATGATATCGAGCGGTATCTCAGACTTAGACGCCGCATTCAAGAGTATCATCTCTTGCATAACACTCAACCTCATGAATCACTCGAATCTCCTGTTCCTCGACCAACCGAAGAAATGGCTGCCAATCCTGCTCCACGCCCACTCAAATCCTATGCCATTCCCTCGCAAGATGAACCACACAATAGCATTGCTTCTCCACCGATCGAGGCTAACAACTTTGAACTGAAACCTTCTTTGTTGTCTGCTGTACAACAGAACCAATTCTCTAGTGGGTCAATGGAAGACCCCAATCTCTATCTATCAATATTTCTACAGTACGCAGATACAATTAAGAACAATGGGGTCAGTCAAGAGGCAATAAGACTTCGTCTCTTCCCTTTTTCTCTAAGAGACAGAGCCAGAGCTTGGCTCCAATCTCTACCCGCGAACTCAGTCACCACATGGGATGAGCTGAAAAAAGTTTTTCTTGCAAGGTATTTCCCGCCAAGCAAAATAGCTATGCTAAGATCTCAAATAAGCGATTTTAGACAAAAGGACAACGAGTCCCTTTTCGATGCTTGGGAATAATACAAGGATCTAATGAGACTATGCCCACATCATGGCTTGGAAGAATGGTTGATTATCCATACCTTCTATAATGGTCTCCTTTACAATACAAGATTAACGATAGACGTTGCTGCAGGAGGTGCACTTATGGATAAATCTTACACCGCTGCCTATGCTCTAATAGAAAGCATAGCCCAAAACCACTATCAGTGGGGAAGTGAAAGGGGACAAGTAGACAAAGGTACTGCAGAGAAAACACCGACAAAAGGAGGCATGTATGAGATAAGCAATCTAGACAGTGTCCATGCTAAGGTAGATGCTCTCACTCTAAAGATAGATAATTTGACCGCAATACCTCCAGCCACCGTAGCTGCTATAACTACTAATTGCGAAATATGCGGAGTTCCTAGACATGCAGTTACCGAATGTAAGATCTTGGCAGGGACTCCAACTGACCAAGTGAGTTATGCTCAAGGAAACCCTTACTCGAACACATACAACCCTGGATGGAAAAATCACCCAAATTTCTCATATAAAAACACCAATGCGTTGTATGCTCCAAACCAAGCACCTGTTGTGCCACCTGGATATCAGAAACCTCCTGCAAACGCTCCTAGTGTGCCTAGAAAATCAAACTTAGAATTGATGATGGAGAACTTCATAGCTACCCAAGCGCAAACAAACAAAGACGTCCAAAATCAAAACATACACACTAACGAGCAGATAAAACAATTAGCAAACAAAATAGATGCTTTGGCCATCCACAATAAAATATTAGAAACCCAAATCTCTCAAGTGGCTCAACAACAAGCACCTACAGCTGCACCGGCTGATACATTTCCAGGTCAACCACAACCTAACCCGAAGGGGCATGCTCATGCCATCATATTAAGAAGTGGAACCGAGTTAGATGGACCGCCTGACCCAAGACTGTCAAATCAAAGTATGTATCAAAGGTTCGAAATACCAACTGAGAAAGAGAATCAACCCGAGAAACCAGAGGAGGATGAAGAAGATAAAGTAGGAGAGGCCAAAGAAAAAGAAAAACCTTATGTGCCTCCACCGCCTTATAAACCCCAAATCCTATTTCCTGGTAGATTAGCCAAACCTAAGAATGTAGGGCAATTTAAAAAATTCGTAGAACTTCTGAAACAACTTAATATAACAATTCCTTTCACAGAATCCATAACTCAAATGCCCTCCTATGCCAAATTCCTCAAGGAAATCTTATCTAACAAGAAAAAGCTAGAAGATAACGAAACAGTCACACTTACTGCAGAATGTAGCGCAATTATCCAAAACAAGATGCCTCCTAAGCTGAAAGATCCTGGAAGCTTCTATATACCATGTCATATAGGTAAGTTTGTCATAGACAAAGCCCTATGTGATTTAGGAGCTAGTATTAGCGTTATGCCTTTATCCATATGCAACAAACTGGAAATGGGTGAACTAAGACCAACAAAGATGTATGTTCAATTGGCGGATCGCTCTGTCAAATACCCAGTAGGAATCTTGGAAAACGTTCCTGTACGGATAGGTCAATTTTACATCCCTATAGATTTCATAATCATGGACATTAGAGAAGACGAAAGTAAACCTATCATTTTAGGAAGACCATTCTTAGCTACCGCTGGAGCTATCATAGATGTAAAAAAGGGCAAACTAACTTTTGAAGTAGGTGAAGAGAAAGTCGAATTTATTCTGACACAATTCTTACAAGTGCTTGCCATAGATGACACATGTTATCTGGTAGACATCATGGACGAATGCGTGAGAGAAATTGAATGGGAACCGATACCTTGTTCTGAAACCATGAAGATTCCCACACCTCTTATATTCTAAGATAACGAATGGTGTCCCGAATACCGAGACGACAACCTAAGTGAATGCTTAGCTCCGACACCTGACCACATGCCTTGTCCAAGAAAACCAGCATTGGATCTTAAGCCATTACCTAAGCCCCTTAGATATGAATTCCTCGACACCAAGTTCAAACGACCTGTAATTGTCAAAGCGGACTTAGGACAACAAGAAACAGATAAATTATTACAAGTCTTAAGAAAATACCCATCCGCCTTGGGATACAACATTACAGATCTCAAAGGAATAAGTCCTTCCATTTGCATGCATTGCATTATGCTGGAAAACGACTACAAATCTTCTAGAGAACATCAACGAAGAATTAACCCAATATGGAGCACCGTAGTTAAAGACAAAGTAAAAAAACTTCTGAACGCAGGAATCATATACCCAATCTCTGATAGTCAATGGGTAAGCGCAGTCCACTATGTACCAAAGAAAGGTGGTATAACAGTCACAACAAACAAAGCAGGCGAAGCTGTAGCGGAACGAACTGTAAGTAGAGCTAGGATGTGTATTGACTATAGGAAGCTAAACAAAGCCACTCGTAAAGACCATTTTCCTCTACCGTTCATCGATCAAATGCTTGAGCGATTAGCTAAGCACTCTCATTACTGTTATCTAGACGGTTACTCAGGATTCTTTCAAATTCCTATTCACCCCGATGATCAAGAGAAAACAACATTCACATGTCCTTATGGAACTTTCGCCTACAGATGAATGTCGTTTGGATTGTGCAACGCTCCCGCCATATTTCAGAGGTGCATGATGGCGATCTTTGCTGATTTCATAGACAACATCATGGAGGTCTTTATGGACGACTTCTCTGTATGTGGAGAGAGTTTTGAAGATTGTTTAATTAATTTAGAGAAAGTTTTGGAGGGATGCATAAAAGTTAACCTCGTTCTGAATTGGGAAAAGTGCCACTTTATGGTCAAACAAGGAATCGTACTAGGACACGTTGTGTCTGAGAAGGGGATTTAAGTCGATAAAGCTAAGATCGAAGTCATAGAAAATTTGCAACCCCCTAAAACAGTAAGAGAAATACGCAGTTTCTTAGTACACGTCGGTTTCTACCGACGATTCATAAAAGATTTCTCACAAATATCAAAACCTCTAACTACCCTCCTTTTGAAAGACGCTGAATTCGATTTCGATGACAAATGCCTAAAGGCATTTAACCAATTAAATACAGCTCTTGTATCCGCACCAATCATGCAACCACCTGATTGGAGACTCCCATTTGAAATCATGTGCGATGCAAGTGATTACGCTGTAGGTGCAGTCCTGGGACAACGAAGAGATAAGAAGCTTCATGTGATATATTATGCAAGTAGAACCTTGGACCCTGCACAGATGAATTACGCAACCAAGAAAAAGGAACTTTTAGATGTAGTATTTGCATTGGACAAATTTCGCTCCTACCTAGTAGGCGCAAAAATAATCATTTATGCAGACCATGCAGCTATTAGATACCTCATAACCAAGCAAGATTCGAAACCGAGACTATTGAGATGGATTCTACTTCTACAAGAGTTCGATTTAGAAATTAAAGACAACAAAGGTACCGAGAACGTAGTAGCCGACCATTTATCCCGAATGGAGAGGCTGACACCAGAAGAGGTACCCATTAACGATGACTTCCCGTATGAACGTCTGTTAGCTCATATGGACTTAGGAGATGCTAGCGAAGAACCACCTGAATTAAATCCAAACCAACTACTTTTAGAACTTGACACACAAGTTGTTAGCCGTGTGTGATCGGTGGGAATAGAACTGACTGTTTTTGAATGTTGGTTCGCGTTTGCGTTTATTTTCGCAAAAATGTCGCGGTAAGCAAGAGTCGTCACCGTCTTTTATTTTATCCAACAAGGAAAAGACAAAAGCACAGAAAAATTCCTTTTTGAAATGTTTCTCGGGTTCGGGAGGTAGATTATAGAAAGGGAAGGTGCTAGCACCCTTTCTATCTGTGCTTATCCACGAGCTCTTAGGTACTTGCTCATTATGTTTTCAAAATTTTGCTTTACTTTGTGATTGTGGGTTCGAAAAGAGTTTTTTGTTTGAAAGGGGTGTAAGTGAGAAAAGTTTTGTTTTGTTTAAAAGGAGCAAGTACTTAAGAACATCTACCTACTCAAAAGGAACTAGACTGTGCAAATGTCCTTTAGACAGTGTTATCCCACTATTGAGGAGTAGGTAGCACCGTCGTTGGAATTTTCGGATCAATTTGATTAAGGGACGTGTGGTCACCAAAGCAATGTTAGGATGCCTTAGCGGTAACCCTAATGTCTTAGATCATTTTATCCGAGGCAACCGTTTCGAGGCAACTTAATGATCTTTGGACAAGAGGGCGACTTCTAAAACTTCCTATACTCAATGACCACGTTCGAGGCAACCAACTGAGGTGTACCCTAAGAGTGGCATGTGCGTGTGTATTGTTTTTCAGTTATATTATCTTTGTACATGTTAATGGTGAGATACGGTTGATTTTAGGTTTAAGGCTAATCTTGTCATGCATTGCCTATTATTCAAACATCTAAGAGTTAATGGTTGCGGAAATTAAATTGCGGAAAATAAATCTAAGCTATTACAAGGTGTCGGGTATTTACATCGCCAAAAACAAACCCTTAAAAATTAAATTGCAAAAAAGTAAATAAAAGCGATAAATAAATAAATAAATAAAGTCCTAAGTTAAAAACTATTACATTCTCGAAGCAGTTACAATATTGAAATATGGATCAAAAATAATTCGCGCACGAGAAAATTAAATCGAAGTGTTTTTAGGGTTTTGACCCCTTTTATTAAATAAAGCATATTTTTGTTATTTTTGAATTAAAACTTAGTCTAAATTAATAATTGAATTAATTAATTAAATGAAAATATTTTTGGGTTTTTATTTTAATTAAGGGAATAAAATGAGAATGGTTAAAAATATTAAAAAACCTAATTCTAAATTAATTTTTATTTATTGCAAAAGATATTAATGTTAAACCTATTTAAACTAAATAAAATTAATTAATGTTTATTTACAAAAATAAATAATGAAATTAATGGATTTAATAAAAAAATGTTATTTTTTTGTTGTTTCTGGTTTTTATAAAAAAAATGATTTAATTAGTTAATTTAAATAATAATAATAATTAGTAAATGAATAACAAAATAAATAAAAGAGATGGATAACCAAAGGGGTGTTGGGCCCAAGAGGAGGTGTGATTTGAAATTTCAGAGGCCCAATTATGAGCAGCCTCGTTGACCCTTTCCATCCAATGTGTGCCTTTGACTTGAGAATATGGTAAGGGCCCAATTCTGGCCATTGGATCTGGTCCACAAGCCATCTGGATGAGATCTGGATGAGGGCATATGATGCACTGCAAAGCCTAAACCGCATGTAATTGCCTGGAGAAAAACAAGACAAATAATATTAGGGGACCTGGGATTCGAACCCAGGTCCCATTGCTCACATGCCAACGCTCCAACCACTCCAACCATCTTGTTTAGTTGTTATTAGAATAAGAAGTAAATATTATATAAAAAACAAAACGCTAAGCCTGAAAATAAAATTAAAACGCGCTAATGATTCAAACACGCCAATGGAAGCAAGACACGTGATCGTCTTCCTCAAATACCCTGGTTATTTACCTGCGGACTTTTATCCGCAGGAAGATTCGTAGCTCGCTTCCAAAACTCACTCCAGACCATGAAAATGCCATCCAAGAACATAGACGTGTTCGTCTCTGCCTCCTGATCATTCTTATACCCATCACTGGCCTCAATTTATCCTGCATCAAAAATGCCTAAAAAGCAAGAACAAGAACCCAAGCTCTGGATACGGGGTTATAAGCCACGAAAATAAAATTAAATATTGCAGAATCAATGGAAATTGAATGGCAAGTATGAATGTACAAGAAAATTGGCAAGAGGATGCAAGAAAATGATTTCACGATATCATGTCCAGAGCAAGGTTCGTGGAGACTTACAATGAGTTTTAGGCAATGAAAAGGCGTGGTTTTGATTGGAATCACTTCACTGGATGTCAGGGAAGAGAACTATGTCAAGCTTTTGGACTGAATCGTGCTCCAATGTTGTTTTTGATCTCCCACCTTTCAAGCTTTTTCACAAACTTGTTCTGGCCGTTTCAACAGTTCCTTGTGCGTGTCTTTGGTCTGCCTCTCTTGTGTGCATATAATAGAATGTGTTTAGGTCAAAACTTGGGCCATAATCCTTATGCATTGAAGATGGGAGATTTGATTTTGATCACCATTAACAAGTTGCCATATTTGAATCAAATCTGAGATTTTGTGCATGTTTTGACTTGGCACGAATTTGATTGAGTGTTATATGATATTTTCAAGCTTTAATGACCACAAGAATCTTATTACATCAATTTTTAGATTTTATTTGATTTAATATTGATTAATAATGAATTAAATTAATAAAAATGAAATAAAATAGAAAAATAGATGAATGTCCATGAAATTAAAGATGGAACATGTGTGTGTCATGACAAGACTATATCAAGTGGAAAAAAGTGGGCCCTTTTGTCAAAAATTGGAGTTTTGAGGATAGTTGGCTTTTGGCAAATTTGGAAAAATGCCTAACTTCAACAATGCATAACTTCTTCAATTTTGAAATTTTGGAGGTGTTCTTGGACTTTTTAGAAACCTTGAGATGTCCTCTAATCAACCCTTTTTGTATCATCTCATTTTGATGGTCCATGCTCAAGTTATAAGCTTTGGAAAAAAAGGTGTTTTTGTTGACTTTCAAAAATGACCTATAATGTCCAAATTTATAACTTTTTGTGAGTGAATTTCTTGAGCTTGGGGTGTGAAGATGGATTGTAGGAAATTGCATCCTATTCAAAATTAGCTTTGGATAGGTCATTTATCATAAAGTATGAGAAAGTTATGCTTGGTCAAAGTTGAGTTGACTTTTCCTACAAAACCCTAATTTAGCAACTTTTGAATCTTGATGAATCTTGAACAATCCTTGATGAATCATGATCAACCCTTGATAAAATGATGAATTATCCTTTAAAATGAGAATGTTGACAAAAAATCTTGAGGTTTGACTGTATTTAGGACACAGTTGACTTTTGCCCTAGCACAGTCGATTTTTGGGTCTCTTGAGCAATTGACTGACCAAACTTCCTCTGCAAGGCTTGAAATTTGACATGGATGAACTTAATAACATATTAAGACATTGGGAAGAACTTGAGGTCATTTGGATATGAGGACATTAATGCAACACAAAACCCTAATTTTGACTTGACTGCCTTAGGAGGTGATTTGACTGTCCAACTCTTGAGCTAACTTGAGTCACTTGGAGATTATTCTTGACATGTCTTGAGAAATATGGGAGGGAAAATTTTGGGGTACAACAGTTTCCCCTGTTCAATTTTCTTAAACCTGAGAATATAGATTGGCTTTCGAGCCTTTCGTGATTCGAAGGTGGAAGATAATTGAACACTAGAGTGCCCAGAAATTTGCACTCACATGGTGTAGCATCAGCATTGTGATGTCGGGAATGGGCTTACGGATGCCATTTGGAGACTGTTGGTAGGGGGATGGGTTTACAGATGCCATCTGCAGGAGTGTCGATCGCATAAGAGATTCCTTAGCGAGAATTTGCATACTTGTGGTTGTAAAAGATTCCATCGGGGAAGTCTAAACTTTGTTGAGATTTAGGAATCTGGCCTGTACTTCAACTGAGAGAATGCCTCGGCTGAGTCTTAAGAACCTGTCCATAATTTAATTGGGGGGAAACATCTTCATCAAGATCTAGGAACTGTCTCGTGCTCAACGTAGTATACCGCTGAGGTTATAGAACTTGTCCACACTATGACGGAGGAAAACATCAAGATCTAGGAACTGACTCGTGCTCAATGGAGTATACCGTTGAGGTTATAGTACTTGTCCATGCTATGACGTAGGGAAACATCTTCATCAAGATCTAGGAACTGTCTCGTGCTCAATGGAGTATACCTTTGAGGTTATATAACTTGTCCACACTATGACGGAGGAAAACATCTTCATCAAGATCTAGGAATTGTCTCGTGCTCAATGGAGTATACCGTTGAGGTTATAGAACTTGTCCACACTATGACAGAGGAAAACATCAAGATCTAAGAACTGAATTGTGCTCAATGGAGTATACCGTTGAGGTTATAGTACTCGTCCACACTATGACATAGAGAAACATCTTCATCAAGATCTAGGAACTGTCTCGTGCTAAATGGAGTATACCGTTGAGGTTATAGAACTTGTCCACACTATGACGGAGGAAAACATCTTCATCAAGATCTAGGAACTGTCTCGTGCTCAATGGAGTATACCGTTGAGGTTATAGAACTCGTCCACACTATGACATAGGGAAACTGTCGAGATTGAGAACCTTATCTGAAATTCAACCGAGGATAATTCAATTGAGATTTAAGAACCGGTCAGGTCTTCGACGTAATTGAGAACTTTAACTGTATCTTTCCTGAAAGGTAAAGGTCAGTCATATGTAATGCATGATATGGATCAGGCAATGATGTTCTCAAAATAAATGAGATTGTATTCGTATGATGCGTATATGCATGTATCATGATGTATGGGGATATAATGTTTTAGCTGGGGAAAATAAATGCCGGAGCTGCTGGAGAATAGAGCTGAGTTCTTCGTTTCCGCTGGGGATGATGAACGAAGATGATAAACCTGTAGGAGAGAAGAACTCCGTTGGGGGAATAAACTGATGAAGAGATTACTCTGAGGGGAATTACTCTGTGGGGAAGAGACGTTCTGCTGAAGATTTTAACGATAACTCCGCTGGGGATTCTGTTGATAAGCTTTGTTGGGGATTTTAATGATGAACTCCGCTGGGGATAGAAATAACTTCGTTGGGGATGATCTTTCAGTTGCAACTTGCTGAGGATAACCCAGTTAGACTCTTGTGAGGATAACCTTCTGAATTTTGCTGGGGAGATTTATTTGCGCTCTGCAGGGGATAAGCTTCCAGAATCTACTGAGTAAGATGATTCAACTCTGGCGGGGAAGCCTTTTTTAGATTGCGCTGGGGAAATGACTCCACGGGGGTATCTTGTATTCCGCCGGGGAACATTCTTATATTCTGTTGAGGAATATTAAGACTGTCGGGGATGCTCTTATACTTGCTGGAGGATATCCTTATACTCCGCTAGGGAAGATTAAGACCTTCTGAGGATACCAAGCCTTTTTAGGGCCGATGATAGATTAACTCTGCTTGGGGAGAGCATTGCTGATTCGTTCGTAGTTGCAAGTCTCAGTGGGGAGAGCTACCAATACTGTCTTACTCTGCGAGGAGTGACGGTATCTTGGCCATATTCTTCAGCTGAACCTCCCTTGGTACCTTGGTGGATAGAGCAACTAGACAGCTCGGACAATTCTTATCGCCCCTGTTTTCTAATATTACCAGTAATTTGCCTTCTGTTTTGTGTGTAAATATTTATGAGAGGCAATTAATGTCAAATGCATATATCAAAAATGAACATTGGACGTTCTTTGCAAAACAAAACAGATAAAGGAAAAACAATTTGAAATTTGTCTGAAAATGAATTTGTATTGATTTTGAAGTTTGCCTGAAAATAGGCGTTTTTGTACAAGAGGTTGACGTCCTAGTAAGAGAACGCCGCTGAACAAATAGAATTTATACAATTTGTGAAAAGAAAACAAAATAGCTATGTGAATAATCTCACTGGGTTCCAACTCTGTTATTGCCTTTATATCTTCAAGTGTCTCATCACTTTGCTGCTTAGTAGATGAATCTGATTGATTAGTGTCGTCCGAGCTTGATAGTTAATACCGAAGTCTGGATGCGAGGTGATCCAACGAGACATAGTATTACACTTTGATCCCTAAATTTTTCCTGGACCACCCTTTCGGGTTTTCAGTCCACCGGGATACCCTTTTTTGCCCAAGCCGCCTTTTCAGGTTTTCGACTTGCCGGGTGTACAAATTTTTCATTTTCATCCCTTATTTTTGCCCGAACCCTTTTGGTTCGCCGGGAAGCCCTTATTTTTGCCTAGGCCAGTCAACCTAGCGGGTCTTTGATTATGCGTAGTATCTTTTCACTATGTCTGCATTGACGGGGTGAGGAAGGTCGTCACCATCCATGGTGGTTAGAATCATAGCTCCTCCTGAGAAGATGTTCTTAACCACAAATGGCCCTTCGTAAGTAGGGGTCCATTTGCCCCTGGGATCACCTTGAGGTAGAATAATGCGCTTGATTACCAGGTCCCCAACTTGATACTCTTGTCGTCTGACTTTCTTGTTAAATGCCTTGATCATCCGTTTTTGGTACGTCTGACCATGACAAACAGCGGTAAGTCTTTTTTCGTCGATTAGATTCAGTTGATCAAGTCGGGTCTGAATCCAGTCATCTTCGCTCAAACCTGCATCCTTCATGATCCAGAGAGAGGGTATCTGAACTTCAATGGGCAAGACTGCCTCCATGCCATAAACCAAGGAATAGGGTGTTGCCCCTGTTGACGTCTGTGCTGAGGTACGGTACCCGTGAAGAGCAAATGGTAACATCTCGTGCCGGTCTTTATATGTCACTGTCATCTTCTGCACAATCTTCTTAATGTTCTTATTTGCCGCTTCGACAGCCCCATTCATCTTCGGCCGGTAGGGAGAAGAGTTATGATGTTGTATCTTGAATTGCTCACAGAGCTTAGTGATTATTTTGTTATTGAGATTGGTACCATTGTTTGTAATGATCCTCTCTGGTACACCATATCGACAGATCAGGTTGTGCCGAATGAACTGTGCCACGACGTTCTTGGTTACGGTAGCGAAGGAAGCTGCTTCAACCCACTTTGTAAAGTAATCAATTGCTACCAGGATGAAACGATGCCCGTTGGATGCCGTAGGTCTGATCTCGCCGATCATATCAATGCCCCACATTGCAAAAGGCCAAGGTGCTGTCAGAATATTCAGAGGAACTGGAGGAATGTGCACCTTATCAGCATAGACCTGGCACTTGTGACATGTCCGAGAATGCTGATAACAGTCAGCTTCCATTGTGGACCAATAATATCCTGCCCGAAGGATTTTCTTTGCCATGGTATGTCCACTGGAATGAGTTCCGAAAGTACCTTCATGCAGCTCTGTCATGATTCTTTCTGCTTCAATCTTATCCACACAACGCAGTAAGGTCGAATCATGGTTACGTTTGTAAAGAATTCCATTGTTGATGAAGAACTTGGCTGCAAACCTCCTCAGAAACTTCTTGTCATTAATAGATGCACCCTCGGGGTATTCTTGAGCTTCAAGGTACCTCTTCACCTCATGATACCAGGGCTTTTCTGTTACCTCTTCAGTCTCAAGATCACAGCAATGTGGAGGTTCGTCCAATTTTTCAATAATGATCAGGGGAGCCTCGTTGTCCCAATTGACTTTGAACATAGAAGACATCGTAGCCAGCGCGTCCGCCAACTGATTCTCCTCTCTTGGGAAGTGTTCAAAGGTTATCTCCTCGAAATGGGGAAGCAACGTCAATACATACTCCTTGTAAGGAATAAGATTTGGGTGTTTCGTATCCCACTCGCCTTTGATCTGACTGATCACGAGAGCGGAATCTCCGAAGACACTTAAAAACTTAATCCTTAGGTTAATTGCAGCTTGAAGACCCATGATGCATGCTTCATACTCCTCCATATTGTTGGTGCAGTTGAAACATAGTCGGGCGGTAAACGAAGTATGAGAGCCTTTAGGAGATATAATCACGACTCCAATGCCATTACCCAAAGCGTTAGAAGCTCCATCAAAGTACATAGACCATTGGGATCCTTCCTCAGGTCCTTCATCCGGTCCAGGTGTCTCACAATCAGTTATCAGCATGATATTCTCGTCTGGAAATTCAAAGTTCATAGACTGGTAATCATCCACTGCCTGATGTGCCAAATGGTCTGCCAATACACTTCCCTTAATTGATTTTTGAGTTGTGTACTGGATGTCATACTCAGTCAAGATCATCTGCCATCTTGCTATTCTTCCGGACAAGGCAGGCTTTTCGAAGATATACTTGATGGGATCCATCTTTGATATCAACAGAGTAGTGTGAGTCAGCATATACTGTCTCAGCCGGCGAGCAGCCCATGCCAAAGCGCGACAAGTTTTCTCGGGCAGTGAGTATCGGGTCTCACAGTCGGTAAACTTTTTGCTAAGGTAATAAATAGCATGCTCTTTTCGGCCAGACTCATCATGCTGCCCCAGCACACACCCCATTGAGTTGCCAAGTACTGTCAAATATAAGATTAGAGGTCTCCCTTCCACTGGTGGCATTAGGATGGGTGGCTCCTGGAGATACTCTTTAATTCTTTCAAAAGCGGCCTGACATTCATCATTCCAGCGTACCACTTGATCTTTCTTCAGCAGCTTGAAGATTGGCTCACAAGTAGCAGTTAGGTGAGAGATGAATCGGGCAATGTAGTTCAGTCGTCCCAGAAAGCCTCTGACCTCCTTCTCTGTCTTAGGAGCTGGAATCTCTTGTATGGATTTCACTTTGTCAGGGTCAACTTGAATACCTTTGTCGCTCACGACGAAACCCAGTAGCTTACCAGGCCTCACCCCGAAGGTGCACTTGTTCGGGTTCAATCTCAGCTTGTACAACTTCAACCTGTCAAACAGCTTCTGTAGATGGTCAAGGTGTTCCTCCTCAGTCTGGGACCTTGCAATCATATCGTCGATGTATACTTCAATCTCATGATGGATCATATCATGAAACAAAGCAACCATGGCATGCTGATATGTTGCCCCAGCATTTTTCAGTCCAAAAGGCATGACCTTGTAACAAAAGGTACCCCACTGAGTAACAAAGGTCGTCTTCTCCATGTCTTCGGGAGCCATCTTAATTTGATTATATCCGGAGAAACCATCCATAAAGTAGAATACCTTGTGCTGAGCAGTATTGTCAACTAGAACGTCGATGTGAGGTAGAGGGAAGTCATCCTTGGGACTGGACCTGTTCAAATCCCTGTAGTCAACACACATTCGAACCTTACCATCCTTCTTCGGTACCGGAACCACATTAGCAACCCACTGAGGGTAAGAAGTCACTGCTAGAAAACCAGCGTCAAACTGTTTCATAACTTCGGCCTTGATTTTCTCAGACATCTCTGGGCGCATACGGCGAACCTTTTGTTTTATGGGAGGGCAGTCTTCCTTGGTAGGCAGGCGATGAACCACAATGTCAGTATCCAACCCAGGCATATATTCGTAAGACCAGGCAAAGATCTTAACATAGTCATGCAGCATCTGAATCAACCGTTGCTTCACACTAGGCTCCAGATTGGCACCAACCTTGACTTCCTTCTTGTCTGTCTCAGTACCCAGATTCACTATTTCCACCGGCTCTTCATGTGGCTGAATGGCCCTTTCTTCCTGGAGTAGCAGTCTTGCAAGTTCACCAGACACTTCGCAATCATCTTCACCTTCGTCTTCGGCTAAGTTGATCGGATTTTCAAAGTCATAACTCGCAGTAGCAGAGTCGTTACCAGTGAGATCCAGAGTGGATGCGGACCTGTATACGTGAGTGTGTGTAAAATAGTTGTTTTGCAATATATAATAAAGAAAAACAAGGAGCGCAAAATTTGAAATGCAAAAGACGTCCAATGCTTTTATTAATGATATATGAAAATGGCACACAAAAGCCCTCACAAATGAAGCCACAGTGCCCCGGGTAAGACACTGGGCCATAAAGTTTCAAAACATGGTCTGTTACAAGCTCAAAACAAAGAGTTCATTACTGGGTAACAAAAGTAATAGGGATGAAGTCCTTTGTTGTCCAGTTGCTTGGTCCACCGTTGGTCGTAGGATAGATCCAGCTGTCGAATTCAGACTCTTCCACATCATCCTCAATGGCATTCACTCCTGAGTTGCTGATGAACACGGGGGGTCTTCCAATCCTTGCACTTTGAATAGCCCTTTGAGTTTCTGCAGTGAAACCCAAACCAAACTTGTTAGTCTTCTGAGTGAAATCAGGAAGTCGGCCCCAATTTGCACACTCACCCTTCTCAATAACAGCTTGGGCATCCTTTAAGGAAGCCATCTTCATAGGAGAATCTTCAACCACAGTCTCAGCTGATGCTAGTGTCTGAGGAACTTCTTCAAAGTGCTGAAATGGGGTCTCAATGAACTCCCCATCCATCTCTACATATCTGAACGAGTTGAGGTGGCTGACCATGTACTCTTCCTCCCCTTGAACTGTCACAATCTTCCCTCTGACTGGGTACTTCAGCTTCTGGTGGAGCGTTGAGGTTACGGCCCCAGCTTTATGGATCCATGGACGACCCAGCAAACAAGAATAGGATGACTGAATGTACATCATGTAGAATGTAGAATTGAAGACCTGAGAACCAACTTTAATTGGAATATCAACCTCACCATGCACCATCCTTTTAGACCCGTCAAAGGCCCTGACAATGATGTTACTGGGCTTTAGCTCCAACCCTTCGCAATCCAACCGGTCCAGAGCTTTCTTGGGTAATACGTTCAATGAGGAACCAGTGTCAACCAATACATATGCAAGAGTAGTGCCCCTGCATTCAATGGATACATGTAGGGCATCGTTATGATTCTTCCCCTTGGCAGTCAAATCAGTGTCGGAGAAACCCAAACCATTATCAGCAGTTAAATTGGCCACACAATCGGTAAACTGATCAGCTGATGTCTCTTGTGGCACGTGGGCAGTCTTCAGGAAGGTAATCAGAGCCTTGGCATGGGCCTCTGAACACAACAACAGTGACAACATAGAAATCTTGGATGGGCCCAGTTGCTCAACTACGTTGTAATCACTCTTCTTAATAATCTTCAGAATCTCTTACATCTCCTGTTTGGAAGCTTCAATAGTAATTGTCTTCGGTGCCCCCGTCTGGGCGGGCACATCAGTGATGATCCCTTTGCCCCGAGCATCAGATGACTCGGCGATAGGAGTAGAACTAAGAAGTTGATCAGGAATGGCAGTAGGTACACTTGTAGGTGTAATGACAACAGGTCTTCGGACAGTTGGTGGAGCAATATCAGGTGAGAAAAGTCTACCGCTGCGGGTGACTTTAGCAGGCCCAGTAATATTGCTAACGCCGGTATCAGCATCCAACTCTTGCTTAACTCCAAGAACATAAACATCTACCCCATAGTGCCAAGGGACAACTTTGTCAGAGGTGTAGGGGATGGGCCCTGGAACAGTGATGATTACAGGTGCGATCTTCGGAGTAGATGTAATTCTAACAGGCTTCCTCGAGGGAGCCTTAGAAGATTTGTTGAAAATGGTAATGATGGCAACTTCTTCAGTAGGAATGGAAGGAACGGAAATCTTCTCAAACAGAATCTCCTTATTATCCATCAGGTTTTGGATACCTGACTTCAGAAATGGGCAACTAGTAGGTAAAACAGAACACATATGGCAACCTTCGCCACAGCCCGAAAATAAACCGGCTAGCAACAGGTTCTTCTTGACAGTCATCAGAGGGGTAACAATATCATCCACGGAAACTACAAACAAGTCTTCCTCTACAGCATTTACTCCATGTTTGGGCATGGGAGAAGTCACAACATTAGGCCTCTCGGGCGCCTCAAACTCAATCTCCTTTGCATCAATTAGGTCTTGCACCCTATTCCTCAAAACCCAACAATCATCTGTATTATGCCCCAGGCTATCAGAGTGAAAAGCGCAACGGGCATTAGGGTTGTACTTTGGTGACGTCGTACTTGGATTCTTCAGAGCTTCTTTTAGAGTCACCAGATTGGTCTTCAGCAACTGTGGCAGAATCTGAGACAAAGTCATGCTGAGACGATTGAATTGCCTTCGAGGTCTCTCTTCCTTTTGTTGATTGTGATGCTGAGGAGCACCAGCAGGTTTTGAAATAACAACCGCATTGACAGCTTGGCGGTGTTCAGGTCTATTCTGTCTTCTCGAACTATAGACAGCACTGGACTCTTTCCTAAACAGATTCTTCTCAATGCTTGATGAGGCACCCTTCTGTATCTTCCCAGCCTTAATACCAGCTTCAATCCTCTCACCAGTCAAAATAAGATCTGTAAACCCAGCTGAAGAGCTTCCAATTAGATGGTTAAAGAATGGACCAGACATGGTCCCCAAAAACATGTCAACAAGTTCACGATCAGCCAAAGGTGGTTGCACCCTTCCGGCAAGGTCTCTCCACTTCTGCGCATACTCTTTAAATCCTTCACATGTTCCTATTGACATACCCTGGAGTTGGGTACGCGTAGGAGCGAGGTCGGAGTTGTACTGATACTGCCTATAGAATGCAGTAGCCAAATATTCCCAACTGCGGATACTGGCTTCGTCCAGCTGATAGAACCATTCAAGCTGAGTCCCTGAGAGACTGTCTTGAAAGAAATGGATCCACAAGTTCTTATCAGCAGTGTAAGGCTGGATCTTCCTCACATATGACCAGAGGTGCAGCTTCGGACAGGAAACTCCGTCATACTTGGCAAAGGCAGGTGCCTTGAACTTATGGGGAATCACCACCCCAGATGATAGACCTAGATCTCTGAAGTCCAGACCGGGCACCTTCTGTATTTCCATAGCGCTCAAACGGTCTTCCAGTTGTTTGTACTTATCCTCAGTAGGAGGATACTGTTCTTCATCATAGTCCATCTCGTTGTCGGAGACCATAGGGCTAGGAGCCCTCCTTTCTTGTGGACTATCTTTCCCTCCAGATGAGGTGGTCAGATCAACTTCATTCTGTAGCCCGTTTCCAAACCTGCGTCCAGTGTTGAACAGGATGGTCCTCTTCTTCTTCTTTTTCTCTTTCAGAATCAAGGTCTTCAGGTCCTGCTGACCCTTAGCCAGATTCATGAATAGCTCTTGAAATTGGGCATTCTGGGCCTGGAGGGCCTTGATAGCTTGCTCAGTTGAAGGTTCAGGAGACATGATGATTGCTAAAATAAACAGCGAAGAAGATAAGAGACCTGTAAAGGGTACCTGTTTATGAAGTGCATGGGATGAAATGCGTATGATTTATGATTTCAAAGACAATCGGGATTCAAATTTGTAAACAAGAAAGGAAACACACTTCATTAGATTTAAACTTCAAAATTTAAATTGTTCAACAAATTGCCCTTAGGCGTTACAAGAATGGAAATACTAAAAAGTAAATAAAAACTGTAAAAGAAATCATCAAAAGTCCATCAATGCTCCCATGGTCTCTTCTTCTCAGTGCGGACATAATCATTCAGGATCCGCTCGTTCTCCAGTTGCCTAGTCAGCTTCTGGATCTTCTGCTCTTGTTCATTGAACCTCTCCCGATAAGAATCTCGTTCTTCCCGCAGTTGCATCCAAGACCTCTTCAGTGTCCCAATATCAGTGGGCATATAAGGGTGGAGAATAGTTGGAGGAACCCCCTCCTCATTAGTAACTTCAAGAGTAACAGGCCTGACAGCTTCATATGGCATACCTAGCTTCTGGGCACGGATGCGGACCCATCTGAGATATGGCTCCATTGGCAAGGAAGTCTTTGGTCCCAACTCATGTGGGTCAGATTGGTGAACTCTGTCCCAAGCCCTTATGAATCTACGACACAGCTCGTCGCTATCTCCCTGAAAATCAAAGATGATATGAGGCATCAACATCTCATGAGGCCCTTCTCTTCTGGCTCTTCCAAACTGACGAAGAGCTAAGCATGGGTTGTAAGAAATCCCTCCATGGGTTTCGATCAATGGAACATTAGGATACTCTCCACAGCGATCAATGATAGTCACCTCATCCATACCTTTGAGAGTCCAGATAATGTCATTATTAGAAAGGGACATCACCCTATAAGCCCAGCCCATTCCTTCTTTGTTCTTCAGTACGGACTTAGGGAGGTGCGAAATAAACCACCTCGACAATAAAGGAGCACAGCACATCAAAGTTCCCCGCTTTCGGGCAGTACGAGCATAGAGCTGATGAAGGACATCACCCAAGAGAGTGGGTACCGGATTCTGAGAGACGAAGATCTTTATGGCATTAATATTAACAAAAGTGTCAGGATTCAGAAACAATACCAGACCATAAATCAAGAGAGCCATAATGTCCTCGTACGCCTTGAAGTCTAAGCTTTCCCAGAAGTAATTAGCTTTGCCAACCAAAAACTTAGTCAGAAAACCCTTAGCTCCACTTCTAGTCTCCCAGTTAGTCATTACCTCCTCCTTAGTCAAGTGCAGGGCTGCAGCAATTTCTTCGGGCTTAAGAGTCTTTTCCCAACCAGTAAACGGATTCTGTTCCAGGACGGAGATACCGAGCAGCTCAGAGAACTCTTCTAGGGTAGGAACCAGCTGGAAGTCCTGGAAAGTAAAACAATGGTACAGTGGATCATAGAATTGGACCAGGACACTCATCATTTGTTCGTCCAATTTTGAGGTGACCAAACTGAGGAGAGAACCATGCCTTCTGATGAAGGAAGTAGTGTCTGGAATCCTGACAACCAAATCTTTAAGCAGGGTAGGTACTTGGAGAAAGTTGATCCGGATAGTATTCCTACGCATGGGCATCATGATGACCTACAAAATAGAGCATAGATGAAACCCTCTTGTCTTTGAAATAGGTTAGTCCTTATGCAAAATGTATGCAATGTTATGATGTCATGATGTCATGGTAAAGGCACACCACAAGTATCCACAAAAGGCACACATGGTAAAGGCACACAAGTCACACAAAAGAGCCCTTAGATTTCAGGCTGGCATGGAGCTTAGGTACTACCCTCTTTCAGTTCAGTTGGTTAAGACCTGTCCTAAAAAATAGTAACCGGGTTCTAGAGGATCTCAATATCACTGACTACCCTCAATCGATCATAATTCCAGTTTAGATCCCTTTTCTTGTGGCCGGAATCATCGCGAGAGTTTAGTCTCAATGAGTGTAGCATACTGCTACTGTTCTATGGCCAAGTTGGTCAATTTAAGGTTCTAAGGTCAGTCGGTGCTTAGTGACTCCTTAGAAGACCCATATTCTCCTCGTTCCAACACAAGGGATATCGGTACAGACCAAGGTGCCACACCAATGTAGCTACTGCTTCATCCGTATCGGTCTACGCCGTATAGATCCCTCACAGTTTATTGCTACTTACCTAAAGGGTATCCCTAGATCCGGGTTAGGATCTATAGAACTCTAATACAAGCCCACAAAATTAAAGCATACAAAGCATACAATTGAAAACATAGTGATCTAATCCTAAGATACACCTCACTTATAAAAGTTCCCCAGCAGAGTCGCCAGTTCTGTGATCGGTGGGAATAGAACTGACTATTTTTGAATGTTGGTTCGCGTTTGCGTTTATTTTCGCAAAAATGTCGCGGTAAGCAAGAGTCGCCACCGTCTTTTATTTTATCCAACAAGGAAAGGACAAAAGCACAGAAAAATTCCCTTTTGAAATGTTTCTCGGGTTCGGGAGGTAGATTATAGAAAAGGAAGGTGCTAGCACCCTTTCTATCTGTGGTTATCCACGGGCTCTTAGGTACTTGCTCATTATGTTTTCAAAAATTTGCTTTACTTTGTGATTGTGGGTTCGAAAATAGTTTTTTGTTTGAAAGGGGTGTAAGTGCGAAAAGTTTTGTTTTGTTTAAAAGGAGCAAGTACTTAAGAACATCTACCTACTCAAAAGGAACTAGACTGTGCAAATGTCCTTTAGACAGTGCTATCCCACTATTGAGGAGTAGGTAGCACCGTCGTTGGAGTTTTCGGGTTAATTCGATTAAGGGACGTGTGGTCACCAAAGCAATGTTAGGATGCCTTAGCGGTAACCCTAATGTCTTAGATCATTTTATCTGAGGCAACTGTTTCAAGGCAACTTAATGATCTTTGGACAGGAGGGCGACTTCTAAAACTTCATATAATCAATGACCACGTTCGAGGCAACCAAGTGAGGTGTACCCTAAGAGTGGCATGTGCGTGTGTATTGTTTTTCAATTATATTATCTTTGTACATGTTAATGGTGAGCTACGGTTGATTTTAGGTTAAAGGCTAATCTTGTCATGCATTGCCTATTATTCAAACATCTAAGAGTTAATGGTTGCGGAAATTAAATTGCGGAAAATAAATCTAAGCTATTACAAGGCGTCGGGTATTTACATCGCCAAAAACAAACCCTTAAAAATTAAATTGCAAAAAAGTAAATAAAAGCGATAAATAAATAAATAAAGTCATAAGTTAAAAACTATTACATTCTCGAAGCAGTTACAATATTGAAATATGGATCAAAAATAATTTGCGCGCGAGAAAATTAAATCGAAGTGTTTTTAGGGTTTTGACCCCTTTTATTAAATAAAGCATATTTTTGTTATTTTTGAATTAAAACTTAGTCTAAATTAATAATTGAATTAATTAATTAAATGAAAATATTTTTGGGTTTTTATTTTAATTCAGGGAATAAAATGAGAATGGTTAAAAATATTTAAAAACCTAATTCTAAATTAATTTTAATTTATTGCAAAAGATATTAATGTTAAACCTATTTAAACTAAATAAAATTAATTAATGTTTATTTACAAAAATAAATAATGAAATTAATGGATTTAATAAAAAAATGTTATATTTTTGTTGTTTCTGGTTTTTATATAAAAAAATGATTTAATTAGTTAATTTAAATAATAATAATAATTAGTAAATGAATAACAAAATAAATAAAAGAGAAGGATAACCAAAGGGGTGTTAGGCCCAAGAGGAGGTGTGATTTGCAATTTCAGAGGCCCAATTGTGAGCAGCCTCGTTGACCCTTTCCATCCAATGTGCGCCTTTGACTTGAGAATATGGTAAGGGCCCAATTCTGGCCATTGGATCTGGTCCACAAGCCATCTGGATGAGATCTGGATGAGGGCATATGATGCACTGCAAAGCCTGAAACGCATGCAATTGCCTGGAGAAAAACAAGACAAATAATATTGGGGGACCTGGGATTCGAACCCAGGTCCCATTGCTCACATGCCAGCGCTCCAACCACTCCAACCAGCTTGTTTAGTTGTTATTAGAATAAGAAGTAAATATTATATAAAAAAACAAAACGCTAAGCCTGAAAATAAAATAAAAAAACGCGCTAATGATTCAAACATGCCAATGGAAGTAAGACACATGATCGTCTTCCTCAAATACCCTGTGTTGTACCCAAAAATTTGCCCTCGCATTTTTCCACAATAAATATCAGCTTCAGGCATTTCCTGATTTTTCAAACTGGCTCAAGAATCGGGCAAACGGACTTTTCTTGTCAGTCAAGCAAAAATTAGGGTTTTATTGATTTTCAGGACTCTGGATTGCTTCAAATAATTGGCTTAGGGTTTTGGTTGATTTTGGCTCGATTTTTGATCAGGCAAATATTCTTTGGCATTTAATCAGGAATTAAGGGTTTTGTGGGCATATTCTCAGAAGGATTTAAATTCCACAGCACTTTGCAGTTTATTCCGAGATTCGGGTTAAATTCGCATTATTTTGATTTAATCAGTAAAAGAGACAGTGGTTTGAATTCACGTTGGTTTGTTTGAGCCAGTCAAAAGAAATATGCAGTATTGGATTTACAGTGCTTGGCAAGAAATCAGCAAGAAAGGATTGCGTCTGACCGGTTATTGCGTTCGACTGTGCGTTGCTTTGGATGATGGAGACGTCAAGTTCATTTATTTTTGATCGACGAAGAATCAATGTTTAGTTGATTATTTATGGTTCTAAGAATTAAATATTTGAAATTTAATTTTCATTTTATTTAATTTAAGGAACTATAAATAACAAGTAAATAATTGAAAAGGAATTGAAAAGAATTAAATGAACCAATAGAATTTTTATTTCATATTTAATATTTGTTACAATTATTATTTGGATACAAGTATTTATTTACGAAGTATTTAAAATAATAATGGTTTACAATAATTAAATTGAAAATAAAAAACTATCCTATTTTTTTAAATATTTTCTAAGTCCCTAATTCTTCATTCTTCACTTCGCTCCGGTGCTCCATTTTTCATCTGCAAAAGAAAAGAGAAAAGTCAAAAATAACAGTTAAATTGAAAAGACAGATTAAAATCGCAGTCATCATTAAAGGCCACTGATGGGGATCAGTTAACCCTCTCTGCAAATCACGGGATCGCTCCCGGTTCACAAAGAGGGACGAGTTTTATTTGCTAAAGTATGAATGCACAAAAGCCAAATTGCATAACTAAAAGTGTCAAACTTCATAAATTCAAAGTCTCAAACTCCAAGTTCAAACCCAACTAAAAATCAAAGTACAACTTTCTGCAAAAAAATATAAAGCATACTGTCACAAAGATATCAAAAGATCCAAAGTATAAGAAGCTGGCCAAAGAAGATATGCATAGAAAATGAGATATGCAACAACTACACTTTCATCATTTCCCCATGTGACCTTTTCAGAAAAGTACAGAAATAAAGCATAGTTTAATATTTAAACTGTACTGAGAGAGAAAAAGAAGAGATAAAATGCAGGTTTTCAGGCTTAGGCAGGATAGATAGAGAGAAAGATATACAAGAAGAACAACACAGTTCAAGGAGGGAGGCAGAACTTTTTACCAAAGCAAAAGAAATATACAAACTATCAGCATAAAACTACATACTGAAGCAAACACAAAGCTCAGAAACCAGCAATACATGGCCTAAAAAACCTCATAACCATACAAACCTGCAATGGCCTGATAAACCATTAACCTGTCAAGCCCAAGCATTCAACCCAAAGCCTGAAGCACAGCTTGCCTACTACTTAACCAAAAAACCTGGCCTAAACCACTCAAAAACCTGCTACCAAGTCCTAACCTGCAAGCATACCTGCCTGAGACCTCACAAGCTTAAACCTGTGAAACCTCAAAGGCCCACAAACCTGTATACCCTGTCAAACATAAAAAACTTGTCCTAACCATTACCTAAACCAGCAAAACTGCCTCAGCACCATACCTGCTAAAACCTTAAACCAGTTCAAACCTTAAAACCAACCATACCTGCTAAAACCTTAAACCAGTTCAAACCTTAAAACCAATCGTACCTGCCTGAAGCTTTGCAACAAAAACCAGTTCACCAAGCATCAAAACCCTCAGTAAAGAAACATCATCGAGCAAAAACAAGCATTCAAAAGCATGCTGATACCAAAGCATTCAAAAGCATATTGATACCAAAGCATTCAAAAGCATATTGATACCAAAGCATTCAAAAACATACTGATACCAAGGCATTCAGAAGCACGTGTACAAGGCCCTCAGAACTCAGAGTTCATCATAGGGCAACATAAGCAAGCATCACATTTCAACCAACACAAAGGGGCAAAATCAGAAGAAGAAGGAAAAGGCGTACAAAGCATCAAAGTCTCAGAAAAAAGCAATATATTCAAAGGCAACATAAAGCCCTCAGTAAAACATCATTGGGCAAGCAAAATACGTTCAAAGGCAATCAAGAGGCAACCAACGTAAGCAACGAGTATACAGAAAGAGAGGAAGAAAAGAAGACATGTGTATCAAGCCTTCAGTTTGACATCATAAAGCTTAAGGAAAACACAGAAATACCAAGTGTCGAAGTGTCGTTCAAAGCAAGTCCTCCATCGCTGAGCCTCCTAAGCACCCTCATCCTCTTCCTTCCCTCCATCCAGGTAGTTTTCCCTCCTCTCTTGATTCTACCATATGCCTCAAAACACAACAGCAATTTGGAGTAAGAATCCATAATCGGAAAAAATCACGAACACGCAAAAAATCGTAAAAAACCCTAACGAAATTAGGAGACGATTCGTACCTTAGATCGATCGCCATGATAATGTCGTTGGGAGGAGAAAGAGGTGGAGGTCGCTGGTGGCTCTAGGCGGAGGCTTACGTTTCAGCATTCAGAACGAACGAAAATGAACGAAACCCCCATGAACGCGCCGCTGTACAAACCCATGAACATCTCCCCAATTGAAACGAAAACAAAACCCTAAGAATGTCTTGTGTGAATATGGGCCTAACCCATCCGAATGCCAAGCCCAAACGCGTTTATCATTTTTCTTTGTTTTGTTTCCTGATCAATCTGCAAATGGGCCTTACAACCATCTTCAGCCCTTTTAACTCTTAAACCCTTTCTTAATCTTTTTTTTACAATTTTAGACTAACTTAATTATTTTTTTTACTAACTAAAAGTTACTTTAATTCCTTTTATATAAAATTTTCTTTACACAAACCTTAAAGTCAATTAGATTATTAGATTCTTATTTTAATTTTCTTAGTACATAAATACATTTTTTTCTAATTTATTCTTTACAAAATCATATTAATAATAATACATAAAAACACATTTTAGTTAAAATGTCCAATTTAAAATTTCTTTGCTATATACTTAATTCAATTAATTTAAAAACATTTTTTAATATATATTGAAATATTAAACACATAAATAATTAAGATACATTTTTTTATCATATATTTAAAATTGAAAATACTTTTTTTTATTATTTATTCTTTTAATTAAAATATATCTTTGTACATAACAATTAAAAATACATTTCTTTTTAATATACATAATTCAATTCATAACAAATGAAAAATACTTTTTTGTATATATAATTAAAATTTAGAAATATTTTCTTTTCTTAAAACATCATTTTTATACATAATTTAATTAAAACTTGAACATACAATTAAAACATTTTCTTTTGTACATATTAAAAGAAATACAAGATCATTAAAAGGACGCTTAATTATTCCTTAGGTTAAATAAATACCCTAAATACGCATTAAATTCACATTCCGCACCTGTAAATAATCACATACTCATATACTTGTACACTTACACAATACATTCACATTGCTCCTATACATTTGTTTATCTTATATATGGATATTCGTTATTTACATTTGATCGCAAATTCGATTTGGTTGTAACTTATTGGATACTATAAGTCTCATCCCCATTTGTACATTTATACCCCCACTGCCGGATACTATTTTGTAATAGCGTAGATTTTACATTTTCGCAATTTACCGCTTTCAATTATACCATGGTTAGACCTAGGTTTTGCATGTACATAAAAACGCTAGATAACCTAATACAAGACAAATACATGAAATAAATACACAATCACACTTGCACCCTTTAGGGTAATCCCACATGTTGCCTTCCAAAATGGGCCATGCTTGCACGTCGAGTATCTTTGGCAAAACAAAATCAAAATGATCATAAGTCCCTCAAAATGTTGCCTAAACAAATGATCAAGTCCCTCAAAGCTAATTGCCAAAGACACTTGGCATCATTGCATTCGTGGTCCATACGATGACCCGCGCCCGTCCCGAACAAACTTCCTAAATGCAAGATTGTCCACCAAATTCAATGGTGGAACAAAATTGTTAAAAAGGGTTAAAACATAACAAAAACCTTTGAGTACAATAGGGTAGACAAAACTCTTAGTTACTTGAGATCAAACTTGCAAAAACACTTGCCTTCTTTTCAAAAACCACGATCCACAACACTTTCAAACAAACTCTCAAAAACATTTGAAACATCTTTTCGAAAAGATCCACACTTTTGTAAAACACTCAAACACGAGTCAAATACATTGGTCGCCTAAGACAAGGCATCTTCTTCCAAAATATTTTCAAAAAAAACACACACACACACACCACAATTTCAAGCAATCGAAAAACAAGGCAAGTGATCTAAAAAAACCAAGTAACTAAGAGCCCATGGATAACCATGGATGAAAAGGGTGCTAATACCTTCCCTTTTCATAATCTACCCCCCGAACCCACGAAATATCTCAAAAGGTTTTTGCTGTGCTTTTTTAACCTTTCCTTTAGGATAAAATAAAAAGTCGGTGGCGACTCTTGCTCAACCGCACAAGTGCGAATACGAACGTAAAACACTAGTCAGTTCTCCCACCGTATCACACCCTGGTTATTTACCTGCGGATTTTTATCCGCAGGAAGATTCGTAGCTCGCTTCCAAAACTAACTCCATGCCATGAAAATGCCATCCAAGAACATAGACGTGTTCGTCTCTGCCTCCTGATCATTCCTATACCCATCATTGGCCTCAATTTATCCTGCATCAAAAATGCCTAAAAACAAGAACAAGAACCCTAGCTCTGGATACGGGGTTATAAGCCACGAAAATAAAATTAAATATTGCAGAATCAATGGAAATTGAATGGCAAGTATGAATGTACAATAAAATTGGCAAGAGGATGCAAGAAAATGATTTCACGATATCATGTCCAGAGCAAGGTTCGTGGAGACTTACAATGAGTTTTAGGCAATGAAAAGGCGTGGTTTTGATTGGTATCGCTTCACTGGATGTCAGGGAAGAGAACCATGTCAAGCTTTTGGACTGAATCGTGCTCCAATGTTGTTTTTGATCTCCCACTTTTCAAGCTTTTTCACAAACTTGTTTTGGTCGTTTCAACAGTTCCTTGGGTGTGTCTTTGGTCTGCCTCTCTTGTGTGCATATAATAGAATGTGTTTAGGTCAAAACTTGGGCCATAGTCCTTATGCATTGAAGATGGGAGATTTGATTTTGATCACCATTAACAAGTTGCCATATTTGCATCAAATCTGAGATTTTGTGCATGTTTTGACTTGGCACGAATTTGATTGAGTGTTATATGATATTTGCAAGCTGTAATGACCACAAGAATCTTATTACATCAATTTTTAGATTTTATTTGATTTAATATTGATTAATAATGAATTAAATCAATAAAAATGAAATAAAATATATAAATAGATGAATGTCCATGAAATTAAATATGGAATACGTGTGTGGCATGACAAGACTATATCAATTGGAAAAAAGTGGGCCCTTTTGTCAAAAATTGGAGTTTTGAGGATAGTTGACTTTTGGCAAATTTAGAAAAATGCCCGACTTCAACAATGCATAACTTCTTCAATTTTGAACTTTTGGAGGTGTTATTGGACTTTTTAGAAACCTTGAGATGTCCTCTAATCAAACCTTTTGGTCTCATCTCATTTTTATTTTCCATTCTCAATTTATAAGCTTTGGCAAAAAAAGGTGTTTTTGTTGACTTTCAAAAATGACCTATAATGTCCAAATTTGTAACTTTTTGTGAGTGCATTTCTTTTTCTTGGGGTGTGAAGATGGATTGTAGGAAATTGCATCATATGAAAAATGAGCTTTGGATGGGTCATTTATCATAAAGTATGAGAAAGTTATGCTTGGTCAAAGTTGAGTTGACTTTTCTTGCAAAATCCTAATTTAGCAACTTTTGAATCTTGATGAATCTTGAGCAATCCTTGATGAATCATGATCAACCCTTGATCAAATGACGAATTATCCTTTAAAATGAGAATGTTGACAAAAAATCTTGAGGTTTGACTGTATTTAGGACACAGTTGACTTTTGCCCTAGCACAGTCGATTTTTGGGTCTCTTGAGCAATTGACTGACCAAACTTCCTCTGTAAGGCTTGAAATTTGACATGGATGAACTTAAGAATATATTAAGACATTGGGAAGCACTTGAAGCCTTTTGGATATGAGGACCTTAATGCAACACAAAACCCTAATTTTGACTTGACTGCCTTAGGAGGTGATTTGACTGTCCAACTCTTGAGCTAACTTGAGTCACTTGGAGATTATTCTTGACATGTCTTGAGAAATATGGGAGGGCAAATTTTGGGGTACAACACCGTGATTCACAAGAAAGCCAAGACGCAATAAATAATGATATAAATGAAACCATGGTCTCTATCCGAACTAATCAAACCTTACCATGGTATGCGGATATAGAAAATTACTTGGCGGGCAAAATCCTACCCCCTGATCTGACTTATCAACAGAAGAAAAAATTCTTTCACGATCTGAAACATTACTTTTGGGATGAACCTTTACTATTCAAGAGAAGTGCCGACGGTATTTTCCGATGATGCGTCCCAGAAAGCGAAATTGAAAACACTATTTCTCATTGTCATGATGCCTCTTACGGAGGCCATGCAAGCACATCAAAGACATGTGCCAAAATTTTGCAGTCTGGTTTCTATTGGCCAAATTTATGGAAATATGTGCACATAGCCATCCTTAACTGCGATCGATGCCAACGCACTAGAAACATATCCAACGCGATGAGATGCCTCAGACTGACATTCTACAAGTCGAAGTCTTTGATGTGTGGGGAATAGACTTCATGGGACCATTTCCGTCATCATTTGGTAACAAATATATACTCGTGGTTGTAGATTAAGTTTCAAAATGGATCAAAGCAATAGCTTCTCCAACAAATGAAACTCGAGTCGTGATTAAACTCTTCAAGAATATTATCTTCCCAAGATTTGGTGTACCCAAGCAAGTCATAAGCGACGGTGGCTCCCACTTCATATCCAAAATCTTCGATAAACTCCTGACCAAATATGGGGTGAAACACCGCGTAGCAACACCATACCACCCCCAGACAAGCGGACAGGTGGAAGTCTCAAATCGAGAAATAAAACAAATATTGGAAAAAACGGTTGCCACGTCAAGAAAGGACTGGTCGGCTAAGTTACCTGAAGCACTATGGGCTTACAGGACGGCGTTCAAGACGCCAATCGGTACAACACCCTTTAAACTCATCTATGATAAGTCATGTCACCTGCCAATAGAAATTGAACACAAATCTTATTGGGCAATTAAAACTCTAAACCTAAGCTACACTGCGGCAGGTGAGAAAAGGATCCTCGACATAAATGAACTGGAAGAGCTAAGATTAGACGCATATGAAAATGCGAGGATCTACAAAGAAAGGACGAAAAAGTAGCATGACAAATGAATCTCAAGGAAGGAGTTCAATGAAGGAGATGTAGTTCTCTTATTCAACTCTCGTCTAAAACTCTTTCCCGGGAAACTCCGTTCACGATGGTCTAGACCCTTCGAAGTGACCAAATTTTTCCCCAGTGGTGCCATCGAGATCAAAGGAAAGTCCACGAACCCGTTCATAGTAAATGGCCAACATTTAAAACATTATTACAGTGTTGAAAACAAGGACTACACCGCGAGCTTAACACTATTAGAGCTATCGTCTGAATTAGAAAACTAATTCACGTCTGAAACAATATCAAGCTAATGACATTAAACAAGCGTTGTGTGGGAGGCAACCCACAAGTTTTTTTTCATTTAATTTCTTTCAAATTTCTTTATACTTTTTATTTTGAATTCTGATTTTTATTCCCAGACTTTTTGTTTCTTTCTCTCATTGCATATTCTATTTATTTGCATTCTTCTTTTACAAATTTTAGTACCGACTCACAGTAAATAACAAGATAAACTCATTTATGGATACTATCACCTTCACTACGGAGGCCCAGCAACGGCAGTATGAGATACTGGCTCAGCGCCAGATGAGCATGACTACTTATGTGCATGATCCCACGTTGATAGTTTTAGGCATCAGGGAGAGTGTGTATTTTTTGTTCAACCAGATAGGTTGGAAAGGATTCCTTGCCCATAAATACCCCACATATCGAAACCTCACCTTAGAGTTCTTGAGCTCACTCATTTATCAACCCACCCAAGGACTAGGGCGTGGTAGGGGACAGATGTCCTTCAGACTATTTGGCTTCACCCACCATTTTACCGTTCGTCGTCTTGCTGAGCTACTAGGATTCCCTAGTTCTATAGATGCCTACATGGAAACCCAGGAGGATGACTACCTTGATTTTGAACTTAACCACTTTTGGAGGGATATAGCTGGCCAATACCCTGAGGACCCTGACCACCTAGATGTGACTGAGATCCATAACCCAGCAATTAGGTATTTCCACCACATATTAGCTTTCACCCTTTTTGGAAAACCTATAAATAGACTCTCAGTTTCTAGGGATGAGTTATTCATTATTTACTGTGCTTTCCAGTCCTGGCCCGTAATTGGTGCATCATTTATGATCGCCAACATGTTTGCTATAGCTCAGTGTACCCATGGACCTATCTGTGTCGGCGGGCTAGTTATTATGATAGCCGAGGCACTATCCCTGCGGTCATCATTATCACGCCTTACGACATATGGAAGATACTATACCATGGATATCCCATTCTATTTTAACATATCTCTAATAGGTAACCTCGACCCACCTCACTTTCAGTTGCTGGTACGAAATGACCCTGTCTACTACTTCCTCTTGCCTAGCCCTGAGAACACAAGTGTCCATACTAAGAAAAACTGGCTATATAACCTAGAGAAGACAGATGAACATGACCCTGAAAGAGAGGAGAGCGACCCGTCCACACCTTCTGGTTACCATGACTATACTCCATCGGAATACCCTACACCTCCCCTTGTTACCGAAGTTGTCGACGTCCCTATGGTTGATCATGCACATGCTATCACGACACTACAGTTTGATGTTACTATGCTCCAAGAAGAGCTCACCACCGTTAAAGATAATATCAGCACACTTCGGAGTGACTTCTTTCATTTCATGGATGTCGTCACAGAGCAGTTCAATCATATTTATCAACATCTGCACGCTACTGCTCCACCTCCGGGAGGTCCAAATGCTCGATAGTTTTGTTTCTGTGCCACCCCAGTGAGGACACTGTTCGTTCTCAGTATAGGGAGGGTTTCATTATTATTTTTAATACTCATTATTGTTTTATACTCATATATTTCGAATACTTTGTTACTCTCGGTTCTAAAAATTTCAAATATCTATTTATCTATTTATTTCAAAGTATTTATTTATTTTCATTTACATTTCATACTTTGCATATTCGATTATTTTTTTATCTTTAATTAAATGATTTCTTATTTCGATTATCGTTCCTCTGATTCTACTATGTTCCGCTAACTATTCACATACATAAATATCCCTTGTAACAATAGTCAAACTATTTGAATTAGTTAATTAATAAATTTACTACACGCGGTCAAACAAAGGTCAGACTTTTTGCCCAACACCCTGCCGACCCTGACAAACGTCAGGAAGTCAGGAAGCATGTGACGAGCGTCAGAGCTTGTCTCTTTGACCCTGACGAACGTCAGGGAAAGCGTGACGAGCGTCAGAAGTCTGTCTCCCATGATTTCTTCCCGTGACCGTTGAATCATTGAAACTTGAACGAAATTTTGCTTTAAAACCCCCACTACCCCATTACTCATATTCACCTTTAACTTTCATAACCTCTCATATTCATAATTATCCCATAAACCTCATTCAATTTCCTACTCAATAAAATCCATTTATTTAAACCCTTCTCCCATCCCTTAGTTTTCATCACTACCACCCACCTTCCATCTCTTCATCACAAATACATTTTTCTTCTCTATCAAGTTCAAAATCATGGCCGCCCGAAGAAATCCACCAAACCAAGCCAAACCCGACATGCACCATCTCGTGCTCCAACAAGGAGAAATAGGCGAACTTCAAAAGGAAAGGTACATAAAATTCCATCGTCGAGGTTTGACATCCACTAGGTTCTTCGATGACAAATGCTTGCAAGAATTGGGGTTGCGAACCCATATGCAAGGCTTGCTGGACAAAGCTGGCCTGAGCTTTATAAGCACGATGAACACACCAACCTACGAAGCTATAACATTGGAATTCTTGAGTTCCTACGCCTATCACACTCGCGTCGATGCCAACACACACCTAACGGGATCCGCTCAATTTCGGATGTTCAACCGAGAGTACACACTTAGCCATGAAAATTTGAGCGAAATATTTCGTTTTCCCCGTGGAAATAATATGCAATATCGCATTCCCCCGAAATTGGATTGGAATGGAAGTGGATACGCATTATGGGAGAGAATAACCGGTGAACCAAATGTTATTCCTGAAGCACGTTACACCTCTCACATTCATAACCCGAACATTCGCTTCTTACACCGCATTATGGTAAACACAGTGTTTGGAAGGGAAAACAACAACAAAGTCAACACTGAAGAGTTGTATGCTCTTCACTGTACCTTTTCACAAGACCTTCGTCTTAATCCCGTTACATTAATGATAGCCCATATTCAAAACCTTGTTACAAGAGATGGGACTATGCCTTTTTGTATCGGGGGCATTGTCACCATAATCGCAGTTCACCTGAACTGGGGGGAAAGGATTCAACTCCTACCTTCGCTGCCAGCAGTTTATATGGATATTGATAACTGTAGAGCTGGCTGCCTGATCAAAGTACGAGAAGCTGGAGGGTACTATCTAATGGTGAAGAATGCAAAAGTTCATAAAGTGATCATGCCGAATCACAATCGTACAAATTTGGGCAATCCGGATAATTGGCTTTACAACCTGAACGCCCCAGAACCCAGAGAAAATGAGCAAGGAAATCAAGGTAAGGCCAACAACGTTGCTGCTGATGAAATCGAAGAAGAATTAGAGCAGCAAGCGCCCCAACCACAACACGCCGACAATCCTGCCACTATTGATGCAATCTATGCCGCAATAATGCAGCAAAACCAGTTGTCCACTCAACGCTACCAGAGCCTCGAGACACGCCAAATTGAGATGATGAATCTCATGCAACAAATGCAGAGATACCAAAACGACTACACTCGCAGGCATGATTAAAGTATGCTGGAATTCACAGCAGGAATGACGGAAGATATGCGAGCCTTAACACTTCGTGTTGACGACTTGCATAACGTTATTTCTCAGAGGAATAGAGGCGAATCTTCCAGAAACGGTGAGCAAGCACGTTGAAGAGCGAGGACACGTGGAAGATTCCGAAGACAAGAGGAGGGAGAATGATTGTCTAGTTTCCATTTCCCCTTTCCATCTTTTGTCAATACATTGAGGACAATGTATGATTCAAGTATGGGGGAGGAAGTATTTCCCTTTCCTAGTAATTTTTATTTTCTTTGTAATTTCCCTTTTGTTATCTCTAATTCAATAAAATAAAATTTATCAAGTTATATATTGAAGCATTTTGTGTTGTTCTTTTAGACTCCCTTTTCTTTTTGAGCCCTATAAAAAAAAATTTAAGCATAACCTTGACTCACTTGACAAGTACATAGACTGCAAGATCTTTAATTGTCAGGAATTGTGGTAAGATTAAGCGAAATTTCTACCGTCTAGACATTCTACAACCCCAGAGTATGATAGATTAGTTCAAGTACCTGTTATTCCAACACCCTGAGTGTTAGTCTTTGTAGTAACCATGAGTAGTTTATATTAGCAGTCAGCACCTTCTTAAACACAAACTACACAGGAAGTCGATGAATATAAGTGGATGATATAATATTTCAGCAAAATGTTCAAGGAAACACACCAATTAAATTGGGAGATCCTTACCCGATCGTCTAATCCAAAGGATGTAAACCTTACAAAGTAACATGAAAAAATCATTTGGTAGATGGTTCAGGAGCATCTGGTACTGAACTCGGTAGGGCAGATTACAGTCTAATCCCCCGCATCCCGCCATTGAATTGAAAAAGGTTGCCACATTACTGTGCCAGAAACTTCTAAGGTTTAAAAGGATCATAACCACTAACCGACTGTTCTGCTATGTGCGTGAAAAGATAAAGGGCTTAATGTGATTGCGCTAGAATGAAAAGGACAAAACAAGACAAATACTCAAGGTAGGCTATGATAGGACATGTAACTAGTTTACGTAAAATGGGACTATCTAGTGTCATTACCATAGTAATGGAGCATGAATCGAGCTTTCGATTTTCTGAAAAAAAACACAACGCAACCATTTATTAGTTGATTTGAGTCATAACCATGCATCTGACCATGTTTAGAAAAACATTGTACTTAGCATTTGCTTGAGGACAAGCAAAGTTTAAGTATGGGGGAGTTTGATGACATACAAATATATGATATTTTTGGCTTGATATACATAAAATATTTTTCATACTTTAGTTTAAATTAAATTATTTTATAGGTATTATGCAGGTATTCATCTATTTTTGCAGATATACATTAAGCTAAACACTTTGGAAGAAATGAAGAAAAAAAAAGGTGCAAAGATAGAAAAAAGGGCCAAAGGAGAATAAATCAGCTTAAGCCCATCATAAATCATGTGAGCATGTATGTGAGCACGTGGCCCACCATGCAAAGGCCTTAACGATCGTCAAGGTGTGATGCCGCTCGTCACGGGAAGTGATGGACCAAGTGACCATCGTCACTTGGACTTGAAGAACGTTACAAGCCCACTTTCTTCCTCTTGACCACGTATCCAACGGAAGGAAACCAATTCAAAAGCAAATCCAACGATCATCCTATTTCTCCGATCCACTCAGTTAATGCATGAAGAACGTAACTAATTTAGTGGTCCTATTATTTCTCAAAGGAACACAAAGTGTTCCTACATTACCGAAAACCAACTTATCACACAGGAGTTATAAATAGGACCTTGGACACAACGAAGAAGGAGTTCTTTTTTTGGCAGAAACTTTGGAGAATTCATTTTTACTCTAAGCAAATATTCTTTAAGCATTATTCATTTCCCAATAATTTTTATATTTCCTCTAGCATTTATTTTTTATTGTACGGTTACATCTGTTCCCGACCGAAGCAAAGCCTACAGTTTGTGCAGGAGTGCTTCCATATCCAGAATTATACCAGGTTTATGTTTATGAATTTTTATTACTTTTGATGAATATAATCATGTTTATTCTCGTATGTCTCTAGAATTATTCTGTGATTTGGTCTGATATTATGTTAGGCTAGAATTCGTATATCGGTATGTAAGGTCACCTAACCAAGGGATCGAGTGACTTAGTTGGGACTATTTTTACTACAAAACCTTCTTTTCTGGTCTAAGTTACTATTTTTAATCATTAAATTGTTTTGTTACGAAAGTAAAGAACAGATAGAGGTTAGGGTCAACAAAGCGGAAGCTTGAGATCTTTTAACTAGACAGTAGTAATTAGGCATTAGCTTAAAATACAGCGGAAGCACTTTAAAGTTAATTAAGATTTTATTTAGTTTTAAAAAGGTGTTTTTAACTCCTGCGGAATGGCGGAAGCGTATGTTAGGACTTAACTGCATAGCCTAGATCAACAAAACGACAGTGTGAGACGAGGGTTTTTAAACTAAATAGGTTTTACTGAAAGCTGTTTTGAAAATATAAAGACACCCAACCGGTCGCTAGTTCCCGAGGTTCGACTATTGCATACTGGTAGTTTCGCTCATTGATTATTAAAAATCCAACTTAATTTAGTATTTAGTTTTCCCTACAACCCAATCAAACATTCATTAGCTTTAGATTTGCGAAGTAACAATAGAAGACGGTAGTTCGATTCATCAGTCTCTGTGGTTCGATATCTTTTAAAACTACACGACAAGACTGTGCACTTGCAGTCCGAATCATTGGATACCTAAGTATAATCCCGATCAGCATACTTCCATGGGATTGACACTGAAGAGGTAGCATACAAACCTTGGTTCCACGAAGTGAAAAGGTATCTTGAGGCTCAAGAGTATCCCGAGGGGGCATCTGTCAATGATAAGAAGTTCCTGAGGAGGTTCGCCGCAAAGTTCTTTCTCAGTAATGGAATCCTCTATAAGTACAATCATGACTCTAATTTACTTCGGTGCATAGATAAGAATGAAGCAGAGAGGATTATGACAGATTTACATGAATGTACCTTCGGAACCCACTCTAGTGGACACACCATGGCTAAAAAGATCTTGTGGGAAGGATACTACTGGTCCACTATGGAAGCAAACTGTTATCAGCATTCTCGAACTTGTCACAAATTCCAAATCTATGCTGATAAGGTGCATGTACCTCAGGTTCCTTTGAACACCTTGACGGCTCCATGGCCCTTTGTAATGTGGGGCATTTATATGATCGGGGAGATTATACCTACCGCTTCCAATGGGCTCCGCTTCATCCTAGTAGCCATTGATTACTTCACGAAATGGGTTGAGGCTACCTCTTTTGCTTCTGTTACCAAGAATGTTGTGGCATGATTTATCAAGCATAACCTAGTTTGTCGATATGGTGTGCCAGAGAGAATCATTACTGACAATGGTACAAATCTCAACAATACAATTATCACCGAACTCTATAAGAAATTCAAGATCCAACATCATAATTCTTCCCCTTACCGGCCGAAGATGAATGGCGTTGTGGAGGCCGCTAACAAGAACATCAAGAAAATCATAAAGAAGATGGCGGTGACATACAAATACTGACATGAGATGTTACCATTTTATCTTCATGGCTACCGCACCTCAGCACGCACGTCGATAGGGGAAACGCCTTATTCTCTTGTATATGGTATGGAGGTTGTTGTGTTTATTGAGGTCAAGATCCCTTCTTTGAGGATCATGAAAGATGCAGGCTTGAACAAAGACGATTGGATCCAGACTCGACTTGATCAACTAAATCTGATTGATTAGAAAAGGCTTACTGTTGTTTGTCATGGTCAAATGTATCAAAAACTGATGATTAAGGCTTTCAACAAAAAGGTCAGACATCAAGTGTATCAAGTGGGTGATCTGGTAATCAGGCGCATCATATTGCCACAACGTGATCCCAGGGGAAAATGGACTCCCACATACGAAGGTCCATTTGTGATCAAGAGCATATTTTCCAGTGGATCCATGATTCTGACCACCATGGATGGTGACGACCTTCCTCACCCTGTTAATGCGGATATAGTGAAAAGATACTACGCATAAAAAAAGACCCATTAGGTTGACTGGCCTAGGCAAAAGTAAGGGAATCCCGGCGATCCAAAAGGGTTCGGGCAAAAGTTAGGGATAAAAAACAAACAAAAAAATTTGTACACCCGATAAGTCGAAAACCTGAAAAGGCGGCTTGGGCAAGAAAGGGTATCCCGGTGGACTGAAAACCCGAAAGGGCGGTCCAGGAAAAAATTAGGGATTTGAAGCATATCATTATGTCCCATTGGATCACCTTGCGATCATACTTCAGTATCGACTATCAAGCTCAGACGGTACCGATCAATCCAGTCAGCTTCAGACAAGTAGCAAAGCGATGAGACGCTCGAAGACATAGGGGAAATAGCAGAATTGAAACCTAATGGGATTATTGCACATAGCTATTTTCTTCTCTTTGTACACTATTTTGTATAGTTTTCACTTCTTACAGTGGAGTTCTCCTACTAGAACGTCAGCCTCTTTGTACAAAACACCTGTTATAGGAAAACTTCAAAAATTGATACAAACCATTCTCTGAAAGTACAAAACTGTTTGTTTTTTCTTTTTCTATTTTGTTTTGCAAAAACGTCCAATGACTTATTCTTGAAATATGCATTTGAATAAGATTATTGTTCATAAATATTTGCATAAAAAATAGAAAGATGGTTACTAATGACTTTAAGAAACGGGGGCAAAGTCTAAAAAACCAATTTATAGTCCCGGCAGTTATTCCTTCCAATAGGTACAAGGGCAGAGACAGTTTGAGACGGAGTCACCATTGCATACGACCCCATGAAATCTATGTTCCCCACAGAGCAGGAACAACCAGAGTCTTGGTCTCTTCTTCCCCAAGCAGGAATTACTTCCTCCAGCAAAGTTCCTTCAAAGAGTTGAGATCCGCCTTCCCCAACCGAGTTTTTTTTTATAATCTTGAAACAGTTTATAACCTCCTCCCGGGTAGAGTTTATTTCTCTAACTGCATAAGTTCATACCCCAACAGAGTTTATTTCTCTATAACGGAAGAATCTTCCAACAAGCATCTCTCTCCACAGAGTTATTCTTAAACAGAATCTATTCTCAGGTAGAGTCAATCCCTAGCAGGTTATCCTCAAACAGAAAGATGAAATCCCCAGCGAATCATCTCTATTCATCATCCCCAGTGGAAATGAAGGATTCAACTTCCCAATACTCTCCAGCAGTAGTCCGATAAATATTTTCCTAGACTGGGAAACATCTCAATAACATCTCATATTTCATACATCATGGCATGTGCATACACATCGCGTACAACATGATATCATTTATTTTGAGAACATCGTCTCATTTCGTACATCATGACATTGCATGTGATTAACTCTTTTCCTTTTTCAGGGAAAGATCAAATCAACTAACACCACTACTTATGTGACCGGGTAGTATTCTCAAAAGCTACGTCTGACGGAGGGTTATTTTCAGCAATTTCCTCAGAAAGATGTCCTCCCAATATTTTCTCTGGTTCAGTCAAATCGACACTAAGATCTCTCTGATTTCCATTCCAATTGAAGAAACTATAAAGCCTGGGTTTCGACCAAATAACGGTATAAGGTGCTGTGAAGCCTGGAATCCGACCATATAGTAGTTCACTTCTTCAAAGACACTGTGAAACCTCGATTTCGACCAGATAACAACATAAGGTGTTGCGAAGCCTGGAATCCAACCAGATAGCAGTTTACCCTGTCAGTTACTATGAGGCCCAGAACCCGACCAGATAATAGTCAATCAACAATTTAAGACACTGTGAAGCCTGTATTTCAACCAGATAACAGCATAAGGTGTTGTGAAGCCTGGAATCCAACCAGATAGAAGTTTACCCTGTCAGTTACTATGAAGCCCGGAACCTGACAGGATAATAGTCAATCAATAATTTAAGACACTGAAGCCTGGATTTTGACCAGATAACAACATAAGGTGGTGTGAAGCCTGGAATCCGACCAGATAGTAGTTCACTTCTTCAGACACTGTGAAGCCTGGATTTCGACCAGATAACAGTTTAAGTTGCTGCGAAGCCTGGAATACGACCAGATAACAGTTAACTTCTTTAGACATTGTGAAGCCTGGATATCGACCAGATAATAGTTTAAGTTGCTGCGAAGCCTAGAATACGACTAGATAACAATTAACTTCTTCAGACACTGTAAATCCTGGAATCCGACCAGATAGTAGTTTACTCTGTCAGTCACTATGAAGCCTGGATTCGACTGGATAGTAGTATACCTCAGATTCAAGTTGAAGCCTGGATCCGACCAGATAACAGCTTAATTTCTTCAAATTACTGGAGCCTGGATACGACCAGATAATGGTACATCTCAGATTCAAGTTGAAGCCTGAACCCGACCAGATAACAGCTTTATTTCTTCAAACTGCAAAGCCTGGGTGCGACCAGATAACAGTTTAATCTCATTTCCCCTGTAAGTCGCTGTGAAGCCTGGAGCACGACCAGATAGCAGTCAACCTTATCATCCCCAGCAAGTCACTGCAAAGCCTAGATCCTGACCAGATAGTAGTTCACTTCAATCTCTTCAGCCAAGAGATGACTCCCCAGTAGAGTAACAGACAATTGAAGCTCCTAAAACTCTATGTTCCAAGACAGAGACCAACATTCCTCAGCGGAGTCCACTCTAACAGCAAGAGCAGGAATTCCCATAAAGGAATATCCCATGAAATCAACATTCATCTGGATGGCATCTTTAAGCCCATCTCTGACGGTCTCCTGTCGCCTTTTCCAAATGGCATCTGTAAGCCCATTCCCAATATTACTCACCAACAGTATCACTTTAGACGAGTGCAAATTTCTAGGCACTCTAGTGTTCAATCATCTTCAACCTTCAGATCACGAAAGGCAGGAAAGCCAATCTACATCTTCAGGTTTAAGAAGATTGAACAGGGGCAATTGTTGTACCCCAAAATTTGCCCTCTCATATTTTCCAAGGTCTTCCCTTACATGGTTAGTCACAAACCTTTGCCTAAAGAAAAGGAAAATTTGTGAATAGCATTTTCAAGTTCCCTTTGATTGGCATCTCCAAAATTCCCTTCGATTGGCATTTCAGTAAAGCCTTTCGATTGGCCTTGCAACAAGACCCTTCGATTGGCATTTCAGCAAAGCTTTTCGATTGGCCTTGCAACAGGATCCTTCTATTGGCATTCCTAGAGCTTCCTTCGATTGGAGCATCAGAGCTTCCTTTGATTTGGAGCATCAGAGCTTCCTTCGATTGAAACATAAGAGCAAAGGCCCTTCGATTGGCATTCCAAAAGATTCCATTCAAAGAAGGTTGTAAAGAGTCCATTAGAAGGAGCTTCAACAGAGCCATTCGAAGGAGCCTCATAAGAGTCCATTCAAAGAAGCTTGCAAAGAGTCCATTCGAAAGAGCTTCATCAGAGCCATTTGAAGGAGCCTCAGAAGAGCCACTCGAAGAAGCTTGCAAAGAGTCCATTCGAAGGAGCTTCAGAAGATCCATTCGAAGAAGTTTTCAAAGGTCCATTCGAAGGAGGCCATCAGCCCATTCGAAGGAGGGTATTCGAAGGCCAGTTACATATCATTCAAAATTCAAAAAGGGAGACAAGACCCCATGTGTTTGGACAACGTTACAAATTCTGATTCATGGCTTTCAAACACAATCAAGGTTGTTTAAATCTTTGCCTTCTTGTCCCCTTAACCCCCTCTATATAAAGAGATCACAAGTATTGCAAAAAGAGGAGAACGAGAAAAAAAAACATTGGAGAGAGGCTGCCCATAAAATCCATCAAAGGTTGCCAGGAATTTCCAAACAAAAATCCATCCTTCAACCAAAGCAGCCATACCCAGAAGCCCCAGATCGAAGGTGCTCACCTCTAGCAAGTGCCTAAATCGAAGACTCAATCTGCTGGTAAGAAAGGGTAAATTGCCCAACTTTACATTTGCATAACACATCATTACTTGTTGTTACCATCCTAGACAAGATCAAAGGGCCTAGGTTTGGCACCCAGGTTATGTTCTTCGCTTGCTACCATTTGCTGCAGACATAGCCTTAGAAGACCCGGCATGCGCAAGATCGAAGGACCTGGGTTTCGATACCCAGGTCCTGCATTTCCTTTCGCTAACGTACTTCTGCAGGGACAACATTCCAAATTGAAGGAGATACCTTCTCTGGATCGAAGCCATAACCTCCTGGATCAAAGAAGTTATCCCCTTCTAGATCGAAAGAAATACTCTTCCCTGGGTCGAAGGACACCCATCCTTCCTGGATCGAAGACTTCATCTACCTCCAAATCGAAGAGACCATATCTCTTCCCTTTGAGATCGAATTCCCCTTTTCCTTACCCCAATCGAAGGGTGCTTCATTGTGCTTTTATTTTGTATTTGTTTCTTTTCTTTATTTTTTTCTTAGTAGACTTTTTACCTTTTTACATAAAAGTCAAAAATCACAAAAATATTAGGCTAGCTGTTTTATAAACTAAATTAATTTTGTAAATAAATTAATTATTTAATTTAACATTTTTTCTTAAAATTAAAATTAAATAGACTTAGGACTTATTTTCTTTTATACCAAAAACAACAAAAAGATTTCTTTTCTTTAGGATTTTTAGACGTCTTTTCTATTTCATGCGCGTTTATTTAATTATGTATTTTGTTATTATTATTGTATTTGCCTACCTGATGTAATAGATAAATTAGGACATTTACTGCTTTATCCCCCATTATCGTTGTATAATGTAAACCCCCTCCCTGAAGCATTGTAATAGCGTAGGACCTCTATTTTCTGCATTTTACTGCTTTTCATATTGACTGCTAGTAATTAGGCTTGTATGATAAGACTAGTAATCAAACGCTAGCAAACTTAACAAAAAGACAAAAAATAATTGAACATAACACAATTGCATACAAGCACCTCTAAGGTACGCCCACTTTGGTTGCCTTTAAAAAATAGTCATGAGGCAGGAATGCTTTAGAAAGACCCATAAAATCAAAATATCATAGTCCCTCGATGACCCTACAGTTTCCTTCTCGGTAAATGATCTAGTCCCTAAAACAGAATTTCTAAAGAATCACCACAATTGCCTTCGTGACTATAACATCCCTCCGATTGTCCCTCAAACATCCAACGATAGGGCTACCTACTCATTAATAGTAGAATAGCGCTGTCTAAAGGAAAAGAGGAAAAGAACACCCTTTTCGAGTACAAAAAGTAGATAGCTGTTAGAAGTTTGCTCAAACTATTTTTGCACTTACACACAAAAACTACTTTTCAAAATACATTTCAAAAACACTTTTTATATTTTCTCTATTATCCCGAGAAACATTACAAAGTTCGTCGTACTAAGGCGTTTTCAAAACACTTTCAAATACAAAGCACAAAAGCATCTTAAAAAAAGAGTAAACCTCTAAGAGCCCGTGGAAAACCACAGATGGAAAGGGTGCTAACACCTTCCCTTTTCATAACCTACCCCCTCTTACTCAGAAACATCTCTAAAAGGTTTTTTTCTGTTCTTTTCACCCTTTCCTTAAATTGGATAAAAGAAAAGACAGTGGCGACTCTTGCTTACCGCATATTTGCAAACAAAAAACGCAAAACCAGTATATAACAGTTGGTTCTTCCACCGTATCACAGAACCATAGAGAAACAATTTTATATAGCATAAGGTAATGTTCCATGGAGACGATTGTTGTCTAGCCACATATATTGCAGTTGTAGTTGTTGTGAAGCTCTAATTGTAACAGGTATTTGGCCTGTGAGGCCATTGTAAGAGAGGTTGATGAGTTGAAGCTGGGAGTTGGAGGTAAAGTTCCATGGGATGTTGCCAGTGAATGAGTTGGAGGAAAGGTCGAGGAAGCGTAGGGAGTTAGAGAGACGGTTTGGGACAGTGCCGAAGAGAAAGTTAGCAGAAAAGTTAAGAACCTGAAGGTTGGTGAGGTTGACAAGTGAGGGAGGGATGTTTCTTTAGAGGGAGTTGTTGTGAAGATAAATGGCGTGGAGGAAGAGACATTGAGATAAATATGGAGGGCTTGAGGAAATGATGGTTCTGGAATGTATCTTTCTACTGTCTTCCCCCCTTTTTCTCCCTATATTTTTGTGTATTTATAGTGAATGAAAAATGAGAAAATTGGTGGGAAAAATGGATGAGATTTGAACATAATTATATACACTGTCTTCATAGCTTTTTTGGGAGTTTTGTGTTTTTGTTGATTTAGTATAATATTTGGCTTTTTCTTAGTGCATGTTTTTGCATTTTCATAGCAGAATTTGAACTATTGGAGCTGGGTTGTTTTTGGGCTGGTTTTACAGCAGGTTTTTTGGCAGGTTTGTGGGCAGATTTTGCAGTAAGAAAGTAGCAAGTTTAGATTTTCAGCAGGATAGTAGCAGCTGCAAATTTTCAGCAGGGGCGTCATGGATAAATGAGGGTTAAAACAGAAGCAATGGATGAAGCATTTAGGATTAGGCTAGAGAAAAAGTCTTATGTAATTTTTGTGATTCATTTTTCTGATATATGTAACAAAAACTTTAATTGTCTTGCAAACTATATCACAAAATTGCTTCCTTGTATTGGCAATAAACTAATCTCTTGAGATATTGGTTGTGTACATGATCAACATACACATATGGATCAAATTAATTGTTCAACTAATTTCTTAATCCTTTATGATGTTTTCACTTTCCTAGTTGATGTAGAAATATTATCCATCCGTATAAGAATACGTACAAAGTGTGGCATCAGTATAGCTACCTATAAACATGAGATTTTAAAGTTAAAACTACCAATGAAGTTTGAAACTAGCTGCACGCATAAGTGGATGTGGAAAATAAGCTTCTAGTGTTATGGCAGTGATTGTAAAATATGGTAATCAAATGAACTCTTTGTAGAAATCTTTTGGAAGATTTTATCTTCCATCAAGTATTGCCGCAAATGGGACAACACTTGATCTGCCCTTAACCATCTCAAAAGCTTCCCTGTATCTTTCACTCAGCTTCTTACCTCCATTCCAAACACCAAATAAATGGTGTGAAATTAAGGCGAACGAAGCCGCAACTGCAACGGAATTTCCAATCCATATTGTATGACCAAGACACCACATAACCTGCCCAACCATCTGTGGATGCTTGGTTATTCTCATAATTCCAGTTTCATAGAGATGTAACTTTGGCTTGTCAACTGCTGTAACCTCTAAAATATTGAAGGTTGATAGATAAAGGAAAAAGAAAGAGATGAAGTTAGAAAGCCACACAAGTTGATGAACACCGCGAACGTCTTGGACCTGCCAGAGCTGAAGTCTATCATATTTGTGATTGATAAAATACACAATCATGGTGAGAGCCAAAGGAAGTGATGTTCCTGCGAAAAGAACATGGTAAGCTCGTTCTTCAATGAGTTTCTCACTGGAGTCACAAAATCTGGCCATACGGCTATGGACACTCGCAAATATGAGAATTAGGACTAAAAATACCACCAAATTTAGTTGAATCATTAATTCATATTAAGTTAAGAACAAACAAGACCACTCCCAGTATAGCAGTGAATTAAAGCCAAGAAGAAAGTTTATGTTTTTCAAGGTCAAAAGTTACAGCGTTCTCACCCACCAAGCCATAATCATCTATGACTTCAGTAGCATGTTCTTCGGAAGAAGCTCGTGCTACTAGTTTAGGAGAGAACGAGAGTGGCTTTGAAGAGGAAAAAATCAGTTTGGAGGATGGAGAAGAAGATGGAAAGGAATTAAGAAGTGGATGATGAAATCTTGTTTGTGCTTTGAGGAAGTTGTGGAGAAGCTTGGGACCACTTGTCGAACAAGGCATGAAAATAAACACGCAATCTTCTGAAGTTCCAAAAGACATCTTTCATCAAAATGAGATTGAATGATTCTTGAGACTCTATGCTTTGATATTAGAGGTTGTGCCTTGATGAATCAGTCTTCGAGAATCCATAATCAATCATACTTCTGGTTTGGGAGACTCAAAACCCTAATTGAGACGTGACGCCTAATACTCTTGATTCAGACATGTCTCTGCACATGAAACAAAAGAAAACACGAACATACACCTTTGTATGCGATTAGAAGTTAGTGATACATAGGCTAAGAATGATCAAAATACTTGACAATCTCTGCATAGTCAATGCTCGAATGTGAGAGGTTAAAACCGGCAGTATTTCGTGACCTTGACTTTTGTATAAAAATGCAAAAATGAAAATGGGATATTAGGTCAAAAATTGGGGTATGACAACATGGTATTCTCTCTATTTAAATTTCTCAAGGATCATCAAGAGATCACAATTCATTACTTCAAGATGCATCACAAGCTTCCATCTATCTGGTTCCCCAAATTAGGGTTTGGTCAAAGATAACATGCGGTTGAATTTTTGACCAAATATTGACTTCATGGTGTATGACATGATTCAAGATACTCATATGTGCCTCATTGATTCATGCAAGCTGGCTCAAGGCATTGAAATTGACAGATGACGAAGATTTGACCTGATTTTACTAAAAAGTCAACATATAGTCAAAGTGAGCTCAAACTGTAAAATTATGCTCAACAAGGACATTTCTCATCATTTCTCGTGAAAATAAGAAGATTGATAAAAAAATCCAAGAGAAACAAGATAATCACATAATTGATGAAAATTAGAGTTTGGAGAATTATTCTAAGTGTAAAAAAATCATGTTCATTTGGCCATCTTGTAAGATGTGTATCTCACTTCTCAATGAGTGAAATTGTGCAAATAAGAGATCAAATCCAATATATTCCTTCATACTACTAGTAGGGATGTCAGTGGGGTAGAGAATGTTCGGAGGATGCTTCTCTGCTCCCTGCCCCGCCCCACCTCCTAATTTATTCTCCATCCCCGTCCCAATTCCCCGCCATAGGGAAATATTTTTCCCCATCCCTATAGATCCCCACAGAGATCCACATAGATCGATCTTAAGAAAATTTCTAAACTTTTCGATAAAAAATATGACACGAGTATTTTGTTAATTTTTCCTTTTTAAAAAAAACACATATATTTTGCATCTTTATTTTTTTTTAAAATAAAAGTACATCTTGTATCAATAATATCAAAAAGTAAAAGAACTTTTTGTTGCTAATATTTTTTTTCTATAAAAAAATAACAAATATTAACACAACTTGTTGTTATCATGCTTCCGCTTATTTACTACTACAGTATGTTGTCGTCCACCACAAGTGGTTGATTATGCGTGAGTGTGGCAAATCCATAACCACTACTTTATTAATTTAATGAAAAACATGTTTCTAATGGAAGTAAAGTGAGTTTGAATAGTAATTACTACAAGCACAATGAACAACAGATAGTGGTTTTCGTGATGATGATCAGAACAAAGGAGATGATGAATGGAGAAGACAAAGATAATTGAGAAAAGAAAAGGAGGAGATGATGTGTACATTCTATGTATTAGGTGAAATTTTCTAGGGTGGGGTACTTGGATAGTGAAACAATACATTATACAATAAAATATAAAAATAAAATGATCCACTAATGACACTTCATTTCCTAATACATTAATATTTTTTATGTAATAATATACAATGTATGTTATATAATATAAAAGTTAAATAATATGTCGGATTTGGGGAGGGCAGAGGGTACTTTTCCAATCCCCGCCCCAAAGTGTTATTGGGGGAACTTTTTCCTCCATCCCCGTCCCCGCGGGGAAAGAATCCCTAACTTCGATGCTCCGAACAGATAATCTCCACAGGGATCCCCATTAATAGATGTAAATTGATAACCCTAACTACAAGTTTGTAGAAGGAATAAATTCCAAAGGATGCTTGGATCAAGAGATATAAGGGTTTGAAAGTGATGATTCAATAAGCATGAGAAGTGAAACAATTAGATAAAATTCTGAGGTTTAAAGTTAGTTTGGAGAGCATGTGTTCAAGGAAAATTTCTTGATTATCCAAGCATTATCTCACTTTGTGTCCAACATGGAAGTTGTTCTGCTTCCTCCAAGTTTTCCATTTATTTAAAGAACTCATCATTTGGATAATTAGAATTTAAGATATTAGTTTTCAAAGTCAAGACCTTAGTTTTCTAAAATAGGCATTATTCTTCGAGATTTCTTTAAGTCTTTAGCCAGTTTGGTTGATGGGTTTTTCAAGAACAAAATGCTTGGTGTTCTAGGCTTTGTATCAGTTCTTTTCAACACCAAATATGTTAACCTACCTTCAAAATTTCATGAGGCACCAAGATCTCATCATGAGGGATCTTGCAGCTCAAGATATATGCCCATGAAGGTGGCAACATGACCACAGGCTCACGATCATCACCAAGTCAGAAGTTACATTAGAAGGTATATATATATATATATATATATATATATATATATATATATATATATATATATATATATATATATATATATATATATATATATATATATATATATATATATATATATGTGTGTGTGTGTGTGTGTGTGTGTGTGTGTGTGTGTGTGTGTGTGTGTGTGTGTGTGTGTGTGTGTGTGTGTGTGTGTGTGTGTGTGTGTGTGACTTATGAGCATCACATATTGCATGTATATGCTTACACCACCTCAATTACTCAATTAAGGCAAACATTTCCTCACTTGCATGCATGGTGGTGGGGGAGTACTCAAAATAGAAGAGAGAATTCCCAACAATCTTGTGGATTAAGCTTATTGGCCAGCTCATCATTTACTACACACCCCCTCACTCATTTTGTTGATTCAAAAGGCAACAACATTACAACTCCACAACTAAATTAGTTCCATACTCCATCATTCTCAACTCACTCTCCATTTTTCTAAAAGTTGATATTAACTCATGAGAAACACTAACACACGCGCCAACTCCCTCACTATACTGCTTCATTCATTCATAGAGGGTGGTTACGATCGTTGGAAAAGTAGTTACAAGTTTGCAACAAATTCTAAGTTCGCAGACCTGAAGAATCCTTAGGACACTCTCATCTTCGTATTCAAGTCTCTCTAGCACCTCACGAGGATTTTGAGAGCTCCGTTCTTCTTCTTCTTCTTCTTCTTATTCTTCTTCTTCCTTGCATCAAGGAGAAGTTTCAGTTTTCATTTCCTTGTATCTAGAGCATCGTATTCTATAGCTACATCATCATTTTTCTTCAAGAGAAGTTTATTCCTGAGAGTTCATCAAGAAGCGAAGCAAGCTTATCATCGTTTCATCATCATCGAGGCTTAAGCTAGGAGCTGTAGAGTTTTCTGATGATTTTGTGAGATCAAGAATGCAACAGGCATTTATCTATTAGTTAAGCATCCCAATCTCTCAAAATCTTATTTTAGGCTTGGTTTAGGTTCATTTTATCTACATCTGAAGTCCTACATTGGGTAGGCATTGGTTTATAATTATTACATGATGTTTTAGTCAAGTTTCAGTTTTGTTCGCTTGCCTTTCATGCTTATTTTCACTATGATTCATTGAGTGTTTGTAAAATCTAAGCATAGATTCGTGTTCTATATAAAAAATCGAGCAAGATAGTGACAAAGTTTTACATTTTTGTTGTTGTTCTTTAGCTCCGGTGACTAGGGCAGCCCGAGAAGATGATCAGAGCTAGGGCTCCAGCGTAGCTGCTCATGTTAGACAATTTGATTGGATGCGTGGCTTTTCCTTATTGGTTACTGGTTCTCATTTTCAGTTTTTTGTTTTAATATTTAATGGCTTGATTTAGATAAATGAATTGAAAAGAAAAAAAAAAACAAATAATATTCAAGTTTTTTTGTTGTGTTTGAATTTAATTGGTGAGAAGTGGACTGGGCCTGCCGCGCTTTTCTGAACGCACCTCCCCTTAAGCCCATTTGTTTGGCAATTAAACTGCATTTAGTGTATTTCTGGACTTACACTATGCACCCATATTTTCTTTATTTCACAATGTGTGTTATATTTCAAATTAAATTGTGAAATTAGATTTTCTGACTTGAGAAAAATGTTTAAAAATACTTTTTATCAATTTTGGAGTCTTTTCCAAATTCAGGTATTTTTATTTTATTTTTCCTCATTTAATTTAAATAAATTTAAGGTCAATTTGGTCAATGTATTCAAAAGTGTGCATGTTACTTCTTGATTGATGTTTGATGCTTGTTTGAACCAATCTTTGGCCAATTTTTTAGGCATGTTTAGACAATTAGTTGGTGTATGTATTCATGATACTTTGAGGCCTAATTGATGTATGTTTGATGCCTCTTGAGGTGCATATTTTGAAGCCTCGATGCCTTGCCTATTTTCTTAATTGATGCATGATCAGTGATTGTTTTAGGCATGCACTTTGTGCAATCTTTAGGGAAATTTTGTTTGACATGTAACATGATCCTTGACCTACTTGGTGTATTTTTTCCTTGATTATTTAAACATTTTTAGGCCATGTCTTGATAGATTCTTTGTTTCTAACAAAAGTGTTTATAGTTTGTAACTTTTAACCTAATTTAGCTTTGTTGCTTGTACAATCTTATGATGCTTTGATCAAGGTTTAGATAATCTATTTTCCAAGCTTGTGTGCATGCTTAATTGACTTCTTTTTATGTTTAATCCATGTACTTATTGATTCATGTTCACATTTCAAGTTGTTGATGCATGATCCACTTTCGCCTAGTTAGGAGCTTGTTGTTTGTTAAATTCTTTTGCAGCTATTAGATGTGACCAAGTAAAAATTTTTAAAGTTGTCTTACATGTCTAAGTGAATACTTTCTGGTTTTTAGGTACTTGTATTCTATTTACTCAATGAATCATGATCATGCCCCAAAAGGTTTATGTCTTGATAACCCTAACCTAGTTTGGCTTGTTGCTTCTTGTGCAATATTTTGTGGCTTTGATAGGTTGTTTAGATAACACCTTTATTAAGTTGTTTGCATGCTTAAATTCTCTTTTCTATTAATGTATTGATGTCTTGATCATATGTGTTTCATGTACAAAGTGAATTCATGTTGATTATTTTAGGAGTCGATGCATGTTCAACTTTCAACTAGCTTTTGCATCTAATCCTTTGTGATGCTTTTCTCCTCTTGTGTATGCTACTGACTTGGATACTTGTATACTTGTTGAATCTGTTTATCGTAGGTGTGAAAACCTCAATTGCATGACCCTTAGGACTTGAGCCTTAGTCTTGGTTGATTACTTTTAGCTAACCATTGGTACCTTTGTCATGATAAGTCAATATTCATTACTTGTTGAATGATGGCTCCTAACTTGTTGATACTTTTTCAACCCTTTTGATCCTTGTTCATTACTTGTTAATACTTGTCCATATTTTTGTGATTACATGTTCATCTCTTATCCTTTTATGCTTGTTCAATATGATTGCATGTTCACTCCTTATCCTTTGATGCCTGTTCAATATGATTACATGTTATCCTCTTAACTTTTGATGCTTGTTCAATATGATTACTTGTTCACTTCTTTCTTGAATACTTGTTCATTTTCTCTTTGATACTTGTTCTAAGTGATTACTTGTTCACTCATTTCTTAGATTCTTATTCATTTCTTCTATGATGCATGTCCAATGAGCTTACTTATGCATATTCTTAGCTTACATATTACTATGTTTACACCCTTAGTGTTTGGATGCTTGTCCCTTTATTTTGATTCAGGTTCAACTTAGCACTTGGTCTAATACATTTTAGATACTTTAGATACTCTTTCTCTTTAAAACACTTGCTTGTTGTGTTTATCCTATTACTTGTTTAGGATCCCTATGCATCTTTATGCATGCTTGTCTTGATAGCATTTCACCTTACTTGTTAGTTTGACATATTTATGCATGCTTGTCTTGATAGCATTTTACCTTTCTTGTTGGTTAGATATCTTTCATGTTTGTGTTGATAACATGTCTCCTTGCTTGTTGGTGTGGTATCTTCTTGCATGTTTGTATTTATAACATGTCTCCTTTCTTGTTGGTGTGATACTTTTATGTATGCTCGTCTTGATAGCATGACTACCTTTCTTGTTGGAATATTATTGTTTACATGTTTTTCATGATAACATCTGCATCCCCTTGCTTGTTTAGGATAATTTTGTATCTCATACATGTTTGTCATGATAACATGTGCATCTTATTGCTTACTTAGGATTGTTTTACATATCATACATGTTTGTCTTGATAACATGTCATCATATTGCATGTTTAGGATTTGCATATAGACCTATCACTTGCTTAGGTGATTGCTTGTTTCATGTAGACCTATCACATGCTTAGGTGTTTGCTTGTTTCATATATGCCTATATCTTGCTTAGGCTAGTGATTTCTTGATGCATATGCTCTTGTCTATCACTTGCTTAAACTTTTATCTTAATGATATGTTTATCCTTTTACTTGTCTAGGATTTGTTCGGTATATCTGATACTTGTTTAGATGTTTACTTTATGGTAAACAAGGAGTCACCCAGCCTTGCACGCCAACTGAGATCATGACATCATTCTTTTTATTTTCTTTTAGTTGATGACGAGTGTTGTACCCTAAAATTTGTCCTCTTATTTTTAAACAAAATAGCTTATGCTTCATCATCATATTCATCAGTTGCATTGCATTAATTCAATGATATGGGGTCAAGGATTTTGGCTAGGCAAGTGTACACTACTTAAGAGAAGAAATTTTATCTTCAAGGGTTGAGCATCTGAAGTCTCTCCATCATAAACATCACCTCAAGTCACAAGATATATGAGTTCAAGATTTCTTCAAGATATCTCAGTTGGATTAGGGTTTTGAGCTATGGTGATGTGAACTAGGTTTTTTGACCAATGGCATGATTTAATTGATTTTTCAAGCGTAAGATGATCTAATGGTTTCCCACCCGTCTTAAAGCATATGTATATGATTTATTAATATTCACATCTTGTTAGAAAATCGAGATTGATTGAATAAGAAGAGATTAAAATGTGTATGGGCAAAAGTCAACAAAAAGTTAAAGGTTGACTAATGGGATTTTTGGTCAAGATTATTGTCAAAAGTCAAAATATGAGAAGATGTGATCATTTGTTTGGAAAATTCGAAAGGATCGGTCAAAATTGAGATTTCTTGCATTTTAAGTAATCTTGGACTTGGAACTTTTTCTAAGTTTTATGAACATTTGTGTTCATCAAGCCATGTTGTCGACTCTCTATCTCCCTCATCCATGGTAAGAAATTTGCAAATTCATGCTCACTTGAAAGAGGAAATTTCGTACTCCATTTTTGTCCTTAAGGACTTATCTCCAAATAGTGATTAGATTTTGAGTTATGAGGTTTGAAAGAGGAGTGTTCATAAGAAATTGAATGTGACACTTAGTGAAATTTTGGGTGATTTTTGATAAGGTCAAGCAGTTAACTTTGAATGCATTTCATGTGTGATTTCAAGCCTTGTTTCAAGACATGTTCAACTGCAAAGTTGTTCGTCTCACTACAATCTACATATTTGAAGAAGGAATCAAATTCATTTGGGCATTGGATCAAAAGTTATAAGTGGATGAAGTTGTTATCTCAAGTTAGAATCACTTCAAGTAATTCCAGAATTTTATTAAGTGTTCTTAATGTGATCAAATAGTTGACTTTGAGCTACATTTCCAAATGATTCCAAGCTTTATTTCAAGAAGTGTTCAACTGCAAAGTTGTCTATCTCACTACATTCTACAATTTTACAGAAGAAATCGAAGTCGTTCGAGCCTTGGGTCAAAAGTTATGGTGAGACAAAGTGGAGACTCATTAAAACTTAGATTAAAAACACTTGGTTAATATCTGGAATTTTCAAAGTATTCAATTGGTAACCTTTGGATGCTAAATACTCATTGATCAAGGCTTCGTTTCAAATCGGGCCCAACTGTAACAGTGTTCATCTCATTGCTAGCTACAAGTTTGAAGAAGAGAGTAATCTGAAATCATGCACTGATTAAAAGATATAAGGTCATGAAGTAGGGCCTTCAAGGTGTTTGATTAAATGACACTTAGCGGAAATTAGGAGAGTTGCTCAGATGGTCGAGACATAACTTGAGTGAGTATTTGCATAGTGATATGGGTTCCTATTCTTAATTCTTCCAATAACAAAATCACTCTATCAAATGTATTCTTCTCCATGGTGCAAAGATTGTCTCATTTGATCCACTATTGAGAAAATTATAAACTCAGAAGGATGGTTGCATGGGCACAAGTTCGTATCATACTTGGCTAGATTTTTACGTCACACCATATATTTTGGTGGTAGTACACGCAGGTGAGAGTTTTACTCGACTTAGCCAAACAAATACTCTCTCATGCATACAATTTTGAAAGACATGCTTGAAATAAAATATGCCATCAACGACAACCTCATGCTACGAGTCTTCATAAAAAAAATCAGTTATAAGTCAGTTACAAAAATCGTAACAGTAACAACCTCTTTCTCCTCAACTGTAACAAACTCTCACTTTCTCTCTCAAAGCAGCTCAACAAAAACTTCCTCTCTCTCACTTCCGTAACAGCAACAAACTTCCTCTCTCTCTCTCACTTCCATTTCTTCAACAACCTCACTCTCTCCCTCATTCATCCATCATCACCTTCAACTCTCACTTTCATCTTGCACCGCCGCAACAAACTCTACTCACTCTCTTTCTCAATGCCTCTTTGAATCTCCCTCTCGATTCTCTGAGCTCAGCACCTTGTTCAGATGCTCCTTTGCTTTCTTCTTCTTCGGAGAACAAGAAGAATATATCTCCTCACACCATAATCCATTAAAGTCAGTTCTGTCGCAGTTTCGATCTGGTTCTCTATCGAAGATTCAAGCGTTGCACTGAGTATTTCTCCAGATCTTGAAGATTTCAGGCCTTTATCTCCAACATCAAGAAGCAAGGCACGCAACTGTAGAGTTTTCTTTCGCTTTTTACAAATTGGAAAATGGGTGAGTCACTCGGATCCTTAACTCAGCATGTTAGGTTCTTCGTGATGTAGAAGCATCCATTGCATCTGTGTGTTCTGAATGAACAGAGGCTAGCTATAGACGCAAAAATTGGCTGTAGCTTTTTTATATGAAAATCGTTTGACATTCTGTGCTTGTTTCAATTTGAATGATAATGTAAGATTTACAAATTTCTAAAACAAGATACAGTATCAGCGCGAGAAATCGAGTCTGGTAGTGTAAGGTTGATCCATTTTCATTGAGGTTTGCTCGTTTCGGCCATCGTTCGTACCGGAGAAGACGATTGGAAATCATCTCCGACGTCACTGTTAGTCAGAAAATCCTTCTTTTTCCCTAGACGTGTCTGCTTCCTGTTGGCACATGTTATTTGCTTTCAACCAATCAAAATGTTGTTTATCCTAATTGATTCCATTTTGGAGGTTAAATTCTGATTGGCTAGAAAAAATATGTTTGATTTTTTTTTTTCAGGCAAGTGAAATACAATATTGATTAAGCATAGGTATTACAAAAGGAAACAAAACGTGACAAGAGTTGAATAAAAAATTATGATTATTGTTATTTTATTAAAGACCATGGATCATGTTGTTAATGGATTGGGCTAGGCTTAGCGAATCACTATTCTCACCCCTGTGTTTAATGGGCCTGAGTACCATGGAATAGATTTCAGTTCAACTAAGAAATTCAGTAATACACCCCCAACTTCATTGTTTCATAATCTTGATACTTACTCAATTTTACTCGCGATTTTGATTCTTTTTGCTTGAAAAAATATATTTCCGATTCTTTAGTGTCTTAGGAATTCTTAGATATTTTTTGTAGATTTTTATTAAATTATTTTCATTTTTGTTTAAATTATTTTTGCTAATATTCTCAAAAGAGAGATCGATACATTCACTTGCACGATTCGGTCCAAACTTTGATCATTTCTTAACGAATAAAATTCACAAATATATGGTTCTGATCCTTTGGTGTCTTAGGGATTTTTATGATATTTTTCCTTATTTTTTCAAGTCGATTTGCATTTTATTTTGAGTTTTTTTTGTAAAGTTGTCCTAATTGGCCATCGCTCGATCGAAGCTTGCGTTTAATAATTGTCGAGCACTATATTGAGCCAGCCTTTGAACCATGATCAGAGGCTGACTTGCACATAGTGTGTGTTTTTATTTAAAAAATTTTGGATTGAGAATTGAAGCATTTTTCCAATTATTTTGATAGCGTCGATTCTTATGTGCTTATTGTGGACTATGGTCGACAAATTTGGTAGCTTTTAATGTGATTTTTTGCTCACTTTCATGTATTGATGATATTGCTGCTCGAGTTTTAAAGTTGTTGTTCTGATTGATTTTCATTATGATTCTACTTTGATTCGAGTTTTGATTTTATTGTGTAACTTCGGTTACGTTTCCCTTGTCATTACTAACTTGTTTGTTAAGTTGTGCAAGTTACTTTGATAAAACTTTCAATTGTGATTTGATTGTTTCGTGTTCCACTTTATTTGTGAGACACGAATTCTCTTCCTATGTGACTTTTCTTGTATTTTAATTGCTTCGTATTTCACTTTATTTGGGGGATACAAACTCGCTTCTGATACGATTTATCTGGACTCGCACTCTAAGAGATGTATACATGCACTATTGTGTGTTTTGTCTAGCTTGTATTTTCATGCAGGATGATTGTGCGGTTGTGTCTAATACACACCATTTGTGATTTATTTTCACGCCAATGCTTTGAGGCTTATGTTGGTTGTCCGATTGCTAACTTGCTTTGTTTGTTGGTGCTATATTTCTTGGAGTTTTCAGGGTTCTCTAATTTTCTTGATGTGTTACGAACCTTTGTTCGTTTGGTATACCACTCTTCTATTTTATCTCTGTATGTTACTTCTTTCTAGATATCATGAGAAGTAGGAACTTTATTGCTTTCTAGATATCATGAGAAGTAGGAAATAAAGAGCGTGTGCGTGAAGTCGTTGTTTAAAGTCCAGTAGCAGGCACCGCTTGATGTATGTTATTTGTGTTTGTTTAAAATACTACCTTTGAAGTAGGTATTCCGCATGTTAGTTTACATTTGTGCCCTCATTATATTACAGATGATAAGTCCTTAAAAGGAGGCAAGCAGGGATGCTTCGCAATCAACCCCCGCACATTCTAGTCAATGTCATCCTTAGCTCACGTTGTACGTCGATGCTTCGGAGTTATACAGATCTTATGTATCGAGTCATTCATGTGGAGAAGGATTCTCAACCAACCCCCACACTTTGTCAGGAGTTCGCAATGGCCATTGTTGATACTTCTCTACCTGCTTATTTGCTTCAGGTGATACGCTCCCCTTAGCTAAATCATTTCTTTTCTTTTTTATTTCATCTGTCTCCCGCTTGTTTGCTTCAGGTGATACGCTCCCCTCAGCTAAAGTATTTCTCTGGTTTCCCCCATCCCTTTGAGTCAGTATCTGCTACTCATGTTTGTGTACTTTTGCCAAAGCACTTGTTTGCTTATTTGTTTGTTATGCCATGCTTCCCTTAGGATCGCTCGATTAGAGTAGATTTTGAACTAGACATTAAGATAGGTATCCATGCATGCTAACATAGGGTAGAGATTTCCCTTTTATCCTCGATCATATGACCATCATTGTATGATAACATTAGGGATGGATTTAGGTTAGTCTTCCTTAGATGTTTTTCTTTCTTTTGCATCCTTGCATTAAGACTAAAAATCTTTTTCTTGGAAAATGTATAAAACATCTAAAATTTTCAAATCCTTTTTCAAGGTAAAAGCTATCAACCAATACAAACTTTTGCGCCTTCAGGATTTTCTTTCAAACTTTTCAAAGAATATGTTAATTCACTTTTATGTTGATGCGTGAGTCTCCAAAGGTGAAGCTGCGGCAGAAGGAGAAATTAATATTGATAATTAAGAAATACAAACCAATAGAAACTTTTGAGCCGAACTACGACTGCTCTGAATCCTTAAAAGGGATACGTAGGCATTGGGGTAGGCCCGAACGAGAACAAATTTATTTTCCCTGCATTATTTTCTCTTTTCTTTTGCATGTATTCCCTCTTTAAAATTTCTTTTATCTCTTAAGTTGTAGACTTGAAACACACCCTTTGATTAGAACAACAAGAGTGGATACCATAGAGTACGATGGGCGTGTATGGTGCTAATACCTTCCCCTCGTGTAATAGACTCCCTTACCTGATCTCTCGGTCGTTTGACCTTGATTTCACCCTTCTTAGGTTTACTCTATGTTTTACCTTTCCCTTCCCGTGGGATAAAAAACGTTCGATGGTGTTGTACCCCAAAATTTGTCATCCCATTTTCTTCAAGACACCTCCTCATGCTCATAGGGTTTTCAATTGCTCAAGAATTGATCAAACAAATTCTCCTCCTAAGCAATGGATCCACAACTAGGGTTTCATCTTTCACATGGAATTTTGGGTTTCTAATGCCTCAAGTGGGTTCCATGGTTTCTTATATGTCTATAAGAATGCTCATACTAGGTTTCATGTTTTGCATCACAAGTTTGCTCAATCAATGGCTCAGATGACTGAAAATCAACTGTATTAGACAAAAAGTCAATTGTGGTCAACATACAGTCAAACTTCAAGATTGGTCAACATTAACATTTTAAACTCATATTCATCATTGGATCAAGGGTTGATCATGATTCATCAAGGAAAACTCTCAAATCATCAAAAGTCAAAAGTTGCCAAATTAGAGTTTCCTAAGGAGAAGTCAACTGAACTTTGACCAAGCATAACTTTAACATGCTTCATCATATTTTCCTCAACCAAAGCTCGTTTTGAAGGAAATTCAATTCCCTACAACTTGGTCTCTCTAAGCTTAAGTCCAAAAAATGCTTCATTTGAGAGATATGGGCCAAAACATTATAGGTCATTTCAAAAGTCAACAAAAGACACTTTTTATCAAGGAAACTTACATCAAGATAAAGTCTTCAAAGGGAAAAAGATTCAATATAGAGATTGTAAAAGACATCTTAAGATTTCCAAAAAGTCCAAGATCACCTTCAAATGATGAAAATTAAGAGAGTTATGACCAGTGCAAGTTGGGTAACTCTGAGCAAATGCATGAAGTTCAAATTGAGCAAACTTGATTTTTTGAGCTAATGGGCTACTGTTTCAGAGTCCAAACGTGTGTTACACTCCATATGCACCTCTAGACTTGTTCATACACCTCCCTTTGATTTATTATATTTTGTTTTTTATTTTTATTCATTTAAAGGTCAAAATAAAATAAAATAAGACAAAGCTTATTACAAGAGTCTAAGCCCGTAATTGTTGACCTAATTTCATGGTATATATTCTCCTCAAATTAGAAAAGATAGCCATGAAACCTTGTGATAGAAATCACCTACAAAAAATCACAAAAATTATCAAACTAGGGCAACTTGAAACCCTAGCTTGCAGTCGTTCCCAAGGCGTTCAAACTTGCTCATTCACTTCCAGCAATCCTACAGAGTAAGAATGGATCAAACACAATGATCCAGAACCTCTAGAACCTGCACGCATGCATAGACGTTCTATATCTTTTTGAAAATCTCATATTTTTAATTCCTCCACGTTTCATTACAAACTAACTATATTGATATGTTTTTGAGGTTCATTAGTGCAAGACTCGACCATCGTAGGCTTCCTATGCTGCTGGAACCGTGCATCACCATGGTTGCACCGATTCTATGTATTATGGCCATAGCTCATAAACCATTATGTTTCAGTCAAAAATAACCATCCCATTGAATCCACAAGCCTTGATTTAAGGGGGCAGGGTATCCCTAGTTTTCTAATATCTGTTATTTTGCAAGTTGAATAAAAGAGGTTATCGGAGAAGACGACGGGAGCTAGGGCTCCCGCGCCTCTCCGCTCATGCATTATTTTTATATTATATACAATTTGTTTTGTTTAATACAATGGATGTATCCCCACCCTAGTGGTTAAAATGCACGCGCTAAGGCATTAATCTATCAAGGCATGGGTTCGATCCATGCCTTTTGCTATTTTTCCATAATTTCTGATTTTTTGCAGGATTTTATACAAAGTGCATTGGTTTCCCTTCTCAAATACAGCCGCACATCTGGCCTGGTGGTGAAGGTGTTTCTTAAAAGGATTGAGGGAGTGGGTTCAACACCCAGCCTTGGTAATTATTTTTAAAGCCTTTTTCTCGTACTATGAGGAAGCGAGGGACTCTCATGTGTTGCATACCTCTACTTTCCAGGTGGTTTATTTCTCACCTCCCCAGTAATGAAGAATGAATAAGGCTTGAGGTGGTCTCAAAGAGCAATGTCACTCACCTATTCAGATATCCATTTTTGTTCCCAATCTCAGGAGGACATCACTATTATTGGATGTTGTGGGGAATTCCATAATGTGTCACTCCTTGGCATAAGAGGAAGTATCACTTACAAACCTTCTCTAGCTCTACGTCAGTTTGGTCATGCTCGAAGAGACGGTCCTCATGATATGCTCATCCAGGGTATAGTATTCGATTATGAGAATGATCCTTAGAGTTAACGTCAAAGGTTTATACGTGTTTGGGGAATGATCAATAAGATTGATAGCAGGACTTTGGGGCATAAGAATTATATTCCTCTAGAGTCTTACCTCAGATGGGCGCGACCTCATGCTCAAAATCTTATGATGCCATATCCTGCTATTCTACCAGTGATCGTAGAACCTATTTTTGAAGGAGAGGTTCCTCATACCATTTTTCATCCTGATATGCCTACTGACTTCGAAGACCTACAGAAGTCCTGGATTTAACTCAAGGAAGAAAAAGATACCTTTGAGACTCAGTTCTATGCTAGTGAGAAGAAAGTACTAGAGCTGACGAAATGACTCCACGAAGAACAGAGCCTTAATGCATATGCCAACACAAAGAGGAAGCACCCATGGGAGACTTGAGTTCATATTTTGCTTCTTTGTAACTCTTTTTGTTATAATTATAAGCCTAGAAGGCAATTATAATTTGAGCTTGTTACTAAAACTTCTTTGTTTCCTTTTGTTTAACAAATTTAAATCCCACAAAGATCCTTGAAAACATTTCACTTGCATTTACATATCATGCATATCATCACACAACAGGTACTTTCTAGACAAGTTTTCTCATTGTCTTGCTGTTTATTTCAGTAAAAGATGGCCCTCGAACAAACCGTGAAAGAACATCAAGCTCAGAACACTCAGTTTCAGCAAATGTTCCTGGACTTAGCTAAGGGACAAGACGAGTTGAAGACCCTCATCACAAGAGGGAATAAAAATAAGACCAAGAAGCCATCAGTCTTTCTTAATATGGGCAGGAGATTCAAGGGTCCGGTCAAAAGGGCTCTAGATTTTGAGGTCCCATCAAATGAAGATGATAACCAAGAAGAAGATGACAAGAGTGTGAAAGCTGAAGAGAATAACAACCTGGATTCGGGCCAAGATTCTAATGAAGACTATTTCGTGGAACAATATCCTCCCGCTGATGACAGATACAAAGAGTTGGAAGATCGCCTTAATGCTATGGAAATCCAAAAAGTGATTGGGATGGATTTTGAAGAGTTGGGTCTTATTTCGGGGGTGATTATCCCTCACAAGTTCAAGGTCCCTACCTTTACCAAATATGATGGTGTGTCTTGTCCTAAGCTTAATCTGCAGTCTTATGGTCGGAAGATCCAACCCTATACTGCTGACATAAAGTTATGGGTTCACTTCTTTCAAGAGAGTTTATCCGGGACACAACTTAAATGGTTCTATGAGCTGGAGGGAAACCAACATCTGTACTTGGGAAGACCTGGATGCTGCTTTTTCAAGCAGTATCAATACATGTTGATCTTGCACCAACCCGTGTGCAGTTACAAAGTATGACTGTGGGCTCTCATGAAGGTTTTAAAGAATATGCCCAAAATGGAGAGATTTAGCTGAAAGGGTTCATCCTCCTCTGTCTGATAGAGAGCTGGTTGATATGCTCATGGGCACTTTGACATGGCCTTTCATTAATCATTTGATCAAAAGTTCTTCATCTGGTTTTATCGAGCTGATATTAAATGGGGAACATGTCGAAGGCGGAATCAAAAGTGGAAAGATTCAAGTGGATGTGTCTTCGAGTGCTGTAAAGAGGATGTTCAATAGTGTTGTACCCTAAAATTTGCCCTCTCTTTCTTCAGGAAACCATCTTGGATTTTCAAGGTCCCTCTGAAACAAATCTAAGTCCTGAGTTATCTTTTTTGCCCAAGCAAACCACTTACAAGAGCAAGATGATCACACAAGCTCCAAAGACAACGCTTTTATCTTGAGAAAAATCAAGTTCTAAGTACTTGGAACGTTTCTCTAAAAAATGAGTGTTTAAGAAAAAAATCAGCGCTTCAGAACTTCTGGACCAATTCCAGATAAAAACGGTCAGAAGTTGCAAGCTTGGCTCAGCGTAGTCAGAAGTTGGCTTTTCAGCAGCTACATCAGCTCAATCAGAAGTTGTAAACGGGGTTCAGTATGTAAGCCTCAGACAGAACATGCCCCTTTCAGCAGTTATACAAGCTCAGTCAGAATTTGCTAAAGGAATGCAAGAGAAGCAGGAAAGTCTGAAGGCTCTTTCAGAACATGCTGAAATCAGAAGATGAAAAGGTCAGAAGAGTGGGTGTTACACTGATACAGAATCTCTAAGCCCGGGAGGTCCAGAAGTAAATCCAAGGAACGTATCAAAAAAATCAGGAGAACCTCCAGAACTTACTAAGACAACAGGAAGCCAAGGCCAGAGCATGGTTTACGCTGTTCTTTTTGAAACAGAACTGCTGATTCAACGTTGGTTTCCATTACCAGAATATTGATGTTGATAGGTCTTATCACCATTTAATGCTCATTAATGCTTCCAACCACTCCTGAACATTCACGTGTGGCTTGGAAAACGCTTTTGTGCAGATTCTGGCATGGGTCTACGCGCCACCGCCCACTTCAGAGGTCACTTCTCCCCAATCCACGCCTGCTGCTGCAGCCTAGGCTGAAGGCTATCTGTTATCACAACTTCCCAGGAATTTTTGTCAAAGAGTAATTCAAACTCTGTTGGCGCTTTAATGTTCAAGACACCCACAAGAACTTTGCCTATAAATAGAGAGTCATTGTCCACTGCAAAGGGCGTTCAAAAAAAGAAACAAAAAAATTGCTAAGAGAGAAACAGTAACCCTTAGCAACATAGCGTTCTGAAACTCTGCCAAAATCTCCAGTTTGTTCATAACTTTGAAGTTTTTACCTTCAAACTTCATCAAATACCCAGTTTTCTTTGTGAACCAAAAACACCCTTTTCAAACTTCTGACCCTACGTACGCATACACCTTTACCTACCCTTTTCAAAGAGAATCTGTCCAGAACACCACCAGAGCCAAAAGCTAGCTTTCACCCACAAACTTTTCCAACAGCCAGGTAAGCACCTGCTGACCTTCATCACGCTGCTAAGCATCATCAGCTGTGCATACTCAAATAAACATAATGTAAATATCATGTTGTTGCTATTTATATTCTGAGGATTTTCATACCTCAGAACGTTCTGAGCCAGTATAGGACTTGCCTGTGACCTTGTTGGTTCTGACCTCTGAAACATTTTTTTACATTTGCTGGATCTGTTCCAAATATGTTTCCTGTTTTGTGGAATAACAACAGAATTGCAGATGTTCTGATTAGTACAGGGAAAAGCCAAGTGCTGACTTTGACGTTAGCACATCTGAAGCCTGTTTTGCTGTCAATGGTATCAGAACCTCTAAGAGTTATTGCCTTTTCAGCAGAATCAGAACTTCTGGTTTCTCCACTAACAAACTTCTGTCTTGCAGCGCAGGGGAGTCAGAACTTCTGATTTCCCCACTAACAGGGTTCTGTTTTGCAGGTGCCAGAGTCAGAAGTTCTGACTCATACAGTTTAACCAAGAGGTTGATCATCTGGCAGCGGATCTGAGTCAGAACTTCTGATGACCTCTCAGCAGCGCGCTGGCTCCCTCTCTCTCTCTCTCTATATATATATCTTGTTTTTTGCTATTTTCTTTTTTGTCTATTTTTATCGTTGAACCCCCCATGTACAAATGTGTATCCCCATCCCCTAATTGTTGTAATAACGTAGGATTTTATATTTCCGCTTCTTATTGCTAGTAATTAGGACGTGTATGGCAAGATAAAATCAATGAAATAGAAAAACCTAATTCAAAGAAAAAACTCTTGTATGCAATAAAACACACTTGCACACTAACACCCCTAGGGTTACATCCACTTGTTGCCTTTCAAAATTAGGCCATATTGCATGTTAGGTCTCTTTGGGCAAAATAAACAATTCAAATGATCATAGTCCCTCGATGACGCTTTCGAAAGTTGCCTAAAAAATGATCAAGTCCCTTAAAAGAAAATTGCCCAAAGATACTTGGCACCATTGCAATTATGGTCTAAATGATGACCCGCGCCCGTCCCTTTCACATCCTAACACAAGATTGTCCACCAAATATAATGGTGGAACAAAATTGTTAAAAGGGTTAAAACATAGCAATAATCTTTGAGAAATTAGGAGTAGACAACTCTTGGTCACTTGCCAACTTGCAAAACAAAACACTTGCCTATTTTCAAAACGACACATCACAATACACTTTCAAAACAAACTTTCAAAAATATTGAAAACTTTTTCAAAAGACATACACCTTTGTATACATCCCAACATGGATCATTACAAAGGTTGCCACCACATTGGCCTCTTTTCAAAACATTTTCAAACCCACACACAAAGCACCATTTCAAACAATTGAAAATTAAGGCAAGTTGATCTAAGCAAGTAACTAAGAGCCCATGGATAACCACGGATAGAAAGGGTGCTAATACCTTCCCTTTCTATAATCTACTCCCCGAACCCAAGAAAACATCTCAAAGGTTTTTGTTGTGCTTTTTAAACCTTTCCTTAGGATAAAATAAAAAGTCGGTGGCGACTCTTGCTCAACCGAAACATTTGCGAAAACAAACGCAAAACCATAGTCAGTTCTCCCACCGTATCACAAATAGTAAGAAAGAAAAAATGTTATTTATGGACAGAAGGTCGTACTAGAGGTAATCTCAATCCATCTATAGGAGCTGTGTTAATTTATAATCCTGCACTGGTTCAACAACATCAGCAAAATAATCAGCCTAGGTCAGACGCACCAAGAAGACAGTTTACTAAGATCAGCATGCCACTATCTCAGGCATTATACCACTTACTGAAAGCGGAGCTAATAACGTGGATGGATCTTCCTCGGACTCCCAACACCTTCTCTCCCCGTTATAATCCTAATGTGTCGTGTGCTTACCATTCCAATAGCCTCGGGAACGACACCAATAGCTGCTGGGCCTTGAAAAATAAAATTTAAGACATGATCAACAATAAATAAATTGAGTTTGATCTGCCTAGGACTCCCAACGTAATTAGTGCACCAATGAACAAGCACGACAAAGGCATTAGTGCTATTGATGATGTCTTTATGTTTCTACTGTAAGTGATTTGGCTGCTCCACTCCCAATTATCAAGAAGAATCTATTACGGGCTGGTTTATTTCCCAGTTGTATTGAAATACGTTACTGCTGTGCAGCCTAACCCAATGGTTGCAAGTTGCTGGAAAAAGGTATTCAGCGTCTAATGGATAATCACCTAATTCTGGTTGAGAATATCCCGTCTATTGCGAATTTGTTGCAAGACTTAGAGCTGGAAGAGGTATCTGTAATATCCGGTAGTCCTATCAGGATCACTTCCAAGGGTCCTGTAAGGATCACTGCCCAATCCAAAGTTGCTCCTCTAATAATCACCATACCTAGACCAATTTCATATTCCTTGGACAAATCTATCCCGTGAAACTATGGAGCTGACGTCTACTACCATGGCATCAAGCAAAAACTATCGGCTCTTGCATATGAAGGTACTGAGGTTGCTAATCCCGCCATTGACAATATTTTTAGGACCAGTAAGGTTACTAGAAGCGGAAGGGTTTTCTCTTTGGAAATCTCTCTGAAGACTGTCGTCACACCAATTAGAGTTACTGCTACCGAGTCAACTGCTGAGACTCAGGCCAAAGAACAAATGGCGGAGCCTGCCTAGACGGCGACACCTAAAGAAGTTACCACTGATGATACCTCCAAGAAAGAGTTGGAGGAGGTATTAAAGATTATCCATAAAATTGATTACAAGATTGTTGAACAGTTGGGGAAGACCCCCTCTAAAATATCCATGTTATCTTTGTTACTGTGTTCTGAAGCCCATGCACATGCTTTAGAAAAGTTCTTAAAGAATGCTCACGTGTCACAAGAAATATCCGTCGATTAACTTAGAAGTTATGTTGCTAGCCTAACTACTGACAATGGGCTAGGCTTTTCTGATGCTGACATGACTCCTGAAGGAAGGAGCCACAATAAGGCCATGTATGTCTCTATTAAATGCAGGGGCACTACTCTAGCTCATGTATTAGTTTATACTAGTTCCTCTCTAAATGTTCTACCAAAAGGTGCTCTTGATAGACTTGATTGCAAATGGGTTATACTGAAACCTAGTGATATTATGGTGAGAGCCTTTGATGGTTCGAAGAGGATGGTACACGGAGAAGTGGATCTTCCGATCAAAGTAGGTTTGCAAATCTTTGAATATACCTTCTATGTGATGGATATTCGATCAACTTATTCATTTTTACTGGGACGCCCCTGGATCCATGGGGCAAGCGCTGTTACCTCAACCCTACACCAGAAGCTGAAATATTCTGTGAAAGGAAAGGTTGTTACTGTTTGCAGTAAAGAAGAGTATATGGTGAGTCATTTGAACTCATTCTGGTATGTAGAGATGGACGGAGAATTCATGGACACTCCCTGTCAGACTTTTGAAGTTATCCCTCCTACCTCTACTGAAGACATTTCTGTTATTCCCAAGGTTACCAGGGTTCTGCCCATAATGGCTTCTTTGAAGGATGCTAAAGTTGTCGTAGAAGAAGGTGGTTGTACTACTTGGGGTCAGCTTCCTGACATTCCGTATAAATCTAAAAAAATTGGTTTGGGTTTCACTACAGAAGCTCAGAGGGCTGTTCGTCACGCTCATGCTGGAAGACCACCATTTCGTGTTAGCAACAATGGAGTCAATGCAATAGAAGATGCTGACAGTCACTATGACCTTAACAGATGGATCTTTCTTACCGTCGGCAACATGCTCAACAAATGGAATACCAAAGAACTTATCTCTATCTCCTTTAGTCAGGAGTAATTGCTACTTTATGTTTTCATTTCTTTTATGTAATGGCTATGTAACTTTTAAACAATGACTTTAAGCCTTATGCCTTACCCGGGGCATAATGGCCCACTTGTTAAGGGTTATCATTTCATAAACATATCTTCATTTAATAAAGCATTATACATTTTGCATTTAAATTTTGTGCTCTTTGCCTTTCTTTTATAACTTTCAAAATAGCTATGTGTTCTTACACATACCCACACAATAAATTGCAGAGCCACATCCACTTTGGATCCCATTGACGACAATTCTGCTAGTTTCACTTATGACTTTGAAAATCCTATCTACCAAGCCGAGGACGAAGGTGAAGAAGATTTTGAAATAACTAGAGAACCTGCCAGACTGTTAGTGCAAGAGGAAAAGGCTATACAATCGCATGAAGATCCAGTCGAGGTTGTAAACTTGGGTACTGAAGCAAACAGGAAAGAAGTTAAGATAAGGGCCAACCTAGAAAACGGTACCAAGAATAGTTTAATCTAGATGTTGCATGATTATGTTGACATCTTTGCTTGGTCATACAAAGACATGCCAAGGCTAAATAATCATATTGTGGTTCACCGTCTACCGACGAAAGAGGGTTGTTCTCCAATAAAGTAGAAGGTTCGTCGTATGCGTCCTGAGATTTCCGAGAAGATCAAGGCTGAGGTTATGAAGCAATTAAACGCAGGGTTCTTAGCCATTACATCATATCCTCAGTGGGTTGAAAATGTGGTGCCAATACCTAAAAAGGACGGCAAGGTGCGTATGTGTGTATATTACAGAGATCTGAATAGCGCAAGCCCCAAGGATGATTTTCCGCTTCCACATATTGATGTTATGGTTGACAACATCATTCAACACAACATATTCTCCTTCATGGACGGTTTCTCGTGTTTTAATCAGATCAAGATGGAACTTGAAGACATGGAGAAGACTACCTTCGTCACACAATGGGGCACTTTCTGCTACAAGGTTATGCCTTTTGGGTTGAAGAATGCCGACGGCATATATCAGCGTACCATGGTAGCCTAGGTTTCTTGGGACGACTTAATTACATTGCCCGATTTATTTCCCATCTGATCGCAACTTGTGATCCAATCTTCAAGTTATTGAAGAAAGATCAGGTAGTGAAGTGGAACGATGATTGCCAGATAGCCTTTGACAAAATTAAGGAGTACCTCCAAGAACCTCCGATTCTGATACCACTAGTTGAAGGAAGACCTCTAATCATGTACCTAAGAGTGTTAGAGAACTCAATAGGGTGTGTACTGGGCCAGCATGACGAGTATGGTCGAAAAGAGCATGCAATGTACTACCTTAGCAAAAAGTTTACCGACTGTGGAACAAGATATTCACTGGTCTAGAAAACTTGTTGCGCTTTGGCATGGGCTGCTCGCCGACTAAGACAATATATGTTGAACCATACTACTTTGTTGATCTCTAAAATGGATCCCATCAATTACATATTTGAGAAGACAAATCTCTCCGGAAGAATTGCCAGATGGCAAATGGTCTTGACAGAATATGACATTCAGTACACAACTCAAAGGCTATCAAAGGTAGTGTACTAGAAAATCATTTGGCTCATCAAGCTGTAGACGACAACCAATCTATAAATTTCAAGTTCCCGAATGAGAATATTATGCTAGCTACAGATTATGAAGAACTTGGACCGTATGAAGGACCTGAGCCAGGATTCCAATGTACTATGGTTTTTGATGGAGCTTCCAACGCGCTTTATAACATAATCGGGTTGTGATTACCTCTCCCCAGGGTTGCCATACGCCCTTCACCGCTAGATTATGTTTTGACTGTACCAACAACATGGCAGAATACAAAGCGTGCATTATGGGTATCAAAGATGCTATCGATCTAAGAATAAAATTCTTGAATGTATACGGGTACTCAGCCCAGGTGATCAGTCAGATTAAAGGAGAATGGGATATGAAGCACCTGAATCTCATTCCTTATCGGGAGCATGTGTTGACCTTAATCCCGTACTTCGAGGAAATCTCTTTTAAGCATACCCCACGAGAAGATAATTAACTGGAAGATATATTGGCTATCATGTCATCTATTTTCAAAGACATATGGGACAACAAAGCTCCTTGAATTACTATCGAAAGACTAGATGAACCGGAACACTGTTACAAAGTTGACACCGATAAGGTAGAAGAAAAGCCTTGGTTTCATGAAGTAAAGAGATACCTCGAGGCTCAAGAGTACCTAGAGGGGGCATCTATCAATGACAAGAAATTTCTATGGAGGTTCTCTACCAAGTTCTTTCTGAGTAATGGAATTTTGTACAAGCGCAGCCATGATCCGACTCTGCTTAGTTGTATGGACAAGAAGGAAGCTGAGAAAATTATGGAAGATATGCACGAAGCTATCTTTCGTACTCATTCCAGTGGGCATACTATGGCTAAGAAGATTCTGAGAGTAGGTTATTATTGGTCGACTATGGAAACAGATTGCCATCATCACTCAAGAATTTGTCATAAATGCCAGATCTATGCTGACAAAGTACATATGCCTCCGGTGCCTCTGAATATATTGACTGCTCCTTGGCCATTCTCAATGTGGGGTATTGATATGATTGAAAAGATTAAGCCTACAGCCTCTAACGAGCATCATTTCATCCTTGTCGCCATTGATTACTTCACGAAGTGGGTTGAAGTCGCCTCATTTGCCTCCATCACTAAGAATGTTGTTGCCCTATCGGTATGGCACCCCCGAAAGGATTATCACAGACAATGGTACTAATCTTAACAATACTATGATCATGGAACTTTGTAAGCAGTTCAAGATTAAGCACCATAATTCTTCTCTGTATCAACCGAAGATGAATGGTGCAGTGGAAGCCGCCAATAAGAACATCAAGAAGATTATACAGAAGACGACGATGACATATAAAGACTGGCATGAGATGTCACCATTTTCTCTTTATCTCTATCGCATTTCAGTATGTACATCAACTAGGGCAACCCCATTCTCTCTAGTCTACTGTATAGAAGTTATCCTGCCTGTCGAAATCCAGACTCCTTCTCCATGAATTGTGAAATACGCATGTTTAGACGAAGATGAGTGGATTCAAACTAGGCTGGACTAGTTAAATTTGATTGAGGATAAGAGGCTTGCAGCTGTTTGTCATGGTCATATATACCAGAAGCGTATGATCAAAGCCTTCAACAAGAAGGTTAAACATCAGGTATATCAGACTGGCGACTTGGTAATAAAACACATTATTCTACTGCATGGTGATCCCAGGGGCAAATGGACCCCCACCTATGAAGGGCCATTTGTAATCAAGAAGATATTTTCTGACGGTGCTATGATACTGACCACCATGGACAGTGAATACTTTTCGCACCCTGTGAACACAAACATAGTCAAAAAATACTACGCATGAATATGACCCGCCAGGTTGACTAGCCTAAGCAAAAATAAGGGCATCCCGACGAACCAAAAGGGTTCGGGAAAAAAATTAGGGATATACATATAAAGATTATACACCCGACAAATTGAAAACCTGAAAAGGCGACTTGGGAAAAAAAGGGTATCCCGGTGGACTGAAAACCCAAAAGAGAGGTCCAGGCAAAAGTTAGGATTAAAGCGTACGACTATGTCCCGTTGGATCATATACTTACAACAAGCTTTGTTACCAATGTCAAGTTCAAACGATACATATCAATTTATTCAACTTCTTCCGACAGCGAGGAATGAGATTCTTGAAGACATAAAGGCAATAGCAGAATTGAAACTCAATGAGATCAATACAAAAACCGTCTGTTTATAGGCAAATTATCAATACAAATACAATTTCAAAAATCAAATTTTGTTTTATCTTTTCTGTTTTGTTCGCAAAAACGTCTAATGACTAAATTGAATGAACATATGCATATAAATATGATTACTATTAACAATTATACGTATAACAACAAGAATTAGTATTTACTAAAGACTCTAGGAATTGGGATAACGTTCAGGTCACCCACAAATCCCCACAGAGCAGCCTCCATGGGATTATCCCCACAAAGCAACCTCCATGTAACTATCCCCCACAAAATTACCTTCACGAGCTCATCCCAGACGAAGATACATTCCCCTGCAAGTCTAATAAGCCCTCAAGATCGAAATTGCATCATCTTTTAGCTATTAACATGACCATACTCCCCAGCAGATCCCCCTTTCGAATAAAGGAGTTTGATCATTTCCCCAGCATACAACGGAAACTTGCTCAGCATAGTTCACAAGAATCTAATTCCCCATCTGAGTTTATTTCTCCAACACTGTACAATCCCCTATAGAGTTCTCTTCTCCAGTAGGGCTCATTACCTTAGCATGTTGTATTTCCCCAGCAGGGTTTATTTTCTCAGCAGGGTTTATTTCCCCAATGAAAAATTCTCAGATTACTGCAAATCCTCGGAAAATTCTCTTCTCCAGCAAAATGTAGTCAAGGCTATTATCCTTAGAGAGTTACTACGAAATTTGAAACCAAGACATATATCAATTTTGTCCTCCCCAGAAGAGTGACGTCCATACCTAAAACTTGGTCATACAGCACCTCTAAAGGTTATTCATCTCTTTTATCCCCAGTCAGGATATATAAGAACTAAAATCCCCAGTAGAGCGGTGAACGACTGAGGTTCCTAAACTCGTCTATCCCCAAGCTGAAGTAAAACATTCCTAGTGGAATATCGTTAAAACAGAAAGCAGGAATCCCCAATGTGGACGTTCTAAACAAGATTTAAGATTCATATTATTCATCCCCAGCGAAAGTCAGAGATTTATTTTTCCCAACAAAGATGTTATATGAAGCTACCGATACACTTCAACGACATATCACATCCATACATCTTTTACAAGTATCATAACATACACATACGAAACACATATAACACACTCTCATTTACTTTGAGAACATCATCATACAATGCATTACATACATCATGACATTGAATAAAGACTAACTTTGTCTTTTCAAGTAAAAGTCTACAAACAGATGAATATCATCAACAACTTGCAAAACAGGTCAGAGATTAATTCCCAAACAAGATGGGGTACATATCTATATGACCAAGTCCAAGATGAATTCCCGAAACAGGATGAGGAAACTATCTGTACAACCAGGAGATACAAATTCCAGAAAACAAGACGGGTTCGCCAACAAAAAATAGGTCAGAGATTAATTCCCAAAATAGGACGAGGAAACTATCTATACGACCAGGCGGTATGAATTCTTGAAACAGGACGAGTTTACCAACGAAAAACAGGTCAGAGATTAATTCCCGAAAGAGGACGGGGAAACTATCTATATAATTTGGAGGTATGAATTCCTGAAATAGGACAGGTTTACCAACGAAAAACAAGTCAGAGATTGATTCCGGAAACATGATGGGGCAACTATTTATATGACCAGGCGGTATGAATTCCCGAAATAGGACGAGTTTACCAATGAAGAACAAATTACAGATCAATTCTCGAAATAGGACGGGGCGACTATCTACATGACCAAATTATTTCCCTCAGAGACTGAATTCTAAAAAGCATCTCCTTCAGGGCGTTGGTTCTGAAAAGCATTTTTGGTCGGAAATTTTCATTCCATCAAATCAAGTCGGGCGTGGAATCATTTTGATACTCTTATCAACAATTACTTTGGATGGCGTCTTTAAGGCCATCCCCGACAACATTATATCATCTCTCCGAATGGAATCTCTAAGCCCATTCAAGAAATATTATCAACCAACAGCGTTACTTTATGTACATGCGAGTGCAAATTTCTGGGCACTTAAATGTTCAATCCTCTCCCACCTTCAGATCACGAATGGTGGACATGCCAATCTAACTCTTCAGGTTTAAGAAGATTGAACAGGGGCAGCTGTTGTAACCCAAAATTTTCCCTCCCATTTTCTTCAAGACACTTCCTCATACTCCTAGGGTTTTCAATAGCTCAAGAATTGATCAAACAAATTCTCCTCCTAAGCAATGGGTCCACAATTAGGCTTTCATCTTTCACAAGTAAGTTTGGGTTTCTAAGGCCTCAAGTGGTTTCCATGATTTCTTATATGTCTCTAAGAATGCTCATACTAGGTTTCATGCTTTGCATCACACAGTCAATGGCTCAGATGACTGAAAAACAACTGTATTGGACAAAAAGTAAATTATGGTCAACATACAGTCAAACTTCAATATTTTTGGTCAACATTAACATTTTGAACTCATATTCATCATTGGATCAAGGGTTTATCATGATTCATCAAGGAAAACTCTTAAATCATCAAAAGTCAAAAGTTTCCAAATTAGGGGTTTTAAAGGAGAAGTCAACTGAACTTTGACCAAGCATAACTTTCAGATGCTTCATCATATTTTCCTCAAACAAAGCTCATTTTTAAGGAAATTAAATTCCCTACAACTTTGTCTCTCTAAAATCAAGTCTACAAAATGCTTCATTTGAGAGATATGGGCCTAAACATTATAGGTCATTTCAAAAGTCAACAAAAAGACACTTTATGTCAAGGAAACTTACATCAAGATAAATCTTCAAATGAAAAAAGGGTAAACATAGAGATTGTAGAGATCATCTTGAGCTTTACAAAAAGTCAAAGATCACCTTCAAATGATGAAAATTGAGAGAGTTATGACCGGTGCAAGATGGGAAATTCTGAGCAAATGCATGAAGTTCAAATGGAGCAAACTTGAATTTTTGAGCTAATGGGCTATTGTTTCAGAGTCCAAACGTGTTTTACACTCCATATACACCTCAAGACTTGTTCACACACGACCCTTTGATTTTTTATTTTTTATTTTTTTTATTCATTTAAAGGTCAAAATAAAATAATATAAGATAAAGCTTATTACAAGAGTCCAAGTCCATAATGTGTTGACCTAATTCCATGCTATATATTCTCCTTAAATCAGACAATCTAGCCACGAAACCTTGTGCTAGAAATCACCTCCAAAAAATCACAATTTTTTTTAAACTAGGGTAACTTGAAACCCTAGCTTGCAGACGTTCTCAAGGCATTCAAACTTTCTCATTCACTTCCAGCAATCCTACAGAGTAAGAATGGATCCAACACAATGGTTCAGAACCTCTAGAACTTGCACGCATACATGGTCGTTCCTTATCTTTTTGCAATTCTCATATTTTTGTTTCCTTCATGTTTCATTGCAAACTAACTATACTGATGCGTTTCTGAGGTTCATTAGTGCAAGACTGGACCATGTATTCTGGCCATAGCTCATAAACCATTGCATTTAAGTCCAAAATAACCATCCCATTGAATTTGCAAGCCTTGATTTATGGGGGGTAGGGTATCCCTGGTTTGCTAATATCTGTTATTTCGCAGGTTGAATAAAAGAGGCTACCGGAGAAGACGACCAGAGCTAGGGCTCCGACGCCTCTCCGATTCATGCATTATTTTTATATTATATACAATTTGTTTTGTTTAAAACAATGGATGTATCACCACCTTAGTGGTTAAAACATGCACGCTAAGACGTTACTCTATCAAGGCGTGGGTTCGATCCCTGCCATTTGCTATTTTTCCATAATTTCTGATTTTTTGCAGGATTGTATACAAAGTGCATTGGTTTCCCTTCTCAAACACTGACGCGCGCCTGGCCTGGTGGTAAAGGTGTTGGTTGAAAGGATTAAGGGTGTGGGTTCAACATCCAGCCCTGGTAATTATTTTTTAAAGCCTTGTTTTCTTATCACTATTACCTTACAAACCCTAAATCCACCAAACCAAAACTTTTTTCATAAACCATAATTAGTGTTTAGGTTTTTAATTTAATCAATCAAATTAGATTTTAGGATTTTTATTTAATCAATTAAATTAGATTTTTTAGGTTATATTTAATTAATCAACTCCTTTTTTTAATTAATTAAAATGAATTAGGTTTTAGAGTTAATCATCATTAAAACCTTTTTTTATTGAAAAATCACTAAAAAACCATTTCGCTTTCCTTTTTCCTATTTTTCATTGTTGCGTGTGTTGTACCCCAAAATTTGCCCTCCCATTTCCTCAACATTTTCTCATCACAAGACCCTTGGAGCTCAAGATCAAGTTAGGGTTTGCTCTGCTCAAGATTCCTCCTTGCACTATTGATCCAAATTAGGGATTTGTGTTTGCACAAAGTTGTTTTGACCTAAAATGCCCAAGATGACTTTCATGCTCCATGTTGGACTCACAAGTTTATCCATACCAAGTTTCAAGCCTTGATTCCAATCTTTGCCCAGTCAATTGGACAGTTGACCTAGAAATCAGCTATATTGGGGAAAAAGTCAACTATGGTCAATTGACAGTCAAACCTCATGAAATTTGACCCACATCAACATTATGAACTCATATGAACCATTTGGTCAAGTTTGGATCACAATCCACAAGAAATTTGATCAGATCACCAAAAGGGCAAAATGGTCATTTTTAGGGTTTTGACTGCACAAAGGCAATTTTTGACTGTTTGACCTAGCCAATGGAAAACCAAGCTCACATATGGACTAAAGGACCCTATGGAATTGTCTTGACATGTTCAACAAGTTCAAAAGATCCCAAATGCACAAGATTGACAGATGAATTTTCCAGTCAACTGAGCCAAATTTGATTGTATACTGAAAAGTCAAACTTTGACTTTTTGGTCAAAATCAAGTGTCAAGATTCATTTTTCATAAAAACATGTCAAATCATGAAACTTGTTCATCAAGAAATCAAAAATTGCAAATTAGGGTTTGAAATGAAGAATTTTCATAACTTAGAATTTTTCTAAGTTATGAAAATCCCTAATTATTTCCTAACTTTGTCCCATTTTTTCATCAAGATACATTTGGATTCAAGGAAAACTCAAAACATCAAAGTTGTAGTCCATTTCAAAATCTACAACTTTTATTCACAAAGTTTCCTCAAAATAAGCTTGTATCTCAAGTTATGATTTTTGGAACAAGGGTGCAAAACATTCTTAACTTAGAAAATTTTTGACCTATTCTAGGCAGGATTTTTGCCTAACTTCATGGCCACTTTTCAATTGCTTCCACTTGGAATTTCAATTTTCATTTCAAACATGGATTGTAGTACACATTACAAGCTTTCCAAAATGTCCAAGAACTCATCAAACAACCTTGTGGTTAGGGAGAATCGAATTTGGCAATATGAGCAAAAGTCACTTTGAATCATGGCCAAAGGCATGTTCATAACTTGTGCATTTTCAAACTCAGTATAAGCAAGCTACATTACAGGACTCTAATCTCATTTACACTCAAAAATTAAATTCTAATCCATTGTGCCAAGATGTTATTCTATGAGTTTGGTCCTTACATGAAGGATTAGTCCTTAATTAGAAAAAGCAAATTATCCATTTTTGTAAAGAGCAACTTTATGTCAAGTTTGCAAATCAAGTGGTACAATGCATATCTTCTAGGCACAAGCTATTGGACATATCCCACTGATCAAGACAAAGTTTTGCAGCACATTTGAGGGGCCTAGAGGAGCCTGTAACAGGACTTGACAATTTTTGCTTAAGTGAGAAGAAACCTTGCATTTTGAAAACAATCTCACATTTCTGCCAAGACAAGCCAAAGTAAACTTGTTAAAAACATTCCAAATATAAAACCTAAGCTAAGGCACGAGCTAACCACCTTCCAAACCTCATCATCCATCAAAACACCATCCTACTGCAGAAAACAGAGTCCCTTCTGTAGTTGGACTTCTACAACTCAATCCATTCGTGCGCCTTGGCCAAAACCACTTCATACACACTCCATACCACCTATACAAACTATCCCAAGCATTGGACACGACCTGTAACACCTCTAACCAACTTCACCATTTTCACTTTTTCTGTTTTGCAGGTTGACTTCCATAGCTTGATTCATTTGGTTTCAAAGCAATCTAAAGGTGGGAGAAGCATCCCTGAACTTCAAGCAAGCTGTACAAGTCCCCACATTGCCTTGAAAGTGCCTCCATTTCCAGACACGATCCAAGCTGAACAGGTAAGTTCATGGACTTCTATCTCTCAATTTAGGAAGAGTTAGCTTTAAGTTTATGAATGAAAAGTGTCATACTCATGTCCCTGAAGCCACTCATATCCTCACTTTCCATTTATATTGCATATGCTGAGAGAATTTAAGACCTGAACATTGACAAAAACTTAGGTAAAAAATTGGGGGAGAAGAAATTCTCTCTCATTTCTGAGAGTTAGATCAAGTTTTTTATATGTATGAACTCGTGACATGATGCTCTACATTTTTGGTGTTATGAGTTTTGCTTGAAAGTCCAGGAATCTTGAGATAGCAGGAAGCACGCGTTTGCTCTGTTTGTTTGTCCAGAGGTTGAAGACAAAGTTCTTCTGGGCTGGGCCTGACCTTTTTCCTTTTTGCACCACTGTTTTACACATGCACCCCCCTGGCCCATTTTGAGTTTTATTTGTCATTTTTAATTTTTTCCTTTTGATTTTGTTTCTATATTTTTATTTAAGCATGAAAAAATATTAAAAATATTTTTCTCATATTTTTTGCATTTTATTTGATATTTATTTGGTTTCATTTAGTTTAATATGTAAATAAATACATAATCTCTTTTATTTAAAAATAAAAAAAATAATACAAACACTTTTATTTTCTGATTTTATTTTATTTTACCTTTTGAAAACATTTTATAAAAAATATACTTTTTTTTTGTAAATATTAAATATTTTATTTTTGTACATATTTAATATATTTAACATATAATATAAATATTTACATATTTATTAGGATATTTAGGATAAAAATACAATAAATATACATTTTTATTTTTATTAATATTTAACATCAAAAATACCTTTTTGACAAATATACTTCTCTTTTATTTATTTTTTGTATATAATTAATAAATATTGTATATTATATATATTAAATAACAAATACCTTTTATTTAGCAAAATTAGGGTTTTTGCCCTAAACATGAAAATATTCAAATTAACTCTTTTTATTTATTTTTTTATTTCATTTATGAATAAAACATACACTTCCACAAAAATATTTACACATACCTATTGATTTATTCTTATACATCTTTATATTTACGTTTGCGCAATTCGATTTGGTTGTAAATATTGGACACTACTCTCCTATGAAGTCTCATCCCCATTTGAACATTTGTACCCCCATTCCCATGATCATTGTGTAATAACTTAGGACTTTTAATTTCGCATTTAAAAGCTTTCTAAATATGCCATGATAGAATTAGGGTTTGTATGCAAAAATCAACCAAAACAAATAGTTTGACCTAATTCCAAGATAAAAGCATGAAAATGAACAAACACCAATCACACTTGCACCCCCTAGGGTTACTCCACTTGTTGCCTTCAATAATGGGCCATATTGCATGTTAGGTATCTTTGGCAAAAACAAAACAATCAAATGATCATAGTCCCTCGATGACGCTTTCAAAAGTTGCCTAAAAATGATCAAGTCCCTTAAAAGAAAAATTGCCCAAAGATACTTGGCACCATTGCAATCATGGTCTAAACAATGACCCGCGCCCGTCCCGTTCACATCCTAACACAAGATTGTCCACCAAATACAATGGTGGAACAAAATTGTTAAAAGGGTTAAAACATAGCAATGACCTTTGAGAAATTTTATAGTAGACAAACTCTTGGTTACTTGCCAACTTGCAAAACAAAAACACTTGCCTATTTTTTCAAAACCACACATCACAACACTTTCAAAACAACTTTCAAAAACATTGAAAACTTTTCAAAAGACATACACCTTTGTATACATCCCAACATGGATCATTACAAAGGTTGCCACCACATTGGCCTCTTTTCAAAACATTTTCAAACCCACACCCAAAGCACCATTTCAAACAATTGAAAATCAAGGAAAGTTGATCTAAGCAAGTAACTAAGAGCCCATGGATAACCATGGATAGAAAGGGTGCTAATACCTTCCCTTTCTATAATCTACTCCCCGGACCCAATAAAACATCTCAAAGGTTTTTGCTGTGCTTTTTAACCTTTCCTTAGGATAAAATAAAAAGTCGGTGGCGACTCTTGCTCAACCGAAACATTTGCGAAAACAAACGCAAAACCCAAGTCAGTTCTCCCACCGTATCCCAGAACTGGCGACTCTGCTGGGGATAACTTAAAAGTGGAGTAACCTTAGGGCTTAGATCACTCTTGTTTTCAAATTGTTTGCTTTGTTTGCTTTTATATTTGTGGGCTTTGCATCAGAGTTTCATAGATCCTAACCCGGATCTGGGGAATACCCTTTTAGGTAGCATAATCTGTGAGGGACCTGTCCGGCGTAGACCGACATGGGTGAAGCAGTGGCTACATTGGTGTGACACCTTGGTCTGTACCGATATCCCTTGTGTTGAAATGAGGAGAATATGGGTCTTCTAAGGAGTCATTAAGCACCAACCGACCTTAGAACCCTAAATTGACCCAACTTGGCCATAGAACAGTAGCAGTATGCTACACTCATTGAGGCTAAACTCTCGCGATGGTTCTGGCCGCAAGAAAAGATTGCGATGCTGGAGTTATGACCGATTGAGGGTAGTCAATGATATTGAGATCCTCTAGAACCCGGTTACTTTTGATAGGACAGGTTTTAACCAACGAAACTAAAAGAGGGTAATACCTAAACTTCATGCTGGCCTAAACCCTAAGGGTTGTCTTGTGTGACTTGCGTGCCTTATCATGCTTGTCTTTGTGAATACTTGTGGTGTGCTTCATCATAGCATCATAGCATCATACCATTGCATGCATCCTGCATAAGGACTGACCCATTTCAAAGACAAGAGGTTTTATCTTTGCTCTGTTTTGTAGGACATCATGATGCCCGTGCGTAGGAATACTATCCGGCTCAACTTTGTTCAACCACCTACTTTGCTCAAGGAATTGGTTGATAGGATTCCAAACACTACTTCCTTCATCAAGAGGCATGGTTCTCTCCTTGGCTTGATCACTTCAAAGTGGGACCAACAACTGATAAGTGTCCTGACCCAGTTTTATGACCCCCTGTATCATTGCTTCACCTTTCAAGACTTCCAGCTGGTCCCTACCCTGGAAGAATTCTCTAATTTGCTCGGTATCCCTGTTTTAGAGCAGACTCCATTCATTGGTTGGGAGAAGACTCTTAGGCCTGAAGAGATTACTGCAGTCCTTCCCTTGACCAAAGAAGAGGTAATGGCTAACTGGGAAACTAGAAGTGGAGTTAAGGGCTTTTTGGTTAAGTTTCTGGTTGGCAAAGCTAATAGTTTCTGGAATGACTTAGACTTCAAGGCGTACGAAGACATTCTGGCTCTTTTAATCTATGGTCTAGTATTGTTTCCTAATCCTGATACCTTTATCAATATCTATGCCATAAGGATCTTCATGTCTCGGAACCCTGTACCCACTCTCTTGGGTGATATCCTGCAACAACTCTATGCTCGTACTGCCCGAAGACGGGGAACTCCGTGGTGTTGTGCTCCTTTGTTAGTGAGGTGGTTTATTTCGCACCTCCCTAAGTTCATGCTGAAGAATGAAGAAGGGAAAGGCTGGGCTCATAGGTTAATGTCTCTCACTGATAACAACATCATTTGGACACTCAGAGGTTTGGACGAGGTAACTGTTATTGATCGTTGCAGAGAATACCCTAATGTTCCATTGATCGGTACCCAGGGAGGAATCTCTTATAATCCATGTTTAGCTCCCCGTCAGTTTGGAAGAGCCAGAAGAGTAGGGCCTCATGAGATGTTGGTTCCTCAATTCAGTTTTGAATTTCAGGTAGGCAGTGACAAACTGCGCCATGGATTCATTAAGGCTTGGGACAGAATTCACAAAGCTGACCCACATGAGTTGGGACCGAAGACTTCTCTACCTTTGGAACCCTATTGCAAATGGGTCCGCATCCGTGCTCAGAAGTTAGGTATGCCATACGAAGCTGTCAGGCCTATCATTCTTGAATCTCCCGATGAAGACGGGGTTCCTCCAAATGTCCTCCCTCCTCAGACACCCACTGATGTTGATACACTAAAGAGATCTTGGGCGCAGCTACAGGAAGAACAGGATTTTTATCGGGAAAAGTTCAACGAACAAGAACGGAAGATCCAGAAGCTGACTAAGCAATTGGAGGAAGAGCGGATCCTGAATGACTATATCCGTACTGAGAAGAGGAGGCCATGGGAGCACTGATGAGCTTAGGATGTTTCTTTTACAGCTTTTATTTCCTTTTCAGTATTTTCATTCTTGTAATGCCTAAGGGCAAGTTGTTGAAACAATTTAAAGTTTGAATCTAATGAAGTGTGTTTCTTTTGTCTACAAAGTTGAATCCCGATTGTCTTTGAAAACATAAAACATACGCATCTCATTGCATCATATGCATAATAGGTACCCTTTTTCCACAGGTTGCTTAATCTTCTTCGCTGTTTATTTGAACAGTCATCATGAATCCTGAATCATCCAATGAGCAAGCTATCAAGGCCCTCCAGGCCCAGAACGCCCAGTTTCAAGAGCTGGTCATGAGCTTAGCCCAAGGTCAACAAGAGTTGAAGAATCTGCTCTTGAAGAAAAAGAAGAAGAAGAGGATTGCGCTGTTCAACACTGGACGCAGGTTTGGGAATACACTCCATAATGAGGCTGATCAGGCTACTTTCTCTGCAGAGAAAGACAGTCCCCAAGGGGGAATGGATCCTAGTCCTGCGGTCTCCGACAACGAGACGGATTACAATGATGAACAGTACCCTCCTGCTGCAGACAGATACAAGCAACTAGAGGACCGCTTAAGTGCCATGAAGATTCAAAATGTGTCGGGGTTGGATTTCAGAGATATAGGTTTATCTTATGGGGTGGTGATCCCACACAAGTTCAAGGCGCCTGCCTTTGCGAAGTACGACGAGGCTTCTTGCCCTAAGCTGCATCTCAGATCATATGTAAGGAAGATCCAACCTTACACCGCAGACAAGAACCTATGGATCCATTTCTTTCAGGATAGCCTTTCGGGGTCTCAACTCGAATGGTTCTATCAGCTAAAAGGAGCCAGTATTCGAAACTGGGAAGATTTGGCTACCGCATTTTATAAACAGTATCAGTACAATTCTGACCTCGCTCCTACGCGTACCCAGCTTCAGGGTATGTCACTGGGGACAGGCGAAGGATTCAAGGAGTATGCGCAAAAGTGGAGAGACCTGGCTGGTAGGGTGCAGCCTCCGCTGACTGACCGTGAACTTGTTGACATGTTCCTAGGGACCCTGTCTGGTCCATTCTTCAATCATCTGATTGGGAATTCTTCTGCTGGGTTTACATATTTGATCTTGACTGGTGAGAGAATAGAAGCTGGTATCAAGTCGGGGAAGATACAGAAGGGTGCCTCCGCAAGTACTGAGAAGAAACCTTTCAAGAAGGAAGCTAGTGCTGTTTATGGTCCTATAAGACAAGTTAAGCCGGAACGCCGCCAAGCTGTCAATGCATTGGTAATTTCAAAGCCTGCTGCTGCTCCTCAGCAGTACAACCAACCAAGGGGTGAGAGACCCAAGAGGCAGTACACTCGACTCAACATGACCCTGTCTCAGATTTTGCCGCAACTACTGTCAACCAATCTGGTAACTGTCAAAGAAGCTCCGAAGGTAGTGAACACAACTTCTCCAAAGTACAACCCCAACGCCCGTTGCGCTTATCACTCTGATAGCCCCGGGCATACTACGGACGATTGCTGGGCTCTGAGGAATAAGGTTCAAGACCTTATTGATGCTAAGGAAATACAGTTTGAGGCGCCCGAAAGGCCCAATGTTGCGACTGCTCCCATGCCCCAGCATGGAGTGAATGCTGTGGAAGAAGACCGATATGTAGCCTCTGTGGAAGAGATTGTTACTCCGTTATCGACTGTTAAAAGGAATCTATTGCTAGCCGGTTTATTTCCGGGATGTGGTGAAGATTGCCTTCTATGTGATGTTTCGCCTTTTGGTTGTCCTTTGCTGAAATCAGGTATCCAAAGCCTGATGGATAGCAAAGAAATCTTGTTCGAGAAGATTGCCGTTCCTACTGTCCCTGCCAAAGAAGTTTCTATTGTCACTATTTTCAACAAACCTCCCAAGGCTCCTTCAAAGAAGCCTGTCAAAATCATGTCCACTCAGAAGATTTCTCCTATCATCATCACTGTTCCGGGGCCCCTCCCCTATACGTCCGACAAAGCTGTCCCGTGGCACTATGGGGCAGATGTTTATGTGCTTAGAGTGAAGCAAGAGTTTGATACAAGTACCGGTGTCAGTAACATCACCGGGCCTGCCAAAATTACTCGCAGTGGTAGGCTGTTCTCGCCAGATATTGCGCCACCAGCTATTCAGAAACCCCTTATCATCACACCTGCAAGTGTGCATGTTCCACTTCCTAATCAAGTTCCTGTTTCTACCCCTGCTGCCGAGTCATCTGACGCTCGGGGCAAAGGGATTGCTACTGATTTGCCTGCCCTGACGGAGGCGCCGAAGACAACCCCTGTTGAAGCCTCCCAGCAAGAGATGGAGGAGATCCTCAAGATTATCAAGAAAAGTGATTTCAATGTTGTTGAGCAGTTGGGGCACACCCCCTCTAAAATTTCTATGCTATCACTGTTGTTGTGTTCAGAAGCCCACGCCAAGGCTCTGATCTCCTTCCTGAAGACAGCCCATATGCCACAAGAAACGTCTGCTGATCAATTTACTGATTGCATGGCCAACTTGACTGCCTATAATGGTTTCGGCTTCTCTGACGCCGATCTGACCGCCAAGGGAAAGAACCATAATGACGCCCTGCATGTCTCCATTGAATGCAGGGGCACTACTCTTGCCCATGTGTTGGTAGACACTGGTTCTTCATTGAATGTATTGCCCAAGAAGGCCCTAGACAGGTTGGATTGTGAGGGTCTGGAGCTCAAGCCCAGTAACATTGTTGTCCGAGCCTTTGACGGTTCGAAAAGGATGGTACATGGTGAAGTTGACATTCCAATCAGGGTTGGTTCTCAAGTTTTTGATTCAACTTTCTATGTGATGGACATCCGTCCATCCTATTCTTGTTTGCTGGGCCGTCCATAGATCCACAAGGCTGGAGCTGTGACCTCCACACTACATCAAAAGCTTAAGTGCCCGGTCAGAGGGAAAATTGTGACAGTGCAAGGAGAAGAAGAGTATATGGTCAGCCACTTAAACTCGTTCCGATACATAGAAATGGGTGGGGAATTCATTGAGACCCCCTTTCAACACTTTGAAGAGGTGCCTCAGACATTAGCATCAGCTGAAACTGTGATGGAAGACTCTCCTTTAAAGATGGCGTCCTTAAAGGATGCCCGGGCTGTGATTGAGAAGGGTGAGTGTGCAAACTGGGGCCGACTTCTTGACTTCACTCCAAAGACTGACAAGTTTGGTTTGGGCTTCACTGCAGAGGCTCAGAAGGCTGTTCGTAAGGCGAGGATTGGAAGACCTTCTGTATTCATCACCAACCCGGGAGTGAATGCTATTGAAGACGACGTGGAGGAATCCGAATTCGACAGCTGGATCTACCCAACAACCGACAGTGGACCAATCAACTGGACTGCCAAAGACTTTACACCTATTACTTTTGTCACTCAGTAATGAACTCTTTTGTTTTCAATTTGTAACAAACAATATGTAGAAACTTTTATGGCTCGGTGTCCTACCCGGGGCACCGTGGCTCCATTTGTGAGGACTTTTGTATGACATTCTCATATATCATTAATCAAAACATTGGACGTTTGTTGCATTTCAAAATCTTGCGCTCCTTTTCTTTCTTTATTATATATTGCAAAGCAGCTATATTTACACACACTCACTTATACAGGTTCCAATCCACTCTGGATCTCACTGGTAACGACTCTGCTACTGCCAGTTATGACTTCGAAAATCCGATCAACTTAGTCGAAGACAAAGGTGAAGATGATTGCAAAGTGCCTGGTGAACTCGCAAGACTGCTACTCCAGGAAGAGAGGGCCATTCAGCCACATGAAGAGCCAGTGGAAACGGTAAATCTGGGTACTGAGACAGACAGAAAGGAAGTCAAGATTGGTGCCAATCTAGAGCTCAGTGTAAAACAACGGTTGATTCAAATGCTGCATGACTATGTGGAAATCTTTGCCTGGTCTTACAAAGACATGCCTGGGTTGGATACCGACATTGTGGTTCATCACCTGCCTACCAAGGAAGATTGCCCTCCGGTAAAACAGAAGGTCCGCCGAATGCATCCAGAAATGTCCGAGAAAATCAAAGCTGAGGTTATGAAACAATTTGATGCCGGGTTTCTGGCAGTGAATTCTTACCCTCAGTGGATTGCCAACGTGGTTCCAGTGCCGAAAAAGGAAGGTAAGGTCCGAATGTGTGTTGATTACAGGGATTTGAACAGGGCCAGCCCTAAGGATGATTTCCCTCTGCCTTATATCGACGTTCTGGTTGACAACACTCCTCAGCATAAAGTATTCTCCTTCATGGACGGTTTCTCCGGTTATAATCAGATCAAGATGGCTCCTGAAGACATGGAGAAGACCACTTTTGTTACTCAGTGGGGCACCTTTTGCTACAAGGTCATGCCTTTTGGGTTGAAGAATGCTGGGGCAACCTACCAACATGCCATGGTTGCTTTATTTCATGATATGATCCATCACGAGATAGAAGTATACGTCGACGATATGATTGCAAGGTCCCAAACTGAGGAGGAACACCTTGACCATCTACGGAAACTGTTTGACCGTCTGAAGTTGTACAAGCTGAGGTTTAACCCAAACAAGTGCACCTTTGGGGTGAGATCTGGAAAATTGCTAGGCTTCATCGTAAGCGACAAAGGTATTCAAGTGGACCCTGCCAAAGTGAAAGCCATACAAGAGATGCCAACTCCCAAGACGGAGAAAGAAGTCAGAGGCTTTCTAGGACGGTTGAATTACATTGCCCGATTCATCTCACATCTAACTGCTACCTGTGAACCAATCTTCAAGCTGCTGAAGAAAGATCAAGTAGTACGTTGGAATGATGAATGTCAGGCTAATTTCGAAAAGATCAAAGAGTATCTTCAAGAACCACCCATTCTTATGCCACCGGTTGAAGGGAGACCTCTAATCTTATACTTAACAATGCTTGACAACTCAATGGGGTGTGTGTTGGGGCAGCATGACGAGTCTGGCCGAAAAGAACACGCCATTTATTACCTGAGCAAAAGGTTTACCGACAGTGAGACTCGGTACTCACTGCTCGAGAAAACTTGTTGCGCTCTGGTATGGGCTGCTCGCCAGCTGAGATAGTATATGTTGACTCACACTACTCTGTTGATTTCAAAAATGGATCCAATCAAGTACATATTCGAAAAGCCTGCTCTGTCTGGAAGAATAGCAAGATGGAAAATGATCTTGACGGAATACGACATTCAGTAAACGACTCAGAAAGCAATCAAGGGAAGTGTATTAGTAGACCATTTGGCGCATCAGGCAGTGGACGATTACCAGTCGATGAACTTTGAATTTCCAGACGAGGATATCATGGTAGTGACTGATTGTGAAGTACCTGGGCCGGATGAAGGACCTGAGGAAGGATCCCGATGGTCTATGCACTTTGATGGAGCCTCAGACGCTTTGGGTAATGGTATCGGCGCTGTGATCATATCCCCTAAAGGCACTCATACTCCACTCACCGCTCGGCTATGTTTCAACTGCACCAACAACATGGCGAAGTATGAGGCATGTATCATGGGTCTTCAAGCTGCAATTGACTTAAGGATCAAGTTTCTGAGTGTCTTCGAAGATTCCGCTCTCGTGATCAATCAGGTCAAAGGCGAGTGGGATACGAAACACCCAAATCTTATTCCTTACAAGGAGTATGTGCTGACATTGCTTCCTCACTTTGAAGAGATAACTTTTGAACACTTCCCAAGAGAGGAGAATCAGTTAGCGGACGCGTTGGCTACGATGTCTTCTATGTTCAAAGTCAAATGGGACAACGAGGCTCCCCGGATCATTATCTGGAAATTGGACGAACCTGCATATTGCTGTGATCTTGAGGCCGAGGAGGTAACTGAAAAACCTCGGTATCATGAAGTGTAAAGGTACTTGGAAGCTCAAGAATACCCCGAAGGAGCATCTGTTAATGACAAGAAATTCCTAAGAAGGTTTGGGCAAAGTTCTTCCTCAGCAATGGCATCCTCTACAAGCGAAACCATGACTCAACCTTACTGCGTTGTGTGGATAAGACTGAAGCAGAAAGGATCACGGCAGAGCTACATGAAGGTACTTTTGGAACACATTCCAGTGGACACACCATGGCAAAGAAAATCCTTCGGGCAGGATATTTCTGGTCCACAATGGAAGCCGACTGTTATCAGCACTCGCGAACTTGTCATAAATGCCAGATCTATGCTGATAAGGTGCATATTCCTCCAGTTCCTCTGAACGTCCTGACGGCGCCTTGGCCTTTTGCAATGTGGGGCATTGATATGATCGGCGAGACCCGACCTACAGCATCCAACGGGCATCGATTCATCCTAGTAGCAATTGATTACTTCACGAAGTGGGTTGAAGCGGCTTCCTATGCTATGGTAACCAAGAACGTCGTGGCACGGTTCATTCGGCACAACCTGATCTGTCGATACGGTATACCTGAGAGGATCATTACGGATAATGGTACCAATCTTAATAACAAGATGATCACTGAACTCTGCGAGCAATTCAAGATACAGCACCACAATTCTTCTCCTTACCGGCCGAAGATGAATGGGGCTATAGAAGCAGCGAATAAGAACATCAAGAAGATTGTGCAGAAGATGACAGTGACCTACAAAGATTGGCACTAAATGTTACCGTTTGCTCTTCATGGGTACCGTACCTCAGCACAGACGTCAATAGGGGCAACTCCCTTTTCCTTGGTCTATGGCATGGAGGCAGTCTTGCCTATTGAAGTCCAGATACCCTCTCTCCGGATAATGAAGGATGCAGACTTGAGCGAAGATGACTGGATACAGACTCGGCTTGATCAATTAAACCTAATTGACGAAAAGAGACTCACTGCTATTTGTCATGGTCAGACGTACCAAAAACGGATGATCAGGGCATTTAACAAGAAAGTCAGACGACAAGAGTATCAAGTCGGAGACCCGGTAATCAAGCGCATCATTCTTCCTCAAAGTGATCCCCGGGGCAAATGGACCCCTACGTACGAAGGGCCATTTGTGGTTAAGCACATCTTCTCAGGAGGAGCTATGATCCTAACCACCATGGATGGTGACGACCTTCCTCACCCCGCCAATGCAGACATAGTAAAAAGATACTACGCATGAATAAAAGACCCGCTAGGTTGACACACCTAGGCAAAAATAAGGGCTTCCCGGCGAACCAAAAGGGTTCGGGCAAAAATAAGGGATGAAATGAAAAAATCTGTACACCCGGCAAGTCGAAAACCTGAAAGGGCGGCTTGGGCAAAAATGGGTATTCCGGTGGACTGAAAACCCGAAAGGGAGGTCCAGGCAAAAGTTAGGGATAAAGCGTAACACTATGTCTCATTGGATCACCTTGCATCTAGGATTCGGCATCAACTATCAGGCTCAGGTGACTCCGATCAATCAGCTTCATCTTCAACTAAGCAGCAAAGTGATGAGGCGCTTGAAGACATAAAGGCGTTAGTAGAGTTGGAACCCAGTGGGATTATTTTCACATAGCTATTTTGTTTCCTTTTCACAAAATTGTATAAACTCTATTTTGTTCAGCGGCGTTCTATTACTAGGACGTCAGCCTCCTGTACATAAACGCCTATTTACAGGCAAATTTCAAAATCAATACAAGTTCAATTTTCTCAGACAAATTATCCATTGTTTTTCCTTTTCTGTTTTGTTTTGCGAAGAACATCCAATGTTCATTTTTGATATATGCATCTGTCATTAATTGCTAATCATAAATACTTGCATGCGAAACAAAGGATTAATTACAGATGACATCAGAAACAGGGGAAATTTAGATTTGTTTGAGCGATCTAGTTGCTTTGTCCACCAAGGTACCAAGGTAAGTTCGGCTGAAGAACGTAACCAAGTTACCTCAACTCCCCACAGAGTAAGACCAGATTTCAGCAATACTCTCCTCAAGTAGAGTTTGTTTTCCCAGCAGCCCTAAAAAGGCACATTATTCCCCTAGCAAGTCAGCGGTACTCTCCTCAAGCAGAGTTAGTCTGTCAGCCTAAAGGAAGTTGGGCATCCCCAGAAGATCTCAACGTTCCCCAGCGGAGCATAGACATTCCTCAGCAAGCATCCCCGACAGTCTTAATATAAGATTGTTCCCCGGCAGAATACAGACATCCAGTGTAGCCATTCCCCAGTACAGTTCAAAAGTGTCCCCAGGAGAGTGGAATCCACATCCCCAGTGAAGTCGCCGGTAGATTCTGAAGCTTATCCCCAGTAGATTCTGGAAGCTTATCACCTGCAGAGTACATACGTCTCTCCCCGACTTTATTCAAAGGTTATCTTCCCACCATGGTTTATAACTGGGTTATCCTTAGCTAATTATCACGGAAAATTCGTCCTCGGCAAAGGTATTCCTATCCCCAGCGGAGTTCATCAAATTCCCCAACATAACTTATCAACGGAATCCCCAACGGAGTTTATCGTCGAAATCCCCAGCGGAGTTCTCATTAAAACCTCAGCGAAGCATCTCTTCCCACAGAGTAATTCCCCGCAGAGTAATCTCTCCAACAAATTTATTCCCCAACAGAGTCATCTCCTCCTACCAGTCTACTCTTGCAATCATTATCCCCAGCGGAAACGAAGAATTCCACTCTTCAACATCAGCCCAGGATTCCACAAATCCCCAGCACTCGTCAAGGATTTATTTTCCTAGACGAAAATACATTCATAAACATTTCACATTTCATACATCCTGCTTACATACATGATAAAGTGCATTCAACGCTGTCTCATTTTGAGCATCATGACATCATGCACATCATGACATTGCATACAACTAATGTTTTGCCTTTTCAGGAAAAGTCAATCCAAAGATGATTATTATCAACTATCGCAATTCCAAATTTGATTCCTGTATCTAGCCAGGGCATATCTGTGAGCGTTTGATTATAGATTCGATTCCTGTATCTAGCCAGGGCATATCTGCATGAAGAGTTTGAAGATCAACCCCTGTAACAGGCCAGGAAATTATCTTTCATTCTCAGGTCAGAGGTTTACACCTGTATCTAGCCATGAAAGCTATCTCTACCAACCTTTTGCAATTTCCAGATTCGATTCCTGTATCCAGCCAGGGCATATCTGTAGACGACATTTCCAGATTCGACACCTGTATCTAGCCAGGGCACATCTGTGAGTGATTTGATTGTAGATCCAATACCTGTATCCAGCCAGGGCACATCTGCATGAATAGTTTAGAGATTCGATACCTGTATCCAGCCAGAGCACGTCTGTAAACAACCTTTTGAAGTTCCAGATTCAATTCCTGTATCTAGCCAGGGCACATCTGTAAGCAACTAATAGTGGATTCGATACCTGTATCTAGCCAGGGCATATCTGCATGAAGATATTGAAGATCAACACCTGTAACAGGCCAGGAAACATCTTCCTTTTTCAAAATACGCAAGTTCTCGCTAAGGAATCTCTTACGCGATCAACACTCCCAAATGGCATCTATAAGCCCATTCCCGACAAGTTTCTGTCACGTCTCCAGATGGCATCTATAATCCCATCCTCCTATCCATCCTATCTCCAAGTGGCATCTATAAGCCCATTCCCGCCATCACATTGCTGATACTCTACCATGCGAGTGCAAATTTCCGGGCACTCTAGTGTCCAATCTCCTTTTACCCTCGAGTCGCGAAAGGAAAACTTGCCAATCTAACTCTTCAGGTTCAAGAAGATTGAACAGGGGCAACTGTTGTACCCCAAAATTTGCCCTCCCATTTCCTCAACATTTTCTCATCACAAGACCCTTGGAGCTCAAGATCAAGTTAGGGTTTGCTCTGCTCAAGATTCCTCCTTGCACTGTTGACCCAAATTAGGGATTTTTGTTTGCACAAAGTTGTTTTGACCTAAAATGCCCAAGATGACTTTCATGCTCCATGTTAGACTCACAAGTTTATCCATACCAAGTTTCAAGCCTTGATTCTAATCTTTGCCCAGTCAATTGGACAGTTGACCTAGAAATCAGTTGTATTGGGGAAAAAGTCAACTGTGGTCAATTGACAGTCAAACCTCATGAAATTTTACCCACATCAACATTATAAACTCATATGAACCATTTGGTCAAGTTTGGATCACAATTCCACAAGAAATTTGATCAGATCACCAAAAGGGCAAAATGGTCATTTTTAGGGTTTTGACTGCACAAAGGCAATTTTTTACTGTTTGACCTAGCCAATGGCAAAACAAGCTCAAATATGGACTCAAGGACCCCATGGAATTGTCTTGACATGTTCAACAAGTTCAAAAGATCCCAAATGCACAAGATTGACAGATGAATTTTCCAGTCAATTGAGCCAAATTTGACTGTATACTGAAAAGTCAAACTTTGACTTTTTGGTCAAAATCAAGTGTCGAGATTCATTTTTCATCAAAACATGTCAAATCATGAAACTTGTTCATCAAGAAATCAAAAATTGCAAATTAGGGTTTGAAATGAAGAATTTTCATAACTTAGAATTTTTCTAAGTTATGAAAATCCCTAATTATTTCCTAACTTTGTCCCATTTTTTCATCAAGATACATTTGGATTCAAGGAAAACTCACAACATTAAAGTTGTAGTACATTGCAAAATCTACAACTTTGATTCACAAAGTTTCCTCAAAATAAGCTTGTAGCTCAAGTTATGATTTTTGGAACAAGGGTGCAAAACATTCTTAACTTAGAAAAATTTTGACCTATTCTAGGCAGGATTTTTGCCTAACTTCATGGCCACTTTTCACTTGCTTCCACTTGGAATTTCAATTTGCATTACAAATATGGATTGTAGTACACATTCCAAGCTTTCCAAAATGTCCAATAACTCATCAAACAACCTTGTGGTTAGGGAGAATCGAATTTGGCAATATGAGCAAAAGTCACATTGATTCATGGCCAAAGGCATGTTCATAACTTGTGCATTTTCAAACTCAGCATATGCAAGCTACATTACAGGACTCTAATCTCATTTACACTCAAAAATTAAATGCTAATCCATTGTGCCAAGATGTTATTCTATGAGTTTGGTCCTTACATGAAGGATTAGTCCTTAATTAGAAAAAGCAAATTATCCATTTTTGTAAAGAGCAACTTTATGTCAAGTTTGCAAATCAAGTGGTACAATGCATATCTTCTAGGCACAAGCTATTGGACATATCCCACTGATCAAGACAAAGTTTTGCAGCACATTTGAGGGGCCTAGAGGAGCCTGTAACAGGACTTGACAATTTTTGCTTAAGTGAGAAGAAACCTTGCATTTTGAAAACAATCTCACATTTCTGCCAAGACAAGCCAAAGTAAACTTGTTAAACACATTCCAAATATCAAACCTAAGCTAAGGCACGAGCTAACCACCTTCCAAACCTCATCATCCATCAAAATACCATCCTACTGCAGAAAACAGAGTCCCTTCTGCAGTTAGACTTCTACAACTCAATTCATTCGTGCGCCTTGGCCAAAACCACTTCATACACACTCCATACCACCTATACAAACTATCCCAAGCATTGGACACGACCTGTAACACCTCTAACCAACTTCACCATTTTCACTTTTTCTGTTTTGCAGGTTGACTTCCATAGCTTGATTCATTTGGTTTCAAAGCAATCTAAAGGTGGGAGAAGCATCCCTGAACTTCAAGCAAGTTGTACAAGTCCCCACATTGCCTTGAAAGTGCCTCCATTGCCAGACACGATCCAAGATGAACAGGTAAGTTCATGGACTTCTATCTCTCAATCTAGGAAGAGTTAGCTTTAAGTTTATGAATGAAAAGTGTCATACTCATGTCCCTGAAGCCACTCATATCCTCATTTCCATTTATATTGCATATGCTGAGAGAATTTAAGACCTGAACATTGACAAAAACTTAGGTCAGAAATTGGGGGAGAAGAAATTCTCTCTCATTTCTTAGAGTTAGATCAAGTTTTTTATATGTATGAACTCGTGACATGATGCTCAACATTTTTGGTGTTATGAGTTTTGCTTGAAAGTCCAGGAATCTTGAGATAGCAGGAAGCACGCGTTTGCTCTGTTTGTTTGTCCAGAGGTTGAAGACAAAGTTCTTCTGGGCTGGGCCTGACCTTTTTCCTTTTTGCACCACTGTTTTACACATGCACCCCCTGGCCCATTTTGAGTTTTATTTGTCATTTTTAATTTTTTTCCTTTTGATTTTGTTTCTATATTTTTATTTAAGCATGAAAAAATATTAAAAATATTTTTCTCATATTTTTTGCATTTTATTTGATATTTATTTGGTTTCATTTAGTTTAATATGTAAATAAATACATAATCCCTTTTATTTAAAAATACAAAAAATAATACAAACACTTTTATTTTCTGATTTTATTTTATTTTACCTTTTGAAAACATTTTATAAAAAATATAATTTTTTTTTGTAAATATTAAATATTTTATTTTTGTACATATTTAATATATTTAACATATAATATAAATATTTACATATTTATTAGGATATTTAGGATAAAAATACAATAAATATACATTTTTATTTTTATTAATATTTAACATCAAAAATACCTTTTTGACAAATATACTTCTCTTTTATTTATTTTTTGTATATAATTAATAAATATTGTATATTATATATATTAAATAACAAATACCTTTTATTTAGCAAAATTAGGGTTTTTGCCCTAAACATGAAAATATTCAAATTAACTCTTTTTATTTATTTTTTTATTTCATTTATGAATAAAACATACACTTACACAAAAATATTTACACATACCTATTGATTTATTCTTATACATCTTTATATTTACGTTTGCGCAATTCGATTTGGTTGTAAATATTGGACACTACTCTCCTATGAAGTCTCATCCCCATTTGAACATTTGTACCCCCATTCCCATGATCATTGTGTAATAACTTAGGACTTTTAATTTCGCATTTAAAAGCTTTCTAAATATGCCATGATAGAATTAGGGTTTGTATGCAAAAATCAACCAAAACAAATAGTTTGACCTAATTCCAAGATAAAAGCATGAAAATGAACAAACACCAATCACACTTGCACCCCCTAGGGTTACTCCACTTGTTGCCTTCAATAATGGGCCATATTGCATGTTAGGTATCTTTGGCAAAAACAAAACAATCAAATGATCATAGTCCCTTGATGACGCTTTCAAAAGTTGCCTAAAAATGATCAAGTCCCTTAAAAGAAAAATTGCCCAAAGATACTTGGCACCATTGCAACCATGGTCTAAACGATGACCCGCGCCCGTCCCGTTCACATCCTAACACAAGATTGTCCACCAAATACAATGGTGGAACAAAATTGTTAAAAGGGTTAAAACATAGCAATGACCTTTGAGAAATTTTAGAGTAGACAAACTCTTGGTTACTTGCCAACTTGCAAAACAAAAACACTTGCCTATTTTTTCAAAACCACACATCACAACACTTTCAAAACAACTTTCAAAAACATTGAAAACTTTTCAAAAGACATACACCTTTGTATACATCCCAACATGGATCATTACAAAGGTTGCCACCACATTGGCCTCTTTTCAAAACATTTTCAAACCCACACCCAAAGCACCATTTCAAACAATTGAAAATCAAGGCAAGTTGATCTAAGCAAGTAACTAAGAGCCCATGGATAACCATGGATAGAAAGGGTGCTAATACCTTCCCTTTCTATAATCTACTCCCCGAACCCAAGAAAACATCTCAAAGGTTTTTGCTGTGCTTTTTAACCTTTCCTTAGGATAAAATAAAAAGTCGGTGGCGACTCTTGCTCAACCGAAACATTTGCGAAAACAAACGCAAAACCCAAGTCAGTTCTCCCACCGTATCACAGCGTGGTTTGTTATTCTCGCATTTTTTACGATTATTGTAATTGCTCAGAGTTTTTAATAGTAATTAATTTTACTTTCCCGCACTGTTACTATTTTTATACTTCTCCCAAAGCCGTGTAATAGTCTAGGGTTTTATTTTTTGCTGTTATATTACGCACATTTATCGCTTTATTATTTTTACTATATTATTGTTAGTAATTAGGTCATGTAGGACAAGATAAAAATAAATCGATAGCTAACCCTAATCAAAGATTAAAATAACTGAATCACAAAACACTTGCACACTCACACCTTTAGGGTAACCTCCCTTGTTGTCCTCGGAAAAAATAGTTATGTCCCTCGAAAGTGGGGACGCTTTAGCACAGTCCCTCGAAAACAAAGATCGTAGTCCCTCGATGGCCCTTTCGATGTTGCCCTCGGTAAACAATCTAGTCCCTTAATGATAATTGCTAAAACGTCCCTACTAGTTGCCCTCTATGACTGTATGATGACCCAAGCCCGTCCCTTCACATCCAACGATAGGGCTTAATACTAACTAATGGTAGGATAACACTATCTAAAGGAAAGGAAAATTACAAGAAAGACCTTGAGTAGGTAGAACGCTCATAGTCGCTTGCACATAAACATTTTAAAACAAAACAAACATTTCACACAAAACACTTTCAAAAATATTTTTAAAACAAACACTTTGTAGGAATTCTCAAGAACAGAAACGAGAATCATTACAAAGTCTTGCCTTACAATTGGCATTCTCAAAATGTTTTTCAAGCACACATTCACAAAGCAATATTTTCAAAAGTGAGCTAAGCAATTAAGATTTCGTAGATAACTACAGATAAAAAGGGTGCTAACACCTTCCCTTTTCATAACCTACCCCCCGAACTCAAAAATCTCGAAGGTTTTTTTTGTTCTTTTCACCCTTTCCTTATTGGATAAAAGAAAAATCGGTGGTGGCTCTTGCTATCTGCACATTTGCGAATAAATGCAAAACCAAGTCAGTTCTCCCACTGTATTACAGATGGAGACTTCATTAATTTCATCTCGATGATTTGTTTAGCCGGTTGTTTCAGTTGGAGACTTCACTGGGGATAGGTTGACCAAATGCTGGTCCATCTCGGAGTCGCTCCTAGCTCTTGTTTTCTTTTCTTTGGGTGTTTATTTTTACACTTTTAGTTTATTCATTTGTACATGTTTATCTGAGCATATGTTTGCATTGCATTTTATTACTTTCCATATTGGTTATCTATTGTGCTGGCTTCTGGCTTTCCATGTTGAATGGTTGTTACAAGAGGTAAAAGGCCCAATACCCAGGCCAAGTGACAATCATATGAACCCTAGGAATAAAGTGAAACATGAATGACTAGTCGACTTTGGTTTTCTAGTACGGTCATGTAGTCCATGTTCATATGAGATTACTAATGAGGTGCTATCGTTTCACGTAGGTGTTTCGACGATAGTGGCTTTAGGCATACCCATGATTCTGAGTAACCCTTTCCTTACCTTAACTTAGTTTACACCCGTGAGTGGGGCTGGATGACTGATTATTACAGGTACAGATGGTGACGTTGTTTTGATAGTGATATTGTTCTGTTGGTGACTATATTCCGCTAGCGACTTAGTCTTCTATGGTTTATGTTCCGAACTATTAATCTTGATATTCTCCGAACATCCATAAACAATATAGCGGATTTCCAGTGTTGGAAGCCTTGATTCCATGAGTTATTGCACCTTGTATCATGGCATATTTATTTCTCAAAAGAAACATATATAAAAAAATAATAGTACATATATGTGTCTAATCTGCATATGCATGTTATTTCCAGGGTATTCAGGAGTTGTCATTAGCATCAATAATGAATAACAACATGGGCATAAGCGCAGAAACCCTTAGAAAGAATGTTGTCTATCAATTAGTGTTTTTGGTGGTCAATTGCAAGAATTTGGAGCTCTTGTGGAGGGACCAAATGAGAATATCTTCAAAAAACGATACGGGAAATTGTTGCCACTAGTGAATGATTACTATGAGGAATAGGCTTTGAGAGTGCTTCTCCAGTTCTATGATCTGCAGCTGTGATGCTTTACTTTTCAAGACTACTCGTTAGCGCCGACTCTTAAAGAGTATGCATATATTCTCGACGTAAAGATTATAGATAGTATTCTTTTTGATCAAGTACCTGAAACTCCTGACTATATGGCTATCTCTAATGCTCTTTATTTGACCCTTAATGAAGTAGAAGGTAATTGGATTAAGAAGTGTGGTACGCATGGTATTTCGCGGGATTATGTGATAAACAAAGCCAAAAGGCTGGAAAAAGAAGGGAATTGGATTGCATTCAATGCATTATTGGAGGTGTTGACTTATGGCCTAATCCTCTTACCTGTTACAGAAAAATTGGTGGATTTGGCAGCAATCTGTGTCCTTATGAATGATAGTCCAGTACCAACCATACTATATCCATTCTCTATATGGTAAGAGGGGAGATGTTGTGTGCGGCACATTTTTACTCTACAAATGGTTTATGATGCACATGCCTACAAGAGGACCATTTGTCGACATTGCTGAGTTATCTCTCTAAGCCCTGCGAATCATAGGACTCACTTCTTACGAGATTGTCTGGAACAACATGGGAATTTTGAAGGAATTCCTTACGAGTTGTGGCGAATTTTCTAATGTTCCACTAACAGGAACAAAAGGTTGTATCAACTACAATCCCATTTTTGTGCGTCGCCAGTTCGGGTTTGTGATGACGATGGACCTACTGAGCAGGAAATAAGGGAAATCATTCATTTTGGAAAAGGAGAATATGATGTTAGCTCGAAAGAGTGAAAGTCGCTTGGAAACATATTTATCAAAAAGGAAAGCAGTCCTTTGATAGAAGTGGAAGTTTGGTTCTTGATGCTTATTTGAGTTTGATTAAGAATCAGGTGAAGATGTTGTTGTTACCTTATAAGAGGGAGGAACCTTTGTATCCTCAACCGGTTTATGATCTGTTGGTTAATAATTCTTCATCTCCTGAAAGGATGATTGATCATCATTCCCATGATAAGTCATATTCTAAGAAGTCTATGCCGGAAAAATATGAGTTTGTGTCTATGGCGTGCTTCAAGAATGCCAAAGCCGAGAATATTAATTTACGAGCAAATATGGAGGACAAAGAAATTGAACTCTCTTTTGCTTTGCAAGAAAAGAAAAAACTTTTGCAGGAGATCCGGGTGAGAGACTGTTTACTAGAGAGTCGCGATTTTCTTGAGCAGTCAAAGAGGTTGAGGATCGAGAATTCTGGCGCATCTAATCATCAGGCTAATGCATTATTGAAGTGTCAACAAAGAATTGAGAGTCTCCAAATGTAAGAAACAAAGTTGAAAGAGAGTCATGACAAGAAGGTTAAAGAACTAGAAAAGCAACTCAAAGATGTCAAATTACAAGATCAAAGGCATGAAAAGTAAATGACTCGTGTGATGGAAGAAAATGCCAGACTCAAAGCTAAGATAAATGAGATGGAAAGTGCACTGGTGCCAATTACCTTGCTAGAATTCAATGAGTGTGTCAGGTTCCTTGAACAGTGATTGTATCTTAAGGCTCAGTTGCAACAGTGGACAAGTTAGGGGGAAGATCAAGGAACTGTGGAATGATGATTACTTCGTCAATAATCTTTTTATTTGATTGTTGCCTTTGTTTTTTGATGTACGAACACCACCAGTCTTGTTGGATAGGGTCTTTTACCTTTTATGAAACATCTTGGTTTTCTTTTGTTTGAACTCATTTGATCCAATATTTTATGAATGAAGGTAGCTTTTATCGTCATGTTTTTGGTTTTATTTTGTTTGTCTCTCTTGTCTTATTATTTGTTATCTGTTGATGAGTGAAAAAGCTTCGGGATACTTGGAAATGATAAAACATTTCATACATGATCATTAATTCGTGCATATAATATCATGATTGTTGGTTCCCGTAGGCTTTCTTATCTTCGATATGGGTTTTCTTTGCAGAAATTGCTACTACAAACTCACATCGTTGCAACACTCAGAGTACTTCCAAAAGACAAATGGAACAAATTCAGGCATATGTTATTGTTATGGGTGTCAAGATGGACACTCGTGTGGACCAGGTGATGGAGATTATCCAGAACATGGCCCGTCAACAGGAAAAGATGAGAGCCTTGATAGTGAGGCCTGCTGAGACTGAATAATGGGAATGAGACTTTGATTTTCAATCCTCAAGGGGTTGTTATCAAAAATCCAGCCGGTAACCCAGGTGGGAAGAATGTGAATGGTGCTCATAATTTAAATGTCAACCAAGGTGCTCAGAACTCGAATGATGGTTAAAACATGAATGGAAACCCAGGAGGCTCTCAGAATGTGGATCTGAATGCAAATACTGGTCTAAGTCTTCATAATGGTCAAGCTATGAATCTTGGTAATCCTTCTGGTAATCAAGGCATGCTTGTGGTCCAAGTTATGGGAAATAATCGACCTCCACCCATCTTACTCGGAAGCATGATGAGCAACAGTTAGTTCAACCAAGGTTTGTGTATATTCATGCTCGTCAACTTGAAGAAGATAATTACAATGACTGGATGTCTCATGCTGAGGAGCCAACCAAAGCTGACAAAAAGTTATGTATGCTTGAGGAGCGTATAAAGACGTTTGAGAATCAGGGTGCTATGGGCCTTGACATGTCTGATTTAGGTTAGATATCGGGAGTGAAGATTCCTAAAAAAATTCAAAGTTCTATACTTTTTCAAATACAAGGGCACCTATTGTCCTAGGACGTATGTCAAATCCATTTATAGGAGGATGTTTGCGTATTCTGATGATGAAAAGCTTCTTATGCACTTTTTCCAAGACAATTTAAGTGGTGGACCTCTTGAGTGGTATATGCAATTGGATGGTACTCATATTCGTACATGGAGAGAGTTGGCTAAAGCTTTTCTTCAACACTACCAATACAATACTAATATGGAACCCACAAGAATCCAACTGCAAAATTTATCTCAGAAATAGAATGAATCCTTTAAATAGTATGCTCAAGGTGGCGTGAGATGGATGCTAGGGATAAACCCCCTATGATGGAGCATGAAATGGTGGATATGTTCACTGGCACTTTACAGGGGCAATATTATACAAGGTGTAGTACTTTCGATTCATTCGCTGAAATGGTGACATATGGGGAGAGAATCAAAATCCGAATCAAGTTAGGAAAGATCCAAGACATGGTTACTTGAAATAATGCTAATGCTGGTAACACCAAGAAGTCATTTGGTGGTCACCAGAAGAAGAAGGAGAGCGAAGCGAGTATGGTCTATTCTCGTAAGGGGAAAGGTAGATACCAGGATACAGATCACCATATTATTATCGTAACAATACCAGTTACTGCACCTCAGCAGCAGACATATACGCCCATGCAGGGCTACTGGCAAAGGCCAAAGCAGCCTGCCAGAAAATTTGACACATTTCCTATGCCCTATGCAGAATTGTTACCTCAGTTACTATAGTCGAAGTTGGTTGAGAAGCGTAAAATGCAGATTAATCCAGAAAAGCTACCGCTAAATTTCAATGCTAATGCTAAATATGAGTTTCATTCTGGAGTACAGGGGCATAGCATTGAGAACTGCATGGCGTTCAAGCACAAGGTGCAAGACCTATTGGACTCTCAGGCTATTAATTTTGGACCAGCACCTAATATTACTAGTCAGCCTTTGCCACCTCATGGAAATGCAACTGTCAGTTTCATTATTGAAGATGAAGGCTTGAGTCTTCTTATGGATGTGAATCAGTTGATTACACCCCTCTCATTCGTGAAAGAGCAGTTATCACAGAAGGGTGTGTCTTCGGGATGTGGGTTTGATTGTGAAGATTGTTAGGTACAACCTGAGGGTTGCCAGTGCTTGAAGGATGCAGTCTAGGATTTAATTACCAATAGAGTTCTACAGTTTGACCATACAGTTACTAAGACTAAAGTTTTTGAGGATTAGGTTGATATGATAACTATTCTTGTCAAAGAAAAGACCATTCAAGTACCTGTTACGATTCTAGCTCCTATCGGGAAGTCACCTATAACCATCATTATACCCGAGCCAGTACCATATGCCAGCGACAAAGAAATTCCTAGGCACTACGGTTGTGAATGTTATCAATAAGGGCAGAAACTTGCTACTCAGAAGTCTGAAGATGGCATGTTTGAAGAAGAGAAGTCTGAGATTCATGACATCATGAGTGAAAGTAGAATTACCCGTAGTGGTCAGATTTTCTCTCCACCAGAACAACCCAAAAGTAGTGCAGATGCCACGACTAAGGCTAAAGGCAAGCAGATTATGGGTAGTGGCAAAAAACTGGGGCATGATCCTTCAGTTGCTATTCTGGATGCCAAGATGGCTAAAGATGTGACTGAATTGATGAGGTACATAAAGAAAAGTAACTACACGATTATTGATCAATTGAGCCAGACACCTGCTTAGATTTTGATTCTTGCTTTGCTCGGGGATTCAGAAGCCCATAGAAATGCGTTGATGAAACTGTTGGGAATTTCTTTTGTTCCTCAGGAGATCTCAGTGAATAAATTTGAAGGGATTGTGAATAGTATTTCTGCGAGTAATGGACTCGGATTTACAGTTTTTGATTTACCCCCTGAGGGGAGGAAGCATAATAAGGCATTGCATATCTCCATGGATATCTTAATTTTTTGCCTAAGTCTGCTCTTATGAAACTTGATTATGAAGGGGTCGTGTTAAGGACTAGTGACTTGATTGTCAAGGCATTTGATGGCTCTAAAAGGACTGTGTTTAGGGAGGTTGATTTGCATATTAAGATAGGTCCCCAAATTTTTGATGCAACATTCTTCATTATGGACATTAATCCTTCTTATTGTTGTTTGATTGGCCGTCCATGGATTCATGGGGCCGGTGTCGTTACTTCCACTCTGCATCAAATGTTGAAGTTCTTATTGAATGAAAAGGTGGTCACCATTTGTGGTGAGGAATATTATATTGTCAGTCACTTGAGTTCCTTTCGCTATATTGAGGTGGAAGGTGAAATACATGAGACTCTGTGTCAAGCTTTTGAAACTGTGCAGGTTATCAGAACTCCTCATCAGGAATTTAAGAAGTCAGAGGTCTCCATGTCATCTTAGTGTCAACCCCAAGAAGTTGTTCAATCTGGTCATCCTGAAGATTGGGGAAAAGTGTTGAATCTTCCCACACAGACAAACAAGAAAGGCTTAGGTTTCGTAGCTAGTCGAAGTGTGTCAACTACTACTCCTCTCAGGGTTCAAGGTGTTCCTCCACCAATTCAGTTTATCAGTGGTGGTGTTATACATGAGGAAGCTCATGCTATGGGCGAGGAAGGTGATAGTGATTACGAAATGGACAAGTGGGTTTGTCCTACTGTTCCGGGTAAAGAGCTTGCTAATTGGTTTTCCGAAGACGTTATCAAAGTCACCCGTTATGAAGAGTAATTTTATTTTATTTTTCATCATGCAATTATTTCTACGTTATGCCCAAGACGTAGTGGACATGCTGTAGGGCCATGATGTTTTTCATTTCAAATTTATCATTAATAAAGGACGTCTTTTTGCATTCGAATAATTTGTTCCTTATCTTTCTCTTTTTAAAATTTTTGGCAATGTGACTTTTATTTTTATTTTTTAATCTGAAACTAAAATAAATAAAAAACCAATCATGCGGATTTTGTTCCCCATTAATCTTGGATTATGTCAGGAACGATTCTATTACGGCTCATTATGACTTTGAAAGTCCAATTTATCAAGTTGATGAAGAAGCTGAAGAAGATTGTGAACTTCCTGAAGAGCTATCTAGATTATTGAGGAAAGAAGAAAAGGTTATTATTTCGTGCCAAGAGATTGTTGAAGTGATTAACTTGGGTACCAAAGAGTTCCGAAGAGAAGTCAAGATTGAGGCTGCTTTAAAAGACAATGTCAAGCGAAGATTGACTGAAATGCTTCGTGAGTATGTGGATATCTTTGCTTAGTCTTATGAAGACATGCATGGGCTGGATACAGATATTGTTGTGCACAAACTGCCTCTTAGAGAATAATGTCCTCCTGTTAAATAAAAGCTTCAAAGAACTCATCCTGAGATGTCTAAGAAGATCAAAGAGGAGGTTAAGAAACAATTTGATGCGGGTTTTTTAAAAGTAACCTCTTACCCGCCATGGATTGCGAATATTGTGCTAGTGCCTAAGAAGGATGGTAAGGTTAGAATGTGTGTGGACTATAGAGACTTGAATAGAGAAAGCCCTAAAGATGATTTTCGGCTCCCGCACATTTATATTCTGGTTGACAATAGTGCTCAAGCTAAAGTGTTTTCATTCATGGATGGTTTTTTTGGCTACAATCAGATTAAGATGGGACCGAAAGACATGGAGAAGACAACTTTGGTTACACCTTGGGGAACATTTTGCTAAAAAGTGATGCCCTTTGGTTTGAAGAATGCATGGGAAACATATCAGCATGCAATGGTCGCTCTCTTTCATGATATGTTGCATAAGGAGATTGGAGTATATGTTGATGATATGATTGCCAATTCCCAGACAGAAGAGGAACATCTTGTCCACTTGTTGAAATTGTTTGAAAGGTTAAGGAAGTTCAGGCTGAGGCTGAATCCAAACAAATGAACCTTCAGGGTGAGATCAGGGAAATGGTTAGGCTTTATCATAAGTGAAAGAGGAATTGAATTTGATCCTAGGAAGATAAAGCTATACAAGAAATGCATGTTCCGAAAAAATAAAAAGAGGTTCCTGGTTTTCTCGGGAGATTGAACTACATTATTAGATTCATCTCTCATCTTACAGCCACTTGTGAACGATTTTTCAAATTGTTGAAAAAAGATTAGACGGTCAGGTGGAATGACAGTTGTCAAGCGGAATTTTACAAAATAAAAGAGTATTTGCTATAACCTCCAATTCCCTCGCCTCCGATGGAAGGAAGGCCCTTGATAATGTATCTGACAGTGTTAGAAAATTCCATGGGTTGCATGCTCGGTCAACACGAAGAGACGGGTAGAAAGGAACATGCCATCTACTACTTGAGTAAGAAATTCAATGATTGCGAGTCGAGATATTCATTGCTAGAAAAGACCTGTTGTGCACTCGCGTGGGCAGCAAGACGTCTCAGATAGTATATGATGACTCATACTACTCTCTTGATATCCAAGATGGATCCAATCACATACGTCTTTGAAAAGCCAACTCTCACGGGAAGGGTAGACCGTTGGAAGATGATTTTGATGGAATATGATATCCAATATACTACCCAAAAAGCCATTAAGGGTAGTGTATTGGTCGATCATCTTACTCACCAGCCTATGAAAGATGATTATCATCCGATGAAGTTTGAGTTTCCAGATGAAGACATCATATATATACAGGATTATAATATTCCTGGCCCAGAGGAAGGACCGAACCAGGATCACAATGGACGATTGTGTTCTATGGTGCTTCCAACGCATTAGGTAATGGTGTCGGTGCTGTGATTACTTCTTCTGAAGGTTTCCATACTCCTCTCACTTATAGAATTTTCTTTGACTGCACCAACAATATGGCCGAGTATGAAGCTTGCATCTTTGGGTTAGAAACTGCTATTTATTTACGAATCAAGATCTTAAAAGTATATGGGGATTCGGCTCTTGCTATTAATCAGATCAACAGAGATTGGGAAACTCGCCACCCGAATTTGATTTCGTATCGTGAGCACGTGTTGAAGCTGACCCCATATTTTGATGAGATTACTTTCAATCATATTCCAAGGGAAGAGAACAACTTAGGAGATGCCTTGGCTACTCTGTCATCCATGTTTAAAGTCAGATGGGAAAATGAAGCCCCCTCTATCACCATTTTGAGGTTGGATGAGCCAGCGTTTTGTTATGAAGTAGAATGTTGTTGATGAGAAACCATGGTTTTACAATATCAAGAGATATCTTGAAACAAAAGAATATCTAGAGGATGCTTCTATCACCGATAAGAAGACTCTGCAAAAGTATGCAGCCAAGTTTTTCCTCAATGGGGATGTTTTGTATAAGAGAAACTATGGTTCTATTTTGCTTAGATGTGTGGATAGACACGAAGCAAATAAGATCATAGAAGAGATTCACGAAGGTTCCTTTGGAACGCATTCCAGGGAAATACTATGGCCAAGAAAATCTTGAGAGCAAGTTACCATTGGTCAACAATGGAAAACGATTGCTACAATTATTCCATAATCTGTTTCAAGTGTCAGATCTATGTAGATAAGATGTATGTGCTGCCCAACCCTCTGAATGTCCTGACTTCTTCTTGGCCCTTCGAAATGTGGGGTATTGATATGATTGGCCGGATTGAGCTGACTGCTTCCAACGGGCACTGCTTCATTCTAGTGGCCATTGACTACTTCACTAAGTGGGTCAAAGCAGCATCTTATGCCAACGTCACTAAGAAAGTGGTTGCTCGCTTCATCAAGCATAATATCATTTGTCGATACGGGGTTCCCGAGAAGGTTATAACCGACAACGGGTCGAATATCAACAATAAGATGATGAAATATCTGTGTGAAATCTTCAAGGTAAAGCATCGCAATTCTTCTCCTTACTGTCCTAAGATGAATGGTGCGGTTGAGGCAACTAACAAGAATATTAAGAAGATTGTGCAGAAGATAGTTGTCACTTATAAGTACTGGCATGAGATGTTTCCAATTTCTTTACATGGTTATCGTACTTCAGTGTAAACTTCAACCGGGGCAACCCATTTTCTCTAGTATATGGCATGGAAGTAGTCTTATCTGTGTAAATGGAAATTCCTTCTTTAAGGATAATGACAGATGTACAGTTGGATGAGGCCCAATGGGTTCAGAATAAATTTGATTATTTGAATCTCATTGACAAGAAGAGATTGGCGGTTATTTGCCACAGGCAGTTATATCAGAGGAGGATGAAGAAAGCTTTCCACAAGAAGGTAAGTCCACAGATTTTTCAAGCTGGTGATCTTATGCTAAAGAGGATCTTTCCTCCCAACAATACAGATGCTAGGGGTAAATGGGCTCCTAATTATGAAGGACCATATGTTGTAAAGAAATTTTTTTCAGGAGGATCTATAATGCTCGTAACTATGGATGGGCAGGATTTCCCTCATCCCGTCAATGTAGACGTAGTGAAAAAGTTTCCATCCCCTACGAAAATCTCCTCAGTAGAAGTTATCTTCATCAAGAAATTCTATGCGAGAAAGTTTCCATCCCCAACGAAGCTCTCCTCTTTCTAACAGAAGATAGAGAATTTGTTCCCCAGGAAGTTAGCAATTTGATCAGAATTCAATACTTTCTATGAACTGCAATTTATTTTTGTAGTATTTCTCTCCAAGAAGTTACTTCCCCGGTGATATTAATCTTCAGAGTTCAGTGGTTCTGAATCTCGTTTTCCCATTGAAGTTTAGAGGGATATTTCTCTACAGAAGTTCTAATGTGTAAATATAATCATTCAGAAGTTCCTGGTCTTCTCAGCAGCCGATTATTAATGTGCTTTCCCCAGTGCATTACTAAACATGCATCATTACATTGCATTTACCAAAACACGTAGCATTTCCATTGCATGGAAAATTATGCTATATATAAAAAACTCAAACATGCATTAAGGAATAATCCAATTGTATTTACTTGCAGTAACCAGATCTTTATGTGCTCAGTTTTGAATTATCTGCACAGCAAGCCTAGGGTGATCCTATTTTGTTTCCCCAGCGGAGTCTGTTTGATTTACCACCAGTCGGGCCTTTGGTATCTTCCATTTCTCCAATATTTGAGTATCCATACTTGGTGTGTGGTAATTCAGATGATTGCCACTCTTGAAGAATTACACCCCACCTTTATCTTGAGATATAATGTAGTTCTTGTGCTTTTGCAAACATCAATACCCTCTCAAAAGCCCAATGTGTTTTGGCAATCCTTGATAAAGATTCCCCTTTGGCTGGTCTGTTTTCACTGTAAGTTCACCTTTGATCAATGTTCTTTCCCTAAGAATCTACCTTCAGCATATTATTCCTTAATAAAGATTCCTCTTCGGCTGGTTTCTTTATCCTTAAATCCACCTTCGTCTGGTACCTTTTGTTAAGACTCCCCTTTGGCTGGTCTCTTTTCATTGTATGTTCGCCTTTGATCGACGTTCTTTCCCTAGGAATCTACCTTTGGCTTAGTATTCCTTGATAAATATTCCCCTTTGGCTTAGTATTCCTTGATAAATATTCCCCTTCGGCTAGTATCTTTATCCTTAAATCCACCTCCGCCGGTACCTTTTCTTAAAAGTCCTCTTCAGTTGATCTCTTTTCATTGTAAGTTAGCCTTGATCGATATCTTTTCCTCAGGAATCTACCTTCGGCATAATATTCCTCGATAAAGATTCCCATGCGGCTGGTTTCTTTATCTTGAAGTCCACCTTAGGCTGGCACCCCTTAAATCCACCTTCGATTGATACTTTTTGTTAAGTGTCTTCTTCGGTTGGTCTCTTTACTTTTATATGTCTTCCCTGGGCCTGACATGCATCTCCTGATAATAGAAAATAAAAATAAAACCCGATTGGTTTCAGAGTGCAAATTTTACAGTTCTATTAAGTATTCAATCCTCTACCACCTTGATTGTTTGAAAGGCATCTGCCAATCCCACCCTCTGGTTAAAGAAGAATTAATAGGGGCAGTTGTTGTACCTCAAAAGTTTCCATCTTACTTGTAAACAAAATAACTTATGCTTCCTCATCATATTCATCATTTACATTGCATTAATTCAATGACATGGGATCAAGGGTTTTGGCTGGGTGAGTGTACACTACTCAAGAGAAGAAATTTTATCTTCAAGGGTTGAGCATCTGAAGTCTCTCCATCATAAACATCATCCCAAGTCACAAGATATATGAGTTCAAGAGTTCTTCAAGATATCTCAGTTGGATTAGGGTTTTGAGCTATGGTGATGCGAACTAGATTTTTTGACCAATGGCGTGATTTAATTGATTTTTCAAGCGTAAGATGATCTCATGGTTTACCACCCGTCTTAAAGCATATGTATGTGGTTTATTAATCTTCACATCTTGTTAGAAAATCGAGATTGATTAAATAAGAAGAGATTAAAATGTGTATGGGCAAAAGTCAACAAAAAGTCAAAGGTTGACTAATGGGATTTTTGGTCAAGATTATTGTCAAAAGTCAAAATATGAGAAGAGGTGATCATTTGTTGAGAAAATTCGAAAGGATCGTTCAAAATTGAGATTTCTTGCATTTTAAGTAATCTTGGACTTAGAAATTTTTCTAAGTTTTATGAACATTTGTGTTCATCAAGCCATGTTGTCAACTCTCTATCTCCCTCATCCATGGTAAGAAATTTGCAAATTCATGCTCACTTGAAAGAGGAAATTTCGTACTCCATTTTTGTCCTTCAGGACTTATCTCCAAATAGTACTTAGATTTTGAGTTATGAGGTTTGAAAGAGGAGTGTTCATAAGAAATTGAATGTGACACTTAGTGAAATTTTGGGTGATTGTTGATATGGTCAAGCAGTTAACTTTGAATGCATTTCATGTGTGATTTCAAGCCTTGTTTCAAGACATGTTCAACTGCAAAGTTGTTCGTCTCACTACAATCTACATACTTGAAGAAGGAATCAAATTCATTTGGGCATTGGATCAAAAGTTATAAGTGGATGACGTTGCTATCTCAAGTTAGAATCACTTCAAGTAATTCCAGAATTTTAAGTGTTTTTAATGTGATCAAATAGTTGGCTTTGAGCTACATTTCCACATGATTCCAAGCTTTATTTCAAGAATTGTTCAACTGCAAAGTTGTCCATCTCACTACATTCTACAGTTTTATGGAAGAAATCGAAGTCGTTCGAGCCTTGGATCAAAAGTTATGGTGAGACAAAGTGGAGAACTCATTAAAACTCAGATTAAAAACACTTAGTTAATATTGGAATTTTCAAAGTATTCAATTGGTAACATTTGGATGCTAAATACTCATTGATCAAGGCTTCGTTTCAAATCGGGCCCAACTGTAACAGTGTTCATCTCATTTCTAGCTACAAGTTTGAAGAAGAGAGTAATCTGAAATCATGCATTGATTAAAAGATATGAGGTCATGAAGTAGGGCCTTCAAGGTGTTTGATTAAATGACACTTAGCAGAAATCAGGAAAGTTGCTCAGATGGCCGAGACATGACTTGAGTGAGTATTTGCATAGTGATATGGGTTCCTATTCTTAATTCTTCCAATAACAAACTCACTTTATCAAATGTATTCTTCTCCATGGTACTAAATTGTCTCATTTGATCCACTATTGAGAAAATTATAAACTCAGAAGGATGGCTGCATGGGCACAAGTTCGGTATCATACTTGGCTAGATTTTTACGTCACGCCATACATTTTGGTTGTAGTACACGCAGGTGAGAGTTTTACTCGACTTAGCCAAACAAATACTCTTTCATGCATACAGTTTTGAAAGACATGCTTGAAATAAAAGATGCCACCAATGAACACCTCATGCTGCGAGTCTTCATAAAAAAAAATCAATTACAAGTCAGTTATAAAAGCTGTAGCGGTAACAACCTCTCTCTCCTTAACTATAACAAATTCTCGCTTTCTCTCTCAAAGCAGCTCAACAAAAACTTCCTCTCTCTCATTTCCTTAACAGCAACAAACTTCCTCTCTCTCACTTCCATTTCTTCAACAACCTCACTCTTTCCCCCGTTCATCCATCATCACCTTTAAATCTCACTTTCATCTTGCACCGCCGCAACAAACTCTACTCACTCTCTTTCTCAATGCCTCTGTGAATCTCCCTCTCAATTCTCTGAGCTCAGAACCTTGTTCAGATGCTCCTTTGCTTTCTTCTTCTTCAGAGAACAAGAAGAATCTCTCTCCTCACGCCATAATCCATTAAAGTACGTTCTGTCGTGGTTCTAATCTGGTTCTCTATCAAAGATTCAAGTGTTGCACTGAGTTTATTTCTCAAGATCTTGATGATTTTTGGCCTTTATCTCCAACATCAAGAAGAAAGGCACGCAACTGTAGAGTTTTCTTTCACTTTTATGAATCGACAAACGAGTGAGTCACTCGGATCCTTAACTCATCATGTTAGGTTTTTCGTGATGTAGAAGCATACATTGCATCTGTGTGCTCTAAATGAACATAGGCTAGTGTTAGACGCAAAAATTGGCTATAGCTTCTTGATATGAAAATCGCTTGACACTCTATGCTTGTTTCGTTTTGAATGATAACGTAAGATCTAAAAATTTCTAAAACAAGATTAAGTATCAACACGAGAACTCGAGTCTGGTAGTGTAAGTTTCATCCAACTCCATTGAGGTTTTCTCGTTTCGACCATCGTTCGTATCAGAGAAGACGACCTAAAATCGTGTTCGGTGTCGCTGTTAGTCAGACAGTCCTTCTTTTGTCCTAGACGTGCCTGCTTCCTGTTGGCACATGTTATTTGCTTTCAACCAATCAGAATGCTTTTTATCCTATTTGATTACATTTCTATTATAAATCTATAAAAATGATAGTCCCTGGAAATTACCACAACACCACAGCTGAAAAAATCCATTGTTGGTCTATTGTATTTGGGTAAAATTGGAAACTCCAAAATATCTTGCACCACATTGATTTGAATCTGATGTGGCACTCCCACAATTTTTCACCATATTTTCAATTTTTTTTTCAAATAAATCCCACATATTATACTGTTTTTTAAAATAAAGAACCAATTCAATTTATTGTGCAGGTAGCGTGAGAAACCCAACCATGGGGAATACCAATTCATTATTCCTTGCCATTCATTGTGCCTCTCTTCCTCTTCCCCATGCCAAACCATTATGCCTCTCTTAATCAGAATTCAAATTCAAATGGAACACCAAAAGTTTTTCACTCTTCCTTCAATCCTTCCCCAATGTGTACTTATGTATAACCTCCATTGCTTAACACCTTCCAGTCGTTTTCATTCATGCAAGCCATTGCTACAGACGTCCCTTTCGTTTTCATTCACGCAAGGCTCTCTGCGCTGTTACGAATCGCTGCGTGACGATGGCGCGCCCAATCGAGTATATCAGTAGCATTGACGATTCAAAGGATTTGTGGAAGGTTGCTGTTAGATGTAAGCATCTGTGGTCTGTTACCAGTTCTCAGAATAGAGAGCACTTAGAGCTTATTCTGTTTGATTCAAAGGTATAATACAATCTAAACGTTTCTGCTTTGCCATTCTGATTTTGTTGTAACAGTACTGGTATATGATACTGATTTCAAGATGTTTGTATTTTCACAGTTGGATTTGATTCAAGCCATTGTGCCATCTTATTTGGTATCAAAATTCAAAACACAGCTTGAACTTGGTTGTTCCTACATAATGCAGAATTTCAAAGTTTCCAGCAATGATTTCTCCTTCAAATCCACTGATCATAAGTTCAAATTGATTTTCTGTGATTCAACTTCCGTCAAAAAGGTCCAACTTGCTGACATACCTCTGAACCACCTCAAGTTAATTGGAATAAATGCTATTATTGAGGGTAAATACAGAACGAATTTGTTATATGGTGAGTTACATTTTTACTGTTATAATAGAACACATTGTATTGTGACTTCTCCGTTATACATAACTGTCTGTGGTGAACTTTTGTGCAGATATAATTGGTGGGGTTACTGAAATATCCCAAGCCCAGATAATTCCTGATAACAACAAAAGCAAGGTTGTGTTTTCATTAACTGATCTGAGGTAGGTGTTTCATTTTGTTTGTTAACATTGATGCTGATAAATATAAAAGTCTAACATGTTCATGTTGTTTGTTTTGTAATTCCTGTCAATCAGCAAACATCATGTGCAATGTACTCTTTGGGGTAAATTAGATGTGCAACTGAATGAGTATTATACGACTCATAAGGCTGATGGTAGTATTGTTCTCCTACTTATGAATGCAAGGATCAAGGAACCTCAAGGTATGCTATGTGACTATTTCTTATTATATCCAATTATTATATCCAACTTTAAGTGTTGTCATTTATAAATATCTCAATTTTCAGGAAATTATCCTTTAAATGTATCAAATGTTTGGAACGGCACAAAACTGCTCATCAATGATTTGTCTATTGAGGAGGTTAAAAACCTTAAAGAGAAGTAAGTGATTTTATTATGAAGTTATGAATTAGCAACCTATGATTACTAACAGCCTGTTTTCATTCTGATCTATGTACATCAGACTTAAAGATGATCTGCCGACGCTCTCATCCTCGAGCATGCAAATGGAAACCACAAATACCTCTGTTTTTTCTGATTTGGACAAATTTGTATGGAAAGCTGAAGTGTTGAGTCTGTCTGATATTGCATATCTGCAGACTGTAAGTTGCTCTTTAATACATGACTGTCTTAGATTGAGGAATTACACAGACTGGGTTCTAATCCATTTTTTGAAACATCATCCCATCTTTCTGTTTCAGGAAACTACATGTGTGACTGTTGCGACTCTGGAGAAGTTTGAATGTGGGCAGTCAGGATGGTATTATGATGGATGTAGTGAATGTACCAAAAGTGTGACTTTGAAGGATGGAAAATTCATGTGTTATTCCAAACACATCAGTTCTGAGCCAGTCCCAAGGTAACTTCTAAGTATTGCATATCAATGATTATCATCATATAACCAAACGCTTCATTACTGACAATTTCTTATTTTGATCATGCATGGTACAGATTTAAGCTTGAAGTGCTTGCCTCCGATGGAAAGTTAAAATACAAGTTCGTATTTTGGGATGTAGATTGTGTAAAGTTGATTGGGAAGTCCGCCCTTCAGATGAAGTTGGATTTGATGGAGGTATTTTCCATTTGGCTAATATGTAAGTTAGATAATTACCACATAAATAACATATATTGTTTTAATCATTTAGACTGGAGATTTTGATCCCCTTGAATTCCCTTATGAACTTGATGTGATGCTGAAGAAGGAGTTGGCTATAAGAGCAGTGTTTCAACCAAACAAGGCCAGTCTTTCTGTAATCGGATTTAAGGCAGATGAAGTGCTACGTACCAAAATAAAGGAGAGGTTTAAATGTGAAGAGGTACTGTTGTACTCATGTTTTACTGTTGTTAAAATCAGTATCATGTGCATTGAATTTTTTTAACAATTGTTTAAAACTTGCAGCACACTTCAAAGATTGTCGTCTCAACAGATGACACTCGGGATGATATGCATACAACATCGGTATGTTTTAAATAGGAACGACCTATTACTCTTGCCATCACATTTTGAACAATTGTCTAACGTTTATTTCTTGCGTTTTTTAACTTGCAGTGTACTCCGACCATCAGCACCTCGGAAAAACAGTCTCATGATGATCCACAAACAGTTTCAGTGCGTCTTTTTTTAGCTTTCAACATTAACAAATTAGCCTATTAAACAATGTCTTACTTCCTTTTTTATGCTACTGATTTTATAATGACTCTTTAATGGCAGGATCTGTTATCAATCACTGCAGATTATGACCCTTCAGTTGCCAACTCTGCACTTACACCGTCAAAAAGATCTATTCTTGAGACAGTTGAAGAACTCGACAGTGCCCAACTATCGTCCACCAAGATAATAAGGGACATCAAGCTGGAGAAATGATGCAGTCAATTATCGTCGACGATTTATTTTTACTTTAAGCTGTTTTGGACAACATTGCACACCTTATTTTGATTGATGTAATGAAATATTTCTAGTTTACATTTTGTTTATTCTGGTTTATGAGGATTTGATTTGTCATTCTTGCTTTTTGTTTGATCCTTTTGACATTGTATATGAAAGAATGATATGATTTTAGTCATTTAAGCTGCAAAAAACTATGTATAATTTACACTGCAAAAAGCAATATGATGTTGGTAATTCCTTATTTTGTTTAATATAATAAACTTATTCTGTTTAATATAACAAGTTTCTCTTGCATGGCAGGAGGTTGTACAACATCAGCAGCATCAGTAGTGTTGTTCTCCTCGCTGCATTAACAAACACGATTATTTAAACTACTAATTTGCAAAGTCAAATATTCAAATGTATATATGTAACCTAAAAGCCCTTGCCGGTCCAACACATCGCCCGCTGATTCCATTGCTTCATCAGTGGAATTCTGTTCAGGCTCATCGTCTGATATGTCAACAAGCCATCCCTCCTCTCTGGCTATTTCAAAGTACTTTTCCACTGATAGACAACTTCTCACCTTTCCTGTTCTCAGTTCGTACGATTCCTCTCTTTCGACATACTCATAGTATTTGTCCATAAGTTCAGCACGTGTAAAATTTATGCAACTCCTGCTGCTTAATAAAAAAAACAACAAACATCATGCATTCAGTTTTTTGTTTTTTTCACTATCAATATGAAAATACACTCATTCCAGAATACTGTTTTACCTTGAAGAACTTTCAGCTTCCTCTTTCCTCCTCTTAGCCTCTACATGCAACTTTCTCCATTCTTCTGCTCTGTCCCGCTTATCCTCTGATTGCTTCCAAACCTTTTGGATAGCCAGATTTTTCCATTTAGGATTAGGAGTCGTGGTTGTGTGACTTCTACCAACGAATCCCCTACATATAAATTCATTCATGCCCATCATGCACACAGACATCTTTGTATAAACCCTAAATAATCTCATTGCAAGTTTAGAAACATGTGTGTCAAAACGGAAGAACTTACCCGCGGGAACACCAATGTAGATACTCTTTCTTCATCGTATTGGTTGGCCGGCGCTGTCTGGAGCAAAACGCTGTTTCAAAGGTGTACCGTCTTCTTGGAATGTTGTTTCTGATGGAAAACCGAAGAGACAGGGAGATGGAGTAAAGCCGACGTTAGACAATAACTTTTGTTGGCCCAACAAGCAAGCATTAGTTACATAAGACACTATACATGACATGTAGAATACGAACAGTTTCTGATCATTCCATTTTATATCCCTTGGAAAATGTATATTTTTGGAAGCACTTTTAATTTTACACATTTACATCAAACCATGGTTACATGTTACAAACAAAAATAAAATGATGATAGTATAGAATACAATAGGAATAACCTTTGGTTTCCAATGGCAATTTTGTGTTTCCAACATAACAGTATTTAATGTCATATTATAATATTTGGTGTTCTAATAATTGTTTAAAGTTTGGCCAACATATGGTATTGATGTGACATTAACTTTTTTAACCTCTACCCATAATTGTTAAGCTTTGGTAGCATATACTGTAATGATGAAACACAATTAATGTTATATAGCAACTTCACTGATGCAATGCACTGTACCCTATCTCATATCCAATGTACAAATAGAGTATCTGAGTACACTTAAAAATTAGAATACAAATGTTATGAACTGCAAAACCAAACAATTCCATATAGGTTTGTTACTCTTACATTCATTATGTTATACTTATGAAGAGTTGTAAGTTATCAACCATATTCTCTTTCAACTATGAACAACCATTTTGTAGATAGGAAATACTCTGCATCACTTGCAAGACAAAAGAGGAAGCATGTTCTTGATAAAAGAAGATTTAAGAAGAATAGAGTTAATGAAAATTCAACTGAGCACAACCATGACCTAAATAATTCAAGTTATGTAAGCAGACATCATACAAGACAGCCACTGTCTGATATCAGTTCTGTTTTTGTCAATGGCCATGGAGATGTTTCTGCACGAACAGAGTGCGTAATGCTTAATTCCCAACAAAGGAGAAGGAGTGTTGGTTTTAACCAGTGCACAACCCCAACACCTGCATCTTACCCCAGCTTCTCATGCATTTCTACTGATACAATTTCTCCCAAACAAATTTCTGCTTCAGCACGTCAAAGAAGGAGGTCAATAATGAAGCGTAAGAGTCCCCAAAACAATAGCCATCGTGGTCATCTGCAGATCAAACTCGCTGATAGAATGCCCTTTTGTTCCCCTTTACCGTTTGATGCTAACACACCTCTGAGTGGAGTTACCTCCTCATCAAGTATTAAATGCAAAAATAATTCATATGGACTACCGACTTCCTATGCATCTTCATCCAACAAACATCTTGATCCAAATCTAATTCGTTCAACGACTGCGAATCTATTAAAAACCTTTTCAAGTGTTACAGAAACGACGTCAACTTCCCTTAATACCAATCTGTTCAGAAGTGCTGACTCAGTGAACCCAGTTCAACAATCAGTTGCAGACTATTCATCCGATGAATCTTTAACCGATAGTTCGTGTGAATTCATAAATGAAGATCCGGATTATGATACAAGTTCAAGTCTGGACAACGACGAAGATCATTCTGCAAATGTCCCAACAATTGATTGCACAAATGCTGGTATGTATTGCTGGAATTATTATTATTAGCAAACCATAACTTAAATTCACTGTCATGCAGTTTGGTGTCTATGAATATACTGATGTGTATAAGATATATGATGTTTCGTTCTATCTGATAAATACAGGATATTCAGATATTGGTGATCCTTCCATTGAATGCACTCAGTGTGGAGCACAAATGTGGTATCAGGAGAAGGTTGTCAAGAGAAAACATAGTGCAATGCCTAAGTTCCAATTATGTTGTGGAAAGGGTAAAGTTGTGTTTCCACTTCTGAGAACACCACCACCGTTTCTTAAACATCTTCTGTCGAATGAAAACGATGTACTATGTAGAAATTATCAGCAGAATTACAGACTGTACAACATAATGTTTGCATTTACGTCTCCTGGAATGAAAATTGACAATAGATTCAATAATGGAAATGGACCACCTAACATGAGAATTCAAGGGCAGGCTTGCCATAGAATTGGTAGCATGATGCCTGTGCATGGCGAAAAACCGAAATTCGCTCAGCTTTATATATACGACACTGACAATGAGATTCATCATAGGATGCAAGGAATAGGGTTATGTTTCTTAAGCCAACTGAGATGCCTACTTTATATTACCTTTGTTATTATCGTGCATGACATGTGTCTAATTTTTTAATGCAACAACAACCAGAATATTATTGAAGAAACTGTTAGCCAAATACAGAACATGCTTGACGAATTCAACACACATGCTAAATATTTTAGAATGGCATCAGCTAGACTAAAGGATTGTCCTGTACCTGACCTCAAGTTGAAGTTAATATCTGATAGATTAAAGGACGGACGAATTTACAACCAACCCACCGTGTCTGAGGTTGCAGCCCTCATTGTTGGTGATGTTGATACAGGCTCAAAAAGGGATATTATCCTTGAAAGACAAAGCGGTAGACTAAAATGAATAAGTGAGTTTCATCCGAGCTATCTTGCATTACAATATCCACTTCTGTTTCCGTACGGGGAAGATGGATTTAGACTTGGTGTTCTACACAGAGAGACAGTTCCCAAAAAAAGAAGGAAAGATGAACAAACTTACTATTAGAGAATGGCTGGCCTTTCGCATTCAGACCAGACAACGTGAAGCTCACACACTGCTCAGGTCAAGGAGATTGTTTCAGCAATTTTTGGTTGATGGATTCACTATGATGGAGTCACAGCGACTCAATTACATACGTAAGCATAAAAAAAAATTACGAGTATCCAAATACTCCAATTTGTCAGGAGTACACCAACAATCTTCAAATGAAGGAGCCCACAAAGGCAAAAGAGTGGTGTTGCCGTCAACATACGTTGGAAGTCGCAGATACATGGAACAATTATACTTTGATGGAATGGCAATTTGTAGTCAAATTGGATTTCCCGATCTATTCATTACCTTTACTTGCAATCCATGTTGGCCAGAGATTCAGAGGTTACTTAACAACATGAATTTACAACCTCAAGATCGTCCTGATATAATCTCAAGGGTTTTTAAAATGAAGTTTGACGAATTACTGTATGATATAACAAAGAAGCGTGTCTTGGGCAGAGTTGTTGCATGTGAGCCACATGAAATTAAATATGTAATACTTAATTCTTCTCTATTCTATACCAATGATTTTAAATTAATGTTTTACTGTATTTTAATTTCTTCCAGATATATACACCATTGAGTTCCAAAAGAGAGGTTTTCCCCATGCACACATTTTACTTTTCATGCATCACCAGAACAAATTTCCCACTCCGGATGACATCAACAACATTATTTCAGCAGAAATACCGGCAGAAACGGATGATAAACAATTAAATCATTTGGTAAAGACACATATGATTCATGGTCCATGTGGGTTGGCTAACAGATCTTCCCCTTGCATGAAAAATGCTAAATGCTCTAAATTCTTTCCCAAAAATTGGCAGCCTCAAACCATTGTGGATCAAGATGGCTATCCCGTCTATAGGAGAAGGGATACTGGCATTACTGTTCTGAAAAAAAGTATTGTTCTTGATAATAGGTATGTAGTTCCTTATAATGCATATCTTCTAAAGAAATATCAGGCGCACATTAATATGGAATGGTGTAACCAAGGTACTTCTGTCAAGTACTTATTCAAGTATATTAACAAAGGTTACGATAGAATAACTGCAGCGGTTGTTCGGACCGAATCAGACGGAAGTTCATTTGGTACAGATGTTGATGAAATCAAACAGTACCTTGATTGCAGGTACGTTTCCCCGAGTGAGGCGTGTTGGAGGATTTTTTCATATCCTATCCATGGTAGATCTCCTTCTGTCGAAAGGTTGTATTTTCATCTGGAAGGCGAAAATCCGGTTTACTACACTGACTATGATTTCATAGACAATGTTCTTGAAAAACCAACTGTAAAGGAATCAATGTTTACAGCTTGGATGGAGTCAAACAAAAAATACGAAGATGCAAAGACTTTAACATACACTGTGTTTCTTTCCAAGTTCGTTTACGATAAAAGGTACCGTTTATGGAGACCTCGAAAAAGAGGTCGTACGATTGGCCGATTAATTTGGGTTCCTCCAAGCACTGGTGAGCTCTATTACCTTAGAATGATGTTGACGGTTGTCAAGGGACCGACTTGCTATGATGATATAAAAAAGGTTGGTGGAGTAGTCCGCGACAGTTTTAGAGATGCATGCTTTGAGATGGGATTTCTTAACGACGACAAAGAATATGTTGCAGCCATAAATGAGGCCAAAGATTGGGGTTCCGGTAATTTTTTAAGGAAGCTATTTGTCACGATGTTGTTGTCTGGTACTGTTAATCGACCGCGACATGTTTGGCAACAGACTTGGAAGTTGCTATCTGACGGTATTCTTCATCAACAGAGAATTGTCACTGGAATAAGAGGTACACTTAACAAATACCTAAATACTTCTGTTAAATTTCATACAATTACAAACCGTACGAAACTATTATAATGAGTTTTTCTTCTTATAATACCTTTTAAACTACTTTGGATGCAATAATTTCAATCCTTTTATACTTCCATATATCTGTTACATATCATACAGTTCAAACCATACTTAAGTCTTTTGACAGGTTCTCATTGTCGTAATGTAATTTCAACTCATGTAGATAGGGTCTTAACTTAAGAATTTCAATTGTTACCAAACTGGTTCTGCCATAAAATTTTTCGACAGTTCTGCCCATACACAGACTTTCCTGTTCTTATGCCATAATGCTTCACATCATTTCCATTCAACAGCACCTTTCAATGCTGCCCTTTCAAAGAATCATAAGTTCCAGTAAGCAAGTCCTTTCAATGCTGCTATTTCATCAGTAATAAAAATATCTAATGCAATCTGATATTACTCACCACCAACACAACAAAATAATTCTGTGATTTATCTTTTACCTTCAACCACCTTTTGTCACAGCTACTGATAAAAAACATAACATTTTTAATGAACCCGAATGTCTGATGCTCTTGCATTATACTGAACTTTTCCGTGATACTGCCATTTTAAGGTTAACGATCCTTTTGCATGTCTATCTTCATCAACACTGTGATTTCTATTGTACATAATAGTTATATTTTATTTTGGTTTGTATTTGTGTTGGAAGACATGCAATTGTCAACTGCAGAACTGACAAACCTCACATTAATTGAGATTGAGAATATGATGCAATCAAATAGAAGAAGCTTGCGTGAATTCAAAGATATGCCGTTTCCAGAATTGTATATAACCCGACATGTCGGCAATAGACTGATTTTTGATGAACGTGATTACGATGCTGATTTAGAGCGACAAAACTTCCAGAATCTATTTACATCTCTAACAGGTATTTCCTCATTATTCAAATCATCGATGTTTTCATTAAACTACTGTTGTATTGATTCTTTTCATTTGAACGTCAAGATGAGCAACGTGCAATCTTTGAAACCATAATGGACGCCGTCAAGAAACAAAACGGAGGGGTGTTTTTTTTACATGGAAACGGCGGAACCGGTAAAACGTTTATGTGGAGGACATTATCAAGTGCACTTCGTTCAGATAAAAAAATTGTTCTGGCTGTTGCTTCAAGTGGCATAGCTTCCTTATTATTGCCAGGTGGTAGAACAACCCATTCGAAGTTCAAAATTCCCATTCCAACGCTTGACAACTCTACTTGCAATGTTGACAAAGACTCTGAGCATTCACAGTTATTCGAAGCTACTGATGTCATAATATGGGACGAAGCACCCATGGCTCATAAGAATTGTTTTGAGGCCTTGGATAAGACCCTTAAGGATGTCATGAGCGATAAGGGTTTTTCAAATACAATTTTTGGTGGCAAGGTAGTTATATTTGGAGGAGATTTTCGACAGATACTTCCAGTTGTTCCAAGAGCAGGCCGTTCTGATATTGTTCATGCTTCCATTTGTCCTTCTTATGTGTGGGACTATTGCCAAGTCTTAACACTAACCAAAAACATGAGACTAAAGAATGGGAGGGACGGTACAACTTCTGATGAACTTGCAGAATTCTCTAAATGGATATTAAATGTTGGCGACGGTAAAATATGTGAACCTAACGATGGATTAGCTGATATAGAAATTCCTCCGGATTTGTTAATTTCCAATTTTGAGGATCCAATAAGAGCTATAGTTGAAAGCACATACCCAAATTTGCTTGCCGACTTTCAAAATGTAGAATTTCTACAAGGAAAAGCAATACTTGCTTCAACCATTGAAGTTGTTGATAAAATTAATCATTACGTGTTAGACATGATACCGGGTAAACTATTTTTTCTTTTGATGTTTATTTTCGTGTAGATGTTTCGTTATTAAATTATTCTTGAAAAAACATTATGGATTGATTCGCGTTTTCCCATTTCTTAGGTGAGGACAAAGAGTATTTGAGTTTTGATTCGATTGATAGAACTGATTCAAGTTACACCGAAGCCTATGAATGTCTTACTCCAGAATTTCTTAGCAAGCTTAGGAATTCAGGTGTCCCAAATCACAAACTCAGATTAAAGGTTGGTACACCAATAATGCTTATGAGGAATTTGGACCAAAATGATGGTTTGTGTAAAGGAACTAGACTAATTGTTACAAGGTTGGAAAATCACGTTATTGAGGCAAAGATCATGTCTGGTAAGAATGTTGGTAACATCTTTTACATCCCTCGAATGTCTATGTCACCTTCCGAGTCACCGTGGCCATTTAAGTTGATTAGGAGACAGTTCCCAATTATTGTATCGTACGCAATGACAATTAATAAGTCTCAAGGCCAATCACTTGATACAGTTGGATTGTATTTGCCTACTCCTGTATTCAGTCATGGCCAGTTGTATGTAGCCATTTCAAGAGTTACAAGCAAAAGTGGTCTAAAGATATTAATACATGATAGTATGAATGTATCAACATCTATCACTACAAATGTTGTATACAAAGAAGTTTTCCAATCTCTTTGTTGATCGGTAAGTACATAATAACAAATATTTTCTTTAATATAAATTGTTTCCGTAAATGCTGTCTAATTTTTGCATAATTTATTGTGCAGGTCAAAAAGTTGAAAACATCGTTTCCAAGCTGGTTGCGTTGTATCTGAAGACTCGTGATAGTTTCTTATTTTGAAGAGTCATCACAGTTTCTTATTTTGTTACACAATCATGATTTCAGTTTACATTTTTTAATGTTGTCAAATAAGTTTGATACACTAAATTTGGCCGAATTAGATGAACTTTTATTGAATTACATAAAAACGAATTTACTGTTACATGACAACATTAGTTCCACGTTTTATGAATTCTCGACCGGCCCCGTGCGATAGCACGGGTTATCGACTAGTTGGAGGTTAAAATACAGATTGGCTAGAAAAAATATGTTTGATTTTTTTATTCAAGCAAGTGAAATACAATATTGATTAAGCATAGGTATTACAAAAGGAAACAAAACGTGACAAGAGTTGAATAAAAAAATTCTGATTATTGTTATTTTTTTTAAAGACCATGGATCATGATGTTAATGGATTGGGCCAGGCTTAGTGAATCACTATTCTCACCCCTGCGTTTAATGGGCCTGAGTGCCATGGAATAGATTTCAGTTCAACTAAGAAATTTAGTAATAGACCCCCAACTTCATTGTTTCATAATCTTGATACTTACTCAATTTTGCTCGTGATTTCGATTCTTTTTGCTTGTAAAAATATGAAAATATATATTTCTGACTCTTTAGTGTCTTAGGAATTTGTAGATTTTTTTTTTAATTTTTCTTAATTGATTTTCATTTTTGTTTAAATTATTTTTGCTAATTTGCTCAAAAGAGAGACCGATACATTCACTTGCACGATTCGATCCAATATTTTGATCATTTCTTAACGAATAAAATTCACAAAAATATGGTTCTGATCCTTTTGTGTCTTAGGGATTTTTAGGATATTTTTCCTTATTTTTTCAAGTCAATTTTCATTTTATTTTGAGTTTTTTTTGTAAAGTTGTCCTAATTGGCCATCACTCAATCGAAGCTTGCGTTTAATAATCGTCGAACACTATATTGAGCCGATCTTTGAACCATGATCAGAGGCTGAATTGCATATAATGTGTGTTTTGATTTGATAATTTTTGGATTGATAATTGAAGCATTTTCCCAATTATTTTGATAGCGTCGATTCTTATGTGCTTATTGTGGACTATGGTCAACAAGTTTGGTAGCTTTTAATATGATTTTTGCTCACTTTCATGTGTTAATGATATTGCTGCCTGAGTTTTAAAGTCGTTGTTCCGATTGCTATTCTTCATGATTCTACTTTGATTCGATTTATGATTTGATTTTGTAACTTCGGTTACATTTTCCTTGTCATTAATAACTTGTTTGTTAAGTTGTGCAAGTTACTTTGATAAAACTTTCAGTTGTGATTTGATTGTTTCGTGTTCCACTTTATTTGTGGGACACGAATTCGCTTCCTATGCGAATTTTCTTATATTTTAATTGCTTCGTATTCCACTTTATTTGGGGGATACCAACTTACTTCTGATACTATTTATCTGGACTCGCACTCTAAGAGATGTATACATGCACTATTATATGTTCTGTCTGGCTTGAATTTTCATGCAGGATGATTATGCAGTTGTGTATGATACATACCATTCATGATTTATTTTTGCGCCAATGCTTTGATGCTTATGTTGGTTGTTCGATTGCTGACTTGCTTTGTTTGTTGGTGCTAGATTGCTTGGAGTTTTCAGGGTTCTCTAATTATCTTATTGCGCTACGAACCTTTGTTCGTTTCGTATACCACTCTTCTATTTTCTCTCTGCATGTTACTACTTTCTATATATCATGAGAAGTAGGAACTTTAATGATTTTTAGATATCATGAGAAGTAGGAAATAAAGAGCGTGCGCTCGTAGTCGCTGCTTAAAGTCCTATAGAAGGCACCACTTGCTATATGTTATTTGTGTTTGTTTAAAATCCTACCTTTGAAGTAGGTATTCTGCACGTGTGTTTACATTTGTTCCCGCATTATATTACAGATGATAAGTCCTCAAAAGGAGGCAAGCGGGGAGGGTTCGTAATCAACCCCCGCACATTCTAGTCCGTGTCATCCTTAGCTCACATTGTAAATTAATGCTTCGAAGTTGTGAAAATCTTGTGTATCGAGTCAGTCATGTGGAGTAGGATTCTCAACCAACCCCCACACTTTGTCAGGAGTTTGCAATGACCATTGCTGATACTTCACTACCCGCTTGTTTGCTTCTCGTTATACGCTCCCTTTAGCTAAAGCATTTCTTTTCTTTTTTATTTCATCTATCTCCCGCTTGTTTGCTTCTGGTGATACACTCCCCTTAGCTAAAGTATTTAGCTTGTTTCCCCCATCCCTTTGAGTTAATATGTGTTACTCATGTTTGTGTGCTTTTGCCAAAGCACTTGTTTGCTTATTTGTTTGTTATACCATGTTTCTCTTAGGATCGCTCAATTAGAGTAGCTTTCGAGATAGACATTAGGATAGGTATCCATGCATGCTAACATATGGCAGAGATTTCCCTTTTATCCTTGATCATAGGACCATCATTGTATGATAACAATAGGGATGGATTTAGGTTAGTCTTCCTTAGATGTTTTTCTTTCTTTTGCATCCTTGCATTAAGACTAAAACTCTTTTTCTTGGAAAATGTATAAAACATCTAACAATTTTCAAATCCTTTTTCAAGGTAAAAGTTATCAACCAATACAAACTTTTGCGCCTTCGGGCTTTCCTTTCAAACTTTTCAAAAATATGTTAATTCACTTATGTATTGACGCGTGAGTCTCCAAAGGTTGAGCTGCGACAGAAGGTGAAATTAATATTGATCACTAAGAAATACAAACCAACATGAACTTTTGAGCCTAACTACGATCTCTTTGATTCCTTAAATGGATATGTAGGCATTGCGGTAGGGCCCGAACGAGCACAACTTTATTTTCCCTACATTATTTTCTCTTTTCTTTTGCATGCATTCCCTCTTTAAATTTTATTTTAGCTCTTAAGTTGTAGACTTGAAACACACCCTTTAATTAGAACAACAAGAGTGGATACCATAGAGTACTACGGGCGTGTGGGGTACTAATACCTTCCCCTCGTGTAATAGACTCTCTTACCTGATCTATCGGTCGTTTGACCTTAATTTCACCCTTCTTAGGTTTACTCAATGTTTACCTATCCCTTTCTGTGGGATAAAAAACGTTCGATGGCGACTTCATTGATTTCATCTTGATGAGTTGTTTATCTGGTTGTTTCAATGAGGAGTCAATCAGTTTTACACCCCAGCTGAGATTACAAAATTGTTCTTATTTTTTCATTTTTTGATTGTTCACATGCTCCCTTAGGTTCTTGATTTAGTCTTGGTTAAGATTTGAATTGAGTAGACTTTAGGTTGTAAACCATGCATGATAACAATTAGTTAAGATTCCTTGTATCCTAACTTTAGGTCCATACTTGTATGATAACAACTAGGATTCAAGTTCTCTTGGATTTTGGTTTAGCTCTTGCATTGCATGTTTGCAAAACTAAAACCTTTTTCTTAAGTAAATTCAAAAATATTAATAAATATGATACATGAAAATAGGTCACGAGTCTTAAGAACATGTGGAGTACTTTGGATACGAGGCGCCTGGATCAACTATCCAAAAGTCTCTCATGTCATAGACTTTAGTATTGTACGTATCTCAGACACTTTCATGAAATAAAGGGGAAGTACTCGGATACCTTCGGCCTTGGAGGACCATCTAAGGTATTCTCCGAACAAAAAAACTTAACCAATAAAAACTTCTTTTGCCGCCTGGGCTTTTTTTATGAAAACTTTTCAGAAATGGTTGTTGCCCATAAAAAACACCAACAAACCAAAATCTTTGAGAAGAATTATGATGCTCTGATTCTTTTGAGATACGTAGGCATATGGTTGTAAAACCGAGGCGAGCGCGATAAAAAAACCTTCCTTTTGTTTGTTAACAATTCATTTCATGCATTCCCTTAGCAAGTTAAGCATTAGATAAACACACCCTTTTATTAGAATAACAAGAGTGGATCTTGTTGAGTACAACGGATGTGAGTGGTGCTAATACCTTCATGTGATACGGTGGGAAAACTGACTTGGGTGTTTTGCATTTGATCTCAAATTTTGCGGTTAGCAAGAGTCACCACCGAATTTTCTTTTATCCAAAAGGAAAGACTGAAAAGAACAAGAAAGACCTTTGAGATTATTTCTTGAGTTCGGGGGGTAGATTATGAAAAGGGAAGGTGTTAGCACCCTTTTCTTCCATGGTTGTCTATGGGCTCTTAGTTGCTTGCTAGATCACTTGCTTTTGTTTGAAAATGTTCTTTGTGATGGTTTTGAAAGTATTTTGAAAAGGCGCCTTCGTTTAGGCAAACTTTGTAATAGTTCTCGTTCGTAAGAACATATACAAAGTGTTGGGCTTTTGAAAATATTTCATGTTTGGAAAATGTTTTGAAAGTGTTAGGTGTTTGTTTTGAAAAATAAGCAAGGATGTTTGTTTTGAAAATGAGAAAGCAACTAGGAACAATCTACCTACTCAAAAGTCTTTGTTCATTTCTTCCTTCCTTTGATATTTCTATCTCACCATTGATTTGGTAAGAAGCCTTATCTTTGGATGTAAAGGGACGAGCGTGGGTCATTGTATAGTCATGATAGCAATGTTGTGAAATATCTTAGAATTTCTCTTTGAGGGACTAAGATCATTTTAAAAGGCAATATTTTATAGCGTCATCGAGGGACTATGATCTTGTATTTTGGATTGCTTTTGCTAAGATATCCGACATGCATAACATGGCCATTTTTGTAAGGAAAAAAGTGGAATTACCCTAAGGGTGCAAGTGTGCAAGTGTATTGAATTTACATGCATTGTTTTGTCTTAAATTAAGGTTTACTAATCGTTGATTTTAATCTTGCCATACAAACCCTAATTACTAACATTTATATAAAAGCGATAAATTGCGGAAAGTAAAATTACTACGCTATTACATCATTAGGGGATGGGGTATACAAATTTACAAATGGGGATTGCAAGAAAATTAAACCTATTTATCTATTACAACCATATTGAATAATGTACAAGAATTGAAAATAAAATAATGCAAGAATGTAAATGGAAAAAGAAATGATTTTTGTTTGGTTTTTAATGAAAGGGTTTTAACCTAATTAAAGAAAATGATTAATTAAAATTTAAACAAAACTTAAACCTAAATTAATTAAGAAAGAAATTAAGTTAAAAAGAATTTTTAGGGTTTTTTGTGAAAGGTATTAAATTAATAATAATAATCTGAAAATTAATTAATTAAAAGAAACATAAATTCCAAATTAATTTTAAATGAAAAAAAAAGAAAAAAATAATTATTAAACCTAAATCTAAATATTAATCATTTAAGATAAAAGGAAATTAATTTGTTAAGAAAATGTTTTTAGTCTTTTGTTTTATAAAGGAAATAAAATATAAATGAGCATTTTTAAATATGTAAATAAACAAATAAAATATTTTTGGATTTTTTATTAATCAAAATAATAATAATGATAATAATAGTAGTAATAAAAAAATAATAAAGAAAATGAAATAAAATAAAAAATAAGAAAAAGAAAATATAAAAAATGAAATAATAAAAAGTTTGGCCAGCATGCAAAAGTAAACAGGGGGGTTAGAAAAAAGCAAAAAGTGGAAGGCCCATTGATGGAGGCCCGAGCGCTGTTGTGTGGAGCAAAAAAGAGAGAAAAATGTGAAAAAAACAAAACAAAAGGTAGCGTTGGGTGTTAAACCCATGACCTCTAACATACCCGCGCGCTACCTTTGTCACCGGGGTGGCTGTACATCTGGTAACATAAACAAAACAATAAATGCATAACGCAAGTCATGTCCTGAATATGACTTCATATTCAACCTCCAGCCTGAGCATCTTAAAACTGGAAATCGTGAAATGAGTTTGAGCTGCTTTCAAGGAGTTGTGATGATCAGGTTAGCTTCCTCAAGTTCCCAAGAAGCTAATGCAATGCTTACTTGATGTTGGGGGTGTTTGAATCGTGCTAGAGAAGTCAAGGTACAAGCTCTGTTTTTTGGTTATGAAAGTTGATGAAGATGATGTTACAGTCATGTAACAAGGTGTAGGATTGTTTGTAGATGATGTTTAGAAACTTTTGGAAGTGAAAAGCCAAGAAACGCACGAGTGGATTCTGAGTTTGGAGTTTTTGGTCAGAATATGCAACAATGATGGTTTGTTATGCAGTTCTGAGTTTGGGAGCATTTGAGAGCTTGTGTATTCGTGTGTTATTTTGCAATAGACTTGTATAGTTATATGAAAAAGGTTGGAGATCAAATTCACTCAAGATTTCTGAGTTCTAGCCTTTTGGCTCTATAGCTTGCTTTTGAAGAAAAGTGAGAAGACAAATCTCAAAGTGTTGTACAAGCATATTCTGAGTTGAAAGAGGCCTCAGACACATTGGTTTTGGTTTATAGGGGTTGTGTGTGCAGAAAGAACAAGTACAAGGCTCAAGAAGTTGACAATTGCAAAAGTGATGCTTTATCAAAATGGAAATGGCAACTTTGTGACACAAATGGAAAATCATTTTGGACAAAGCTTAAACCAAGTGGATAAGGGCCTAAAGAGTTATGTAAACCATTAATTATGGAGTGACAAACAAGTTTGAGGCCTGTAAAGCAAGGATTATGCAACCTAGCATGGATTTGGTTCACGTGTTCATCAAGAAATGGCTTGTAATTCAAGTTTGAAAATCCTAACTTCTTGCCTCTGATTCTCCTTGCTCAAGTATGATCTCAATGAGTTCTTGGACATTTTGGAAAGCTTGTAACATCCTATTCAACCTATATGTTGGACATTTTTAAAAATTAAAATTGGAAATATGTGAAAAATTGCCATGAAGTTAGGTCAAAATCCTGCCTAAACTAGGGAAAAATTTCACTAAGTTTTTCGTTTCATGAACATGTCTTCACAAAATCATAACTTAAAATCCAAGAATTTCTAGAAAAAGTTACGTTCTACAATGTTTTAGATCTTAATTATATTTACAACTTTCATGTTTGAAGTTTCCTTTGAATCATCTTGTATCATGGTGGAAATTTGGCTCAAAGTTATGAAAAAAATGTGAATTTCCAACACTTAGAAAACTTTCTAAGTTTAGAAATTTTGACTTTTCAAAATGAACTCTTGAATTTTTTATTTCTTGATGAACAAGTTTCATATTTTGACATGTCTTGATGAATTGTAGTTTTTGAAGTTTGATTATTATTCAAAAAGTCAAAGTTTGACTTTTCAGTGTACAATTGACTTTTCATCAGTTGACTGAAATTCATCTGTCAATCAATTGAGCTTGAGAAATGTTTTGAGCCATGTAATTATGCCAAAATGAAGTATTTGAATCCTTGAGATCATGTCTCAAACCAATAAATCATTTGCTAGGTCAAAAATCAGAAATCACATCTTCTCAGTCAAAACCCTAATTTTGAACATTTTGCTCTTTTGATTATCTGATCAAATTTCTTGAGGAATTGTGATCCAAACTTGATCAAATGACATATATGAGTTCATAATGTTGATATGGACCAGAAATCATGAAGTTTGACTGTAAATTGACCACATTTGACTTTTTCCCCAATACAACTGATTTTAGGTCAACTGATCAATTGACTGAGCAAAAATGTGATCCGAGACTTGAAACTTGACATGAGCAATATTGAGGGTCCAAAATGATCCATGAAAGTTATATGTGGCATTAAAAGTCCATTTGTCCTTATGCAATCTCAAACCCTAATTTTTAGTTATCAGTGCTTGAGGAGGTGTCTTGAGCTGCTCAAATCTTGTGCAGTCTTTAATCAAAGGAGATCTTATGACAGATTGCTTGAGAAATGAGAGGAAAATTTTGGGGTACAACACTTCCCCTTGAATAACCGACTTCCGTACCCAATTATTTGTTGCAAGACCTTGTTCTTACCTACTTGAGGTTTACTTGATGGTTTCCTTTCCCCTGATGGCGACTCTGTTTACGTTGGTATTTTTTCGCGGTAATGACACACATCAACCCATCTTCATACCATGCAAGCCACCATTAACTTCACTATGACCAACATAGTATGCATATATTCAAGCATACAATATCACCACAACAAATAATATGCACACAATCATCCATCAACATCTAAGCATCTTCATTAATCATCAATTAAAATAGAATAAAATAATGTTTAGTCATCAAGTCACATCAAAATAACATCAAACATTAGTTAAATAGTAGGCCAACAACCAAATAAACTCAAAAATCAAATACGACAAGTTAATTCAAGCAACTGGGTGAATTATGCCCTCAATGTCAGTATAACGGGTATCTGTCACAAGGGTGACGCTCGTTACCGACCCTGAATTCTTGACGCCCCACCCATGACGCCCTGATTCAACCTAACGTTTGAGGTCATGAAGACCCCGGTATGCCCGTCACCACCATGTTATCCAACATGTCATCCACTCTGATGGTCGTATCCACTCTGATGGTCGTCCTATACAAGTGACTAGGGGAACCATGATGGTCTATGCAACAGGAATATAACGTTTGTCAACACCTTCAAATTCCTTGACGATCAAGTCGTCAATAGGGTGACGCCCGTCATTGACATGCAGATTTCAGAAACGCGATTTTTGCTATGGAGCTCAACACAAAACTTTGATTTTTAACTTCTAGCACCTAAACTCGACTCAATATATTACATGCATACCATATACACACCTATATCATATTATTGCATCAAATTAACACCACTAATCCATTATTTTCATAACTTCACAAAATCCTTATGACCTTTAAAACTCATCAATGGAATCCTAACATTAACAGTCCCCAAACAGAATCATACACATATTGGCACGCGAAAATAATCATCACAAACAACATACATCAACATAACAAACATCAATTTAAGAAATTCAATCAAAACCCAACAATCATATTGGAGGTTAAGGACTCCTTATTCTACCACTCATGCATATACCCATTAGAGAAGTAGTTCTCCCCCCTTACCTAGTTCCCGTAGTGTTATACCCTATATTTTGACCCTAATATCCTCCATCACTTCATATAATCATAATACATCAAGATAACACATTTGGGTTGGTTATCTCTTCTACTATCTCCTATCCTTGAGTTTTTTCTTTAGGGATCACCAAGCTCCTTGAATTGTGTATCTAGTTAATATGTCTTTTATGTTTATCAACCCTTAACCAAAATCCAAAAAAATATGTATGTGTTTCCTTTTATGCTTTGTACATTGTAGGTATTGAGCAAAGTGCATCTCTCTCACTTCCTAAGTTAAAGTTTTGAATATTGATCCTCACCCAACTGGTTATTCATTGGAATTTAAAAGTTTGAACTTCAAGACTATGATTATGACATCAAATTTCTATGGTTTTCAAACTCTCTCAACTTCATTTGGTCAAGTTTATCTTAAAGTTTGTGGTTGAATTCGTAAGAAAACTTTATAGGTTCATATGTTTATTTTCATGCCTTCTTCAATAAGTTTCATCAATCTATGGGCTTCATCATCAAGTGTGCTTCACGATAAAATCATTTCAAGGTCTTATGAGCTTCATCATGCCTTAGTTTGCAAGAAAAGTTCACAAGATTCAAAGTTGATCCAAGTGGTTTGACCTAATTTGGCAAGTCCTTGATTCTATGGTCACAAGTGCATAAGTCTCACAATTTTCAATATTTTGAAGTGGTTATTTTTTATATTTACTTTTATCATCATCTACAACAACTTCTCTTCACATGACAATAGCCAATTATGCTTGGAGAATAATAAAAAATTTGAAAAGATTATAAGTACTTTGAGAAAACCATTGAAATCTTTGACTTAAATTCAAAAGATCATAACTTGGTCAATTTTCATCTCTTTGAGATCATTCCTTTTTCATAAAAATCTTAAGGATGTTTACTATAACTTTTAGTCAAAGTGAAAGATCTAAAAATGTTTGGAAAGTTATGGAATTGATGAAAACATTATAGGTCATCTATGGATTTCTTCAGAAATTTTCATCAACTTCTAAGGACCGTAACTCTCTCATTTTTTTATGATTTTTGAGTGATCTCAATCCCACAATTATATTTGAAGAGTCTACTTCATTCCATCCTTAATGATAAAGAGCTAATTTTTAGTGGAAGGCCATGCAAGTTTGAGGAACATTATGGGTCACTATGAAGCTCCATACTTAGAAATTTTTCTAAGTGTCAAAATCATTTGGTTTTTCCTGATTTCAAAATGGCACAACTTTCAGCTCAAATGTCCAAATGAATTCTTTCTTGGCACATTGTAAACTTTGTGATGATGTCTTCTAAATGTGACAAGATGAGACCGTAAAGCCTCCGAGCAAGTTTCCCCGTGGATTTAAAGTGAGCACCTTGAAACTAGATTTTGCACTTGCTGTCAGATTCAAATTTGATTAATGTGGCTCCTAATGAGTAAATTGATACACGGTTTCCACCTAAACATGATTAACAAACTTTCCTGGACTAGTTTTAGCATTGAAACACAACATTGGAGTGGGTTTTGATGCACATGGAGTCACACTTTTTGCAATCATCGGGTTAGCTTGGTTTGCACAATTTTCTCACAAATTCTTCCAACTCTTATCACCATTCACTCTCCTATAAATAAAGCAACCTATTCCATTAATTTATTCAGGCTTAGAAAGCTAGACCACCCTTCCAAAGTCACACTTGAAGCTTAAAATTTGAAAATCGATTTCACCATTTCAAGCCTTATTTCTCAAAAATCTCCACTGAATCTTCATCCTTGATCATAACACAAGCTATTCACGTCAAAATCCAAGAAATTTGAGCATAGAATCAAGCTATTAAAGTCCAGTTTCATAAGCTTATAAAGTGAACTTCGTTCAAGTAGATTATTGAACCAAATCGTTTCAGATAAAGTGTTAGTATGTAGTCCTTTCATCTCTAAAGCTCATGCTTCATCTGGTTTTCATTTTCATGATGATTTGAGCTTGTAATTTCAAATATAGTTTTACATTTTCTCTCTGGTATTTTCCAAATCGACGGAGTTGTGCTTTACATAAATTTTTCGCGAGGATATGGTTGAGATCATCTTGAAGAGACGCATCCAATGTGCCACTATGAGCGTCTAAATTTATAGATTTAAGAATCTTGCTCTTTCCCTAGTTGCAGGTGGTTGGAGGTTGAAGATTACCAACCTGTCATCCTCAACCAATGAAGGCGTGCCACGTTGTTTGCTTCATTTAATTGGTTTAAAAATACTTTTAATACTTTTCAAATTTTGGAAAAATTAAGGAATGATCCAATGATGGTTTGACAACTTATGGTGACATTGTTTGATTTTTATTTATGAATTTGATATTTTTTGTGATTTGTTGTTTATTTTGATTAGTTTTTGTATTTTTAAAATTAGTTTCTGACCCTTTAAAATTCTGAAAATTTTTGTCAACAATTCTTGACTCATGTTTGACCTCTGGTAATTTTTTTGGTGTTATTATTTGGTGTTTTGATGCACTTTGTGTATTACATCAATTAATTTCATTTAATCAACCATTTTAAAAATTATTTTTAATTGTTAAATGCATTTTATTTTGTATTTTGTGATTGCTCTGACTTATGGATAATTGATGATGCTTTGGGTCAATTTCCTCAACCTCATTAGATCTTGGGTGTTGATAGGTTGAAAAACCAAATCCACCAAAATGGATGAATGATGTTGATGATAGTTGCATCCCTTCTTTTGATTTTCTCTAAAGCCTTGGTTCCCTTGTGACATTCCCATTCATCTTCATCTCATACCATTTTTCTTTCCTTTAAGTGATCATTAATGGTCCTAACTTTATGTTTGAATGTTTAAGTATGGTTGATTATTAGACTTTGGTTCAAAACCTTTGAAGCTTGTTGTTAGGTGGATTTGATTTTATTAATCCTATAATAAGTCTTCATCAACTTTGACCTAAGTTTAATATTCAATCATCATTGATCAATTATTATGGATTCCATTTCCTTCATCCCTTTTTTTCTTCTATTCTTTCCTTGAAATGATCATTTGTGGCACAAACTTTATGTTTGAATATCCAAGTATGGTTGATTGATTATTTTGGATCCAATACCTTTGAAACTTGTTGTTAGGAGGCCTTGATTTTATCAATCCTCTAATGAATTTTCATTTTTCTTGGTCCAAGATCATCATTCAATTATCATTGATCATATCTTTGACCATTAACTTCTAACTTCTAACTCATTAGCAATTAACTTTAATTTATGCTTTTTAATTTATGCATTTATTTTATGTCTTTACTTTTTTGCACTTTTATCTTTAGCATTTATATTTCATGTTCTTTGCCTTTTGCTCATTTGAGCATTTATCTTTATGTCATTTTATCTTTGCTCATTTGAGCATTTATTTTATGTCATTTTTATCTTTGCTCATTTGAGCTTTCTTTTTCTTTTGAAGACACTTAATAACCAACTTTAACATTAAAATACTTAAGCCTCTTTCTGGACTATTGGTTACTGATCGGTCACTATTTCTACTTCATTTTCGTCACTCATTCAGTGCAAATTCATCAAATCTGTAACACTTTGGTTTGCCTTTTTATCGTTTTGTTTAAGTTATTTTATATTTTGCAAATTTATTTTTGTATAGTTTTTATTTGAATTGTATTCCTTCTAGTTTCTTTTTTTATGGTTTGGTTTGGTATTTATGGGTAATCTCAGGTGCAGGTAAAGATCTCTAGAGAAGTTGTGCAAAGACAAATAAATATGGAAGATACAAGGGCCCTGACATGGCCACCTATGTCGCCTGACAAGGGTCATGTCAGGAAAAGAGGAGAACATGTATGTGGAATTATACAGAAGGGGACACATCCGCCCATGTCGATTCAGCTGAACATCAAAGGGTGAAAAGGAAGTTACACGTGCTGGCACGGGTGGCCGTTTCCGGTGACACGGTCTGTGTCAGCTTAGATGCTAGAAATTCCAATTTTTGGATTTTTAAGTATTTGGAGCATTAAGGGTATTCTGGACCTTTGGCACTGCTGAGAGATAACCTAACACTATAGAGACCTGATTGAGAGAAAGCAAGAAATACTTTTAGGAAGATTAAAGAATTAACACGATAGAAGAGTGGAGATTAATGAGCTTGGGAAGCGGAGAATCCTTTATGTGGGATAGCAATTGAAGATCGACGAATCCATCATTCTTGTAATGTCTAAATCTATGTGTATTGTTTTTTTTGGAACATTATGAGAGGCTAAACCCCCCAATGCTAGGGGGTGTCCCAGATTTGTCATGATAAGAATATCGATCTCTTTGTTTAATTCAAGACAATAGTTCTTCTGCATTAATTTTATTGTTCAAAATAATTTATCGTTTTTCCCTTTCGGACCAATAGGGTTTCACTTTTCTTGACACGGTAGAACTGGACAGTCGTGTTAAGTATTTCTAAACAATAATATTATAGCAGGTTTCACCTAGTACTAGGGAAATCCTATAATAACTAGTACAATTCTTGATAATCACATTCTTGGCTTTATCACTAATTTGAATGGACATTGAAATTAGGGTAGAAGGTCAAAGATTTTTTTCCTAAGGACTTAGGGAAATACACACTTAAGAACCGGTAATTGATCTGATGAACTTGTTGAAAAGATCAAAGAGTAGAAGTTATATTATGGCAAATCATACATTCACCCTGTTGTACCCTTTGCCCTCCCATTTTTCATGCAAGATACTATCCTAGGGTTTCGCATATACTCAATTTGGCTCAAAGGTTGATCAAACATATTCTCTTATTAGGCGGCAAATCAACAATTATGGTTTGGTATTTCTCAGAGAAAATTGAGTTTTCAAGGTTTCAAATGGTCTTCATAAGTCTTCCTATCTCTTCAAGGATGTTTATGTCAGTTTTCGAACTTTACATTGCAAGTGCGCTCAGATAATTGAAAACGATTACATTGACCCAAAAGTCGACCTTTTGTGAGAGCAAGTTCAAAAAATTATAACTTCTTCATTACTTAATTTTTTTAGCAGTTCTTTTTGCGTATGATTCTCCTTGATGTTACCTCCATTTTCTCTTCACAAATCAAGAGTTGATCACATGTAGAAGATCGCCAAAATTCGAATACGTTAGAAGTTGCATCATGGACTTTGACCTAATTTTAAGTAATTGTCGTCTAATTTCTAAGAATTGTGATTTCCTCAAATTACAAGATCTTGAAATGATTATTTCTACGTAGGTTCATAAGTGATGTCGCTCACGAGTTTACCTTCATAGGTCAAAAGAAAATTTTGTTTGGAAGGCTTTGAAAGTTATCGATTCGTCGCAAGTCATTTGTTTGATTCCGAATGTTCTTAACCACAAATTGTTGAAGTTTGTTAAAATCGACGATTGGTCTTAAAGCATGTTTTGTTAAGACATTGAAGTCCCATTTTAATCAAATGTGGCGTGCGAACTCAGTTTGATTACCAATTTGACTTAGACAAGAATTGAGGATTAGGACTGCCATTCGGATGACCATGGCTTTGGGTTTGAGTTAACCAATTTGGATTTGAATTCTTAGACATTTATTTTGTTTAAGAATGTTTATTGGAGTACGAGGTGTTTGTTTTATTCAATCACTTTGTGATTGTTTGAAATTCAAGAAACCAAATCATATTCTTCAGGCAAGTGGCCATATCTATTTAGAACCAAAATTCAAAGATGAAAATTTCCATTTGGTATTAATAAATCTTAAATGACTATAAAGTTTCATACTTGTTCCAAATGGTCTAAAGATTTATTAATTGCATTACCAAAGGGAAAGATTACAAGACTTCATGTTTTTATTCCAAAGAAGTGACAAAGTCATACATGTTTAACTACAAAAAGTTAGAACAAATTACAATTTCCCGATTTTTTTCTATACAAAGAAAAAGGAATTCTTCATTGTTCTTGCTCCTTCAAGTATTCCATATCCTTCAAGTCCTCCTTCATCACCTTTCCAAGCTCATAAAACATGAAACAAAAAAAAAGAAAAAAAATAGTTAGTGATCAAACAAACAAAAAAAAGAAGAAGAACAAATTGTAAACAAATTAAATTCATCATTAGGGTGGTTTTTGTTGAATCAGAAAAGAAAGGTTTTGTGTTCTAAGGCCTCAAACAATTTCAGTTTTATCACAGGCCAAAATTCTATTGCAAATCTCAAAGGAATTGTTTCACAATAGTGCAAACAGAATTTCAAGTCCAACACAAGTTCAAGCCCAACAAATTTCAGCCCAACATGATTTAAAAGCCTCATACAATTCTTGTTTAATCATTGGCCTGGGAATTTTCCGTTTGCAAATCACAAAGTACAAGCTTTGTTCACAAACAAGACAAACTAGAATTTCAAAAGAATCAGTCTTTTGCAAATCACCAAGTGGGTTCACAAAATATAAAGAGCAAATCAGAAAATATCAAATCAGCAAGAAAACAATAAGCCTCATGTTGCTTCAAATCAAGAAAATATCAAACTAGCAAAAGTACAGAAATATGTACAAAATCTAACAACAGCAGTACAACAAGGTACAAAAGCCAGGCAAATGCGGCCTCAAAGTACAAAACCAGCAATACCAAAGCAACAAGCAACTGATACAAAAGTACAACAAGTAAAGCAAATACGACCTCAAAGCAAGCAAACTCGGCCAAGTATAAAAGCAACAAGCAGCAAAGTACCAGAGTTCTGAAAATCAGAGGAAAAGTGTTAAGGTAAGCTCCCTCAAGTCAGTATCAGAAAACAAAGTGAACCTAGGTCACAATATAAAAGCAAGATGATCCATTGTATACAGAGGAGGATATTCCATACAAAAGAAAAAAATATATGGAGATACATACATAAATATACAAACAGAACCACAAATTGCAACAAACAACACAAAGCCCTAAATATTTTTCATCATCATTTTCCTCAAAATTCAGACCCTTCGGAAACGAAAAGAAGAAAGTTAGAAATATCTCACCCAATAATTGGTAAACGTAGCAAATCCTTTCTTCTTCCTTTCTCTCTTTTTCCATGTTTTTACTATAAAGAAGACATGCAAACATCAGTTAGACACCCATAATGAAAAGAAGAAAACAATACAAAATCGTAGAAAGATGGAACACAGAGGATATCCTTGATGTCCGGCGAAGAGGATGAAAAAGAAAGAAGCCAAAATCGCGAAGCAGTAACAGGGAGGAAGATAGGAGGCACTGCCTCTTTGAGTTTAGGGTTTCACAAACCCTCTTGTTTTAATTTGGTTTCATGATAAAGGGTGGGTCTTGGGTCGACCCGGTTCGGCCCAAGCCCATTATATTTTTTTATTTCAAAAACTAACGATTCTTTTTTATATATTGTTGGATTCACACTATGTACATATGAGATAACACGGCGCAGTGGTGGAGGCAATGCTTGGCAAATACAAGGGAGGGGGTTCGAAACTCCCCCCTGTGACTTTATTTTCACTTTTTTTTGTCATTTGCTTTGTTGTTGGGCTTAAGTTCCAGACCCAGCGCCCCATTCACATACACACCCCATGCTTACTGCCTACCACGCAAGCCCAATAATCTTTTTTTTTATTTCTTATTCAGAAAAAAAAACTGCTTGGGCCTAAAACCAAACCAAAGCAGTTTTACTTTTCTCACACCTCCCAAATTTATTTTTAACCCCTAACCTTTTCTTAATTTTTATTTTTATTTTCTTTCTTTTATTATTATTATTATTATTATTATTATTATTATTATTATTATTATTATTATTATTATTATTATTATTATTATTATTATTATTATTATTATTATTATTATTATTATTAGTATTATTATTATTATTATTATTAATACTATTATCTTTATCACTAATAAAAATCCAAAAAAATATATTTACATTTTACTATTTATATTTACTTAGTTCATTTTTCTTCATAAAACAAAAAGAATAAAAAAAACATTTTTCTTTAACAAATTAATTTCCATTTTTTAAAAATATTTAGATAATTAGTTTTAATTATTATTATATTACTTTCTTGTAAATAAAAATCAATTTAGAACTTAGGACTTTTATTTAATTAATTTTTATTTACTAATTTAATTAAATTCACAAAAAAAAACCCTAAAGAACTTGTTTTCCTTAAATTAATTATTTTACTAACTTAATCTAAATTTTCATTATTTTTAGTTAATTATTTTATTTCTATTTAATTAGGTCAAAAAAACCCTTTTTTCATAAAAACCAAACAAAAATCATTTTTTTTTTACATTTACGTTCTTGTATTTTATTTGTTCATTTTGTATATTTATTCAAATTCAACATGGTTGTAATAATTATTTAGATTTAAATTCTTGCAATATTCCCCATTTGTAATTTGTATACCCCCTCCCCTAAACGATGTAATAGCATAATATTTTTATTTTTCTGCAATTTTAATGCTTTATATACAAATGCTAGTAATTAGGGTTTGTGTGGAAAGATTAAAATCAATTAGAAAACCCTAATCAAAGACAAAACCAAGCATGAAAAATAATACACTTGCACACAAGCACCCTTAGGGTAAAATCCACTTGGTTGCCTTATAAAATGGCCATATTACGCATGTGAGGTATCTTAGCAAAAACAAGCAAAATATAAGATCATAGTCCCTCGATGACGCTATCTATTTTGCCTTTCAAATGATCTTAGTACCTAAAAGAGAATGCTAAGATACCTTTCAACATTGCTAATCATGGTTATACGATGACCCACGCCTGTCCCATTTACATCCAAAGATAGGGTTACTTACCAAATCAATGGTAAGATAACAATGTCAAAGGAAAGAGGAAATGAACATGAAAGACTTTTTGAGTAGGTAGAATGCTTCTAATTACTTACTCCATTTCAAAACAAAACATCCTTGCTATTTTCAAAACAAACACCTACACTTTCAAAACATCTTACAAACTTGAAAATATTTTCAAAAGATCAACATCTTTGTATACATTCTTACGAACGAGAACCATTACAAAGTTTGCCTAAACAATGGCCTCTTTACAAAATACTTTCAAAAAACCACACAAAGTATAATTTCAAACAAAAGCAAGTGATCTAGCAAGTAACCAAGAGCTCATGGAAAACCATGGATGAAAAGGGTGCTAATACCTTCCCTTTTCATAATCTACCCCCCGAACTCAAGAAACAATCTCAAAGGTCTTTCCTGTGCTTTTTCACCTTTCCTTTTGGATAAAAGAAAAGTCGGTGGCGACTCTTGCTAACCGCAACATTTATGATCAAACACAAAACACCCAAGTCAGTTCTCCCACCGTATCACACACCCTTAGCATATTTTAATTAAACAGTCAAAAGTCATATTTTACTTTCTGTTCTTTTACACATGTGCAAGGATTTATGCAACCAAACCAAAACGATAGTTTTTGTTCAATTGAACTAATAATCAGACTCAGTATTTGCTACGTAGTCCTTGTGATTGATACTTGGGGTGAAACCTATTATTACTACATTGGTAAAAATAATACACTTGCTATTTTTCCGATCAAGTTTTTGGCGCTGTTGTCGGGGACTGCCAAAATACAGAGTTAATTATAGTTCAATTGAAATTTTATTTCTCTGCAATTAAAATTTTATTTTTCTGTTATATAATTTTTATTATTTTATATTACATTACTCATTTTTGTCTAATATTTTATGCGAGGTAAGGCCTCACCTGAATTTCCTTTTGATGCAGAGATCGAAATAACTTTTCACTCAAGACGAAGAGAAGCGAGATTAACTAGACTAGCATCAGAACATCGTTCAGATAATTCTGATTCTGATTCAGAACACCATTCAGAGCATAAAGAGACAAATTCAGAGCCAGAAATCATGGGTGAAAATTCGCCACGACCTGAGAGACTCCTTGGTGATTATGGAGGGACAAATGCACCTGCTGGTAGATTAACAATTGTGAACCACCCGGTGAATGTACCACACTTTCAGCTGCATCCCAGTACTATCACTCAGCTCGAGAGGAGATATTTTTTGAGAAGAGTAAATGAAGATGCTAACAAGCAATTGCAAATATTTTTAACCATGAGCATAACTCTGAAGATAGATGGGCATACTGAGGAACATAAAAAGTTGAGAATGTTCCCTTTCACTTTAGCTGACGAAGCTGAAGACTGGTTCTTTTTCTTGCCAACAGTTACTATCACAACATGGGAAGAGATGGAGACAACTTTCCTAAAGGAGTATTTTCCAGCCTTAGTGTTCATAAGAAAAAGGTATGATATACTGAATTTCAAGCAAAAAGAGGGAGAATCATTGGGGGATGCCTATAAAAGGTTCAAAATACTCCTAGTGGCGTGCCCTACTCATAATCTGGATCAGATTGATCAGATACAAACGTTTGTAAATGGTGTGAGAATTAAGACAAAACAGCTGATAGGAACGGCAACTGATGGCTCATCAAATTTCTCAACGGCTACTGGTGTGAAAAAGATAACAGAAGCAATTGCTGTAAATAAGCATTTGGAGTTATATGACAGGGTTGCAAGCAAGTCTGAAAGAGACGTTGATTTAATGTTGGAGACCAACAAACAATTAAAAATTGAAGAAACAATTACTGTATAGTTAGACAAGAAGCTTAAAGCATTGAATTTAGGCACTCATCAAGTTGCCCAAGTTCAACAAGCACAAAATGATGTATGTGAAATCTGGAATGGGCCGCACAATACAATGCACTGTTTAGCTTCTCCACAACAAATTGAAGACATTAAGTTTTTGAAGCAGAATAATCCTTATTCAAACACCTATAATCCGGGGTGGAAGAATTATCCAAAATTTGGGTGGAGAGATCAAAAAGGTAATGTTCATCAACAAGAACAAACCCAATATCAGAACCAATATCAGCAGTAACAACAACAATAGGTCCCTAAGAAGGCAGATCGGGAATTGGCTATTGAAAATATGGTAGCTCACAATATTCAGTTCCAAGAAGAAATAAGAAATAATCAGAAGAACACATTTGCCTCAATTAAAAATTTGGAGGTACAGATGGGTCAAATAGCACAACAGCTAGCTATTGCTCAAGCACCATGCACTCTGCCTTGTGATAAGGTTACAATTCCTAGAGATAATCATACTGTGAATATAGTTATGACCAGAAGAGGTAAGTCAGCTGAGAATGTTGAAATTGAGGAAATATCAGATGAAGGTTTGATAGAAGTGGATCTAGAAATACGAGATGATCTGAAGCAGGCTAAGGAAGTGGTTATAGAGATAGTGGTTGAGAAGGAAAAATAGAAGAATCCTAAGTCTAAAATCATTCTTCCTTATCCTTCAATAACAAGGAAGAAAGATCTTAAGGAGAAATGTTTTGATAAATTATTGGAATTGTTCAAGAAACTTAAAATTAACATCCCTTTTGCTGAAGCCCTGGAATAAATTCCTATATATGCCAAATTCATGAAAGACATCATCTCCAAGAAGTGTTCCATAGATGATTTTCCGGTAATGTTGACTGAAACGTGTAGTTCTATTTTGTCGAGTCTCAAAATTCATATGAAAAAGAGAGATATGGGTGCAGTAACTATTCCGTGTACCATTGGGGATAGATCATTCAAGAAAGCACTTATTGATTTATGGGCTAGTGTAAGCGTGGTGCCACTCTCAATTTTCAAGAAGCTTGAGCTCGGTGAGGTACAAGACACAAGATTGACACTTTAGTTTGCAAATCATTCAGTGAAAAGACCTTATGATATCGCGACCAACGTTCTTGTGAAAATTGACAAGTTTGTGTTCCCTGTTGATTTTGTAGTTCTTGAAATGTCAGAAGATGAAGAAATATCGCTCACTCTGGGAAGACCTTTTCTAGAGACGGGAAGATGTATGATAAACATTGAGGAAGGTACCATGACCCTCAAGGACTATGATGAGAAGCTAAAAATTAATGTGTGAGAAACCATGAAATTTAAAGATGAGGAAAATACAAGTAAAAGTATTGAAATGCTGGACACAGTGTTCATTTAATCAGTTTAAAACAAAATTCCTGAATTACCTTTGGAGAGATTCCTTAGCTTGTCAATTTTTGAAAGCAATGAGGAAATAGATGAGAAAGAATTTGAAGTGTTGGCCATGTTTGAAGCACAACCTCCATGGAATAGATCAAAACCACAACGGTGGGAAGATTTAAGACCACCACAATCTCCTGAAGAAATACAAGAGGTGAAAAAGGGAACAAAGTTGAAACAGCTACCTGAAAATCTCAACTATATCATTCTTGAAACTGATGAGCAATGTCCAACTATTATCAACTCTAGTTTAAAAGAAGTTCCGGAAAACCAGCTCATTAAAGTGCTCAAGAAATACAAGGTGCTATCAGATGGGCAATTGAAGATTTGGAAGGAATCAGTCCCACATTTTGCATGCACAAGATATTGATGGAAGATAATCAGAGACAAGTTGTCCAGCCGCAAAGAAGACTAAATCCTTCAATGAAAGAGGTTGTCTGAAAAGAGGTTTTGAAGTTATTGGATGCGGGTCTTATTTACCGTAATCCGACAGTGCATGGGTAAGTCCAGTTCATGTGGTACCTAAGAAGGGCGAGACAAATATCATAAAAAATGAGAAGAATGAATTAATTCCCACCAGAACCATTATAGGATGGAAAGTATGCATAGATTACTGAAGATTTAACACTGATACAAGAAAAGACCATTTTCCCTTACCATTCATTGACCAAATGTTGGAATGGTTAGCTGGTCATGATTACTAATATTTTCTTGATGGGTATTCAGGATACAATCAGATTGCAGTGACTCTATAATATCAAGAGAAGATTGCATTCACATGCCCTTTTGGTATTTTCGCCTATAGAAGAATGTCATTTGGATTGTGTAATGGACCTACTACTTTTCATAGATGTATGACCTCTATATTCACTGACATGCTTGAAAAACATATGGAAGTTTTTATGGATGATTTTTCGGTTTTTGGACCGTCTTTTGAAAATTGCTTGAAAAACCTATCTCTGGTGTTATAAAGATGCCAGCAGACAAATTTGATTCTAAATTGGGAGAAGTGTCATTTTATGGTGTGTGAAGGTATAGTGTTGGGTCACAAAATTTCCCATAAGGGAATTGAAGTTGATAAAGCCAAAGTGGAGGTAATTGCAAAGTTACCCCCACCAGTGAATGAGAAAGGGATAAGAAGCTTCTTAGAACATGCACGATTCTACCGTAGGTTCATAAGAGATTTCTCCAAGATTGTGAAGCCGTTAACTAGTCTTCTTGTGAAGGATGCACCATTTCTTTCTGTTGAAAAGTTCAATGAAACTTTCGAAACTTTGAAGAGAAAGCTAGTGTCTACTCGGATTGTGATCTCTCCAGATTGGTCTCTTCCTTTTGAGATCATGTGTGATGCAAGTGATATGGCAGTAGGAGCAGTGTTGGGATAGAGAAGAGAAAAGCTCTTGCATGTGATCTATTATGCAAGTCATGTTTTGAATCCAGCCCAGATGAATTATGCTACGACTGAAAAAGAATTGTTAGCACTGGTGTACGCTTTTGACAAGTTAAAATCATACTTGTTGGGTTCAAAGGTAATTTTTTATACTTACCATGTAAATCTGAAGTATCTTTTGTCTAAACAGGAATCAAAACCAAGGCTGTTGAGGTGGATCTTACTCTTGCAAGAGTTTGATCTATAAATCCGGAATAAAAGGGATGTGAGAACACTGTTGCTGATCACTTATCCCGGATGTCCCCAATAGAAGAAAATGAGGATAACCACCCATTTAAGGAAGAGTTTGTTGATGAACGAATCCTAGATGTGATTGGCGTACCGTGGTTTGAAGACTACGCGAACTAATTGGTAGGTGGAGTAATACCTGGTGATTTTGATTCTAACAAGAGGAAAAAGTTTTTACATGATTGTAGGTTTTACTTATGGGAAGAACCGTTCCTGTATAAGAAAGAAATCGATGGACTGATTCGAAGATGTGTCCCAGAAGAAGAACAGAGAGATATCTTAAAATCTTGCCATGACTCAAAATATGGAGGACATTTTAGTGGAGATAGAACAACGGCAAAAGTCCTCCAATTTGGACTATACTGGACCTCACTTTTCAAGGATGCCTAAGGCATAATGCAAGAATGCGATAGGTTTCAGAGGACAGGAAACATTTCAAAGAGGATCCAAATGCCTCAGAATGCTATGTTGGAGTTAGAATTATTTTATGTTTGGGGAATAGACTTCATGGGATATTCCCACCCTCATTTGGGAAAAATTACATCTTAATGGCGGTGGACTATGTCTCAAAGTGGGTTGAAGCGGTAGCATTACCCACTAACGATGCCAAGGTTGTAATCAATTTCCTGAAAAACAATATTTTCTTGAGGTGTGGGGTTCCTAGAACTCTAATTAGTGATGAAGGTGCCCATTTCTTGAACAAACTGATGGAGAATCTGCTGAAATACAATGTGAAACACAAAGTCGCCACTCTGTATGATCCTCAAATGAGTGGTCAGGTTAAAGTGTCAAACAGAGAGATAAAGCAGATTCTTGAGAAGACTGTCAATGTATCGCGTAAAGACTCGTCAGTGAAACTGGAGGATGCGCTATGGGCATACAGAACAACATGCAAAACTCCAATAGATATGTCTCCTTATCAGTTAGTCTATGGTAAAGCTTGTCATCTTCCGCTCGAACTCGAGCATAAGGCATTTTGGGCTTCCAAATTCCTTAACTATGAAGCTGGTGAATCCCAAATTCTTCAAATTCACAAGTTAGAAGAGTTTAGGAATCAAGCTTATGAGAATGCAAAAATATATAAAGAAAAAACAAAGAAATGGCACAATCAGAAGATCCATAAAAAGGAATGTTAGGAAGGTCAACTAGTTCTCCTGCTTAATTCCAGGTTGAGATTGTTCCCTGGAAAGCTGAAGTCGAGATGGTCAAGACCATTTGTTGTTCATAAAGTATTTCCCCATGGAGCGATCGATTTAATAAATCAAGCTAATGAGGATATATTTAAGGTGAATGGACAAAGGTTGAAGCCTTATTACATTGGGAAGGAGAGGGGTCTGATTGATAATGTTCGTCTTATAGGGTAAGATAGAAGACCACCGAGCCATGCGATGTTAAATGAAGTGCTACATGGGAGGCAACCTGCAAGTCTTATTTCTAATGATTTCTTGTGTTTTCTTTTCATGTTATACTTCAGGTTTTCGTTCTCGATAAAGAGTGAGTTCTTTGAGTGTCGATTGGCATAAACAGGTGACAAAGACAAAATAAGAAGTGACTAAACAGGGTCTGACACAACCGTGCCACGGGAAACAATCTGTGTTAGCTAATCTGGCATAAAGAAGGCGAAAGCAGTAGAGCCTGACACGGCCGACCGTGACATGGGACACGGCCCGTGTCAAGAAAACTAGAATGTACGATGGTTGATACGTTTAGGCAGATCCTGACACGACCGATCGTGTCACGGGACATGGCCCGTGTCAGGAAAGCTGGGATGTTCCTATAAAATATGCAATGGATAGAGCCTGACACGGATGGTCGTGTCACTGGACACGGTCCGTGTCGGGCCATCTGGGCATAAACAAAAAATTAAATTTGTGGGCCTCGCATAAAATTTTGTTTTTTTTAAATAACCATATGTCTCTATTTTTATTTTCTTTGTCTTTCAATTGTAACCTAATCTCACATATTCTTCCTCTTTTCTCTAAAACACTTCATATCCACCATCTCTCTAAGCTTCACTTATCCACCACCACACTACATCTATCACCATACCTTCATAAAAAGTGTGCCAAACTCCATCCTCTATCACTCCACGGTAGCATTTTCCTCTAATTATTGTGTTCAATTTTGTGTGATATTTTAGGTACCCAGAATGCCCCTAAGCGTATTACAAGAGGAAATCAACCTGCTGTTGAACCATCAAGGGCTCGATCAAGGAGAAATCCCATTCCGATGGGACAACCTAATGCTCATGGAATCATTTTTGAAAACCCGGTGCATGAGGTGCGCTACTCGCGCCATATTCAGCGTAATATGATGCCAACAAGGTACATGTGTTCTAACACTCTCTCGTCATTGGCTTTATCTGATGAGATCAATTACACGTTTCATATCTTAGGAGTGTTAGAATTTATGCATTGTGAAGTGCCAACTTATGAGAATATAACCCTTGAATTTTTAAGTTCTGTAGATTTTAAGTTAAAGAAAATTTGGGAAGGTACCAACAGATGCCATTCAGGCACTATGAATTTTAGGTTATACAATGCTGACCATCCATTGAAGGTGGAGGAATTGGGAGGAATCCTTCGTCTCCCTATTTATTGACCCGGAGCCATTATGGAAACATTTAGGTCAAGCCGGTTCTGGTTGAATATCACAAGCTTGCCAGGTTATGTTAATAAGGGTGCTAAGGAGTCCCGTATCCAAAACCCATATTTTTGGTATGCTCATAAATGTTTAACATATTATTTGTTCGGCGGAGGGGATAGTACGGGGGTGGCAACAAAGCCAGAGCTCTTTTTTTTGTATGCCATAGCCAACACAATTCCAGTTTATATGGCCGCTTTTGCAGCGAATCATTTAGGTAAGGTGGGTCGTGCAGCAGCTACTGGCATTTCAGTAGGAGGAATGATTACCCAGATAGCCAGGTATTTTGTTTATGATCCTACGATGCTGAATGAGGCACCCATTGCATGTATGAATAAGCTTTATATGAGCGCCCATGTCAACCAGGGCTTGATTCAGATACAAGGGAGTCATTTTGGTGTAATCATTCAGAAGAGAGTTATTCTTACACTTTCTAACCCTGCCAGAATGGCTATTTCAGAGCGAGATAATTGGCAGTATGTGAGTGATGTCCAGGAAGATCAGGACGAGTATGATGAGGATAATCTGACTGAGGAGGATCAAATGGAGGAAGAGAGTTGGGAACACGAACCAACGTATAATCCCCCAGAGATTCCTACCAAAATAGGTGGAAGGTCATCATCTTTCACCCAACAAGAATGGGTCTAGATACAAACTGATTTTGGTGACCTCCATGTTGAACGGGCACGCTAGGGTGTCGAACAGGTCCGTCAGGGAAATTAGTTGAATCTTCAGGGAGAACTGTTGAATGCCATGCACCAGATGATACAACATTTGATGTTGCAATTCCCTCCTCCTCGGCAGTAAAGTACTATGAGTTCACCCTCGCTATCTTGAATTCAAACATTCAGGTCAATGTTCTATGGGGGGTTTTATTGTTTTTATTGTTTTATTATTGTTTTTAGTTTGCATTTTTATTTTATTTTTCGTTCGTATTAGCTTGTCTGGTTACGTTTTGTTTACTGATATGTTGCAGATTGATTGTATTTTGTCGGATGAAGGACAAACTAGTAGTAAAGTGGATGAAAGATACAACTCATACTTGCTCCTCAAGTACCCCAGGAAGTTGATACAACTGAAGAACAAAAGAGTATGAGTTGGATGCAACTTGGTAACACTGGACTGAGATTGTAGTATGGTATACTTGAACTGAAAAATAAGTTGTATTACACGAGGAGTGCTTTGGAACCTGTAAGCTTACCCATCATGGTGAGCGTAAATAAAGCCAAACACAAAGAAGATCATAATGAGAGTTCATTCAAGTATGTCTCTATCACTCTGATTTTGCATGTGTTCTACCAGAATAGCACAGCATGATAACACACACTAAGGCACATTGTTTATTTTACCTCAGAACCTTTCAAGCCATCTTGTACTGTTATGTTTATCCTTTGTTAACCACATTTGAGACGCATCCATTTGTTTGTGATAACCGCATATGTTAAACCAGGACCAAACACTTCCTACCCTTGCTCGGCATAAGTTGTAAATTATGAAACTGTGTAAAGTTATAAGTTTGGGGTTGTTGTCTATGTAGAAAAAAAAACAAAACTGGAAAAAAAGGAAGAAAGAAAAAAAGAATGGAGACACTTGTATGTCCCGGAAAAAAAAGAGAAAATTTATAAAGCAAAAGACTCAGGTAACAGTGAAACACTCAAAGCAAAAACTAAGTAAAGCAAAAGAGTCGAGAGAGAAAAATACCATTGAAATAAATTGAGCATGGAGACAAGAAAGACAACATGAATGTCGAGCCAAAAACCCTTTGTGTCTGTTTTCTTTGTTTTTCCCACCGTACTCAAGCCCCATTACAGCCCAAAGACCTCTAAAAGTGTGTGAAATCTGTTTGTGTAGTGAAGTTAGAATTTCATTCAAAGTTAAGAGTCGATATTGCATACATTGAATGCTGAGTGCAAAACACTTTAACCCCGAGAGCTTGGTGAGAAGTGTGAAAAATATTTCAGGTAAAGAAGTATTCTGATGTGGAAGTGTAGCAGATAGTTTGGATTGGGGAACCAGAATCTTGACCGGGAAGGTGGAAAGAAAGTTGCAAATAACATCAGATGTATTGTGGTAAGAAGTAATTCTGGGGTGACTTTGTTGTTATCTAGTACATCACTTGAGGAAAAGCAATAAGATAAGTTTGAGGTTGTCATCAGTCACCATTTCTACTTTGTTTCTGTCACTCATTCGGTGAAAATTCCTCAAATCTGTAACACTTTGGTTTACCTTTTTATCATTTTGTTTAAGTTATTTTATATTTTGAAAATTTATTTTTGTATGGTTTTTATTTGAATTTTATTCCTTCTAGATGCTTTTGCTGGTTTGGTTTGGTAGTTGTGGGTAATCTCAGGTGCAGGTAAAAATCTCCAGAAAAGTTGTGTAAAGATGAAGAAATATGGAAGATACAAGGCCCCTGATACATCCACCTGTATGCCTGACACGGGCCGTGTCAGGAGAAGAGGAGAACACGTACGTGGAATTAGGAAGAAGGGGACACGGGTGCCCGTGTCACACGATACAGCCTATGTCGATTCAGCTAAACATTAAAGGGTGAAAAGGAAGTTACAGACGCTGACACGGGTGCCCGTGTCCGGTGACACGACCCGTGTCAGCTTAGGCGCTAGAAATTCCAATTTTTAGGATTTTTAAGTATTTGAAGCATTAATGGTATTCTGGACCTTTGGCACTACTGAGAGATAACCTAACACTATAAAGAACTGATTTAGAGAAAGGAAGAAAGAATTTTTGGAAGATTGAAGAATTAACACGATAAAAGTGTGGAGATTCACGAGCTTGGGAAACGGAGAATCCTTCATGCGTGATAGAAATTGAAGATCGACGAATCCATCATTCTTGTAATGTCTAAATATATGTGTATTGTTTTTATTTTGAACATAATTGAGAGGCTAAACCCCTCAATGCTAGGGGTGTCTCTGATTTGTCATGATAAGAATACAAGTCTCTTTGTTTTATTCAACACAATAGTTCTTCTCCATTAATTTTATTGTTCAGAATAATTTATCGTTTTCCCTATCAGACCAATAGGGTTTCACTTTTCTTGACACAATAGAACTGGACAGTCGTGTTAAGTATTTCTAAACAATAATATTATAGCAGGTTTTACCTAGGACTAGGGCAATCCTATAATAACTAGTACAATTCTTGTTAATCACATGCTTGGCTTTATCACTAATTTGAACGGACATTGAAATTAGGGTAGAAGGTAAAAAAAAATCCTAAGGAATTTGGGAAAGAAACATTTAAGAATTGGTAATTGATCTGATGAACTTGTTAAAAAGATCAAAGAGTAGAAGTTATATTATGACAAATCATACATTCACCCCTAGCATATTTTAATTAAATAGTCAAAAGTCATATTTTACTTTCTGTTCTTTTACACATGTGGAAGGATTTATCCAACCAAAACAAAATGATGATTTTGTTCAATTGAATTAATAGTCAGACTTAGTATTTGCTACACAGTCGTTATGATCGATACTTAGGGTAAAACCTATTATTACTACATCGGTAAAAATAGTACACTTGTTATTTTTCTGATCAGTTACTATTCTTGGCACACTGGAGTTATGGACCCCTTGGACTTAGGATTAGAAGCTTGGAGACTTTGAGACCTTTAGACCTTGTGTTGCTTCATTGTTATATTTCTTATGTATTTGGAAATCTTCTATGTGCAGGTGTTATTATGCTGGATTTAAGTGATCTATATGGCACATGGCTCAATATTGAAGACCTTGTTTTGGGTTTTAATAACTTGGGTTTCTTTGATACTTCCTTGCTTGTGATTTATTTTCACATTGATGATTGGTATGCTCTTTGTCTATTCTATGCTTGTGGCTTTAATCCTCAGGATGAGAATTCTACTTTGACTTCATTATGTCAAGTGCTGGCTTCTTATTTGGTTAGACCTTTCCTTACCTTAGCTTTTACTTTGCTCTTTAGGATAGTCTCTTCATCTCCTCCCATCTTCTTTAATTTCAAAATATTCTCCCTCCTTTTCAAAACTCTTATTATTTTTAAACTTGAACCATTTTCATAATAAACTTGAACTTAGGTCCATGCAGTTTCAAAAACCTTTTTCTTAATCAAAACCTTAATCCAATTAATCATACTTTGATATCTTTTGAAATACTAAAAGTCACTAACTTCATTCAAACTTTTTGTGCCTTAGTGCACTTTTTCTTTTAACATTTTCAAAAAGTTTAAGACATAAGTCTTTTCTTTGAGTGCTTACAAACCTCTCTACTTTAACAAACCTGGTAATATTGAATTAACTTTCCACTTGTATGATGAGACTTGCACTGTTGAGTTGGTCCAGACTATAAGTTCTCCATATTTAAGATGAAACAAGTTCTCCCTTTACCATGTTTGTCATAGTTTATGAGTTTTCCACTCGGATAAGACGAAATGTGTTTTACATTAAAACCAATCATAACAAACCAATTTTGATATTTTTTACCGGAATTACATGGGTTTAGATTTCAATATTGCACATTGTTGGTATGTATTCCTAGAGCTTATTGGATGCTTTATAAAATAAAAAGTTGTAAAAAATACTTCTTTTTCTCATCTCCACAATCTCATTTTTGCACATATTTCTTTATAGCCAAAATACACAGATTTTTAAAGAGGTTCCTAAGGAGTACCATAGATGTTTAGGGTGTTAATACATTCCCTTTTCATAACCAACCCACGCACCTTGATCTCTATTCTTTTGTGGGTCATACCCCCACAACTCATATTGGTTTAATTATAATTACATACCCCCACAACTCAAGGACACACATACCTCAAGGACACATACCCCCACAACTCATATTGGTTTAATTACAATTACACAAAAGATAAATAAGTCATACAAAATTCATAAATAAATCAATTAAAATAATTTAATCGAAATTAGGTTGTTACATGACATCCATCACATAAATCACATCGTATAGCCCTGACCAGATTAACATTTGCTTGAACTCGAGATGAGGAAGCCAATTATTTTGATAACTCTTCAAGTTGTGCTAACGTTGCAACTTTAGCTCCTTTATATATGTCTTCTTTTACCAAGCAGTCACAATCATAAGAAAAGTACCTCAGTAGCATTGAACTAAAAAAAGAAAAAAAATAATAACACAAAAATAAAAATATAATAGTAAACAAAAATAGAAAATAAAATTCTATGTATTTACAACTAAAAATTAGAAACTAAAACGAAACAAAATAAAGATAAATAACTAATAACTAGAAATAAGGAAAATCCAAATTTATACCTAAAAATTTAAATAAAAAATGCCGCACAAATATTGCCTTGTTGAAATTAACAGTCTCCGGCAACGACGCCAAAAAATTTGATGACCTATCGGCAAGTGTACTGATAACGTTGAAGTAATAATAAAAAGATTGTCTCTACCAGGATTATAATTTAACAAGAAAATTATGTGCGATTTTAAATAATAATGGGGGGGGGGGGGGGGGGGGGGTCATTAAAATATTGGTTCTAAAACTAGGGATGAAAAGGATGAAATTCAAGACGAGAAAGACGATTCAGTCTTTATTGTCGAATCCTTTTATTTATAGTGGTTGATGAATTGTGTATTTATTGAGTTTCAATTAAATTATTACCTCATTATGAATTAATAAAACAACTACACCCAATTTCTTGGTGTGCAACTCACTAATTTATACGATAATTCCCTAATTCCTTAGGGAAATTAAAATTAAAATTAGCCATTCTAAGAATCTTAATTCATAAGCAACAACTTCTAATTACCTATCCCTAGTTAATTACAAAGTTGAATAAATTTTTTAGATCAAATAAATAGACTAACAGTCATAAATCTCTAAATATATAGATTTATTCGTACACCCTTAAACGACAAAAAGCATTAAACACAAGAAGAATTTAAATAAGATAATAATAATAATAATAAAAGTACTCAATAAATATCAAACATCCATATGATTCAAGGGAGTGCTAATAAGGTTCATCTCAAAAAGACCTAGTATAGAGAAACTTAGCTACTAATTAATAAATTAACAAATGTCATGAGTTAAGAAGTCTTCGTCATCAAAATCTAGGAATTTCTCTTAATAAGTCTAATGTGCTCCAAAATATCCCCTTGAATGTCCCTAGCTATCATTTTTTCTCTAAAATTCAGAACCCTCAAAAATTGGCAAACGATATTTAAATAACTATTTTACGTGTTAGAAAAATGTCCCATATCATGCCACGATACAATAGAATCACATCGTGATATAAGCCTCACCGTGCCGCAATGGGATGTATCATAGGCACGATAATTCCAATTGCTGAAACGTCTCATTTTCATCTTTCTTTTTCAAAAAACTTCTTCTTAATTTGGGTTACGAAACTTCATATATGGTCTTATTACTGGACAAACGTCATCATGTAAATTGTGCCTAAAAATACTCATTTCTTCACCAATTATTCACTTTTTCTTCAGAATTATTCTAAGTTTCAAAGCTTCCACTCTTTGTAGCTTTTTCTCTATTCTTCATTCTTTTGCATGACTTTTGCTCATTATTCTTCCGATTTCATTAGAATTTGCTCGTAAAAATTACTTTATGATAACTGCAATAAGTATCTCAGTTATATAGTTTCTCTTAACTCAACATGGATGTCCTCTCAAATTGAAAAATTAACCATCTATTATAGTGATATATTTATAAAAGGCCCACAAAAAAGACAATAGGGACCAATCCTCATCAGGCACCATCCCTAGAATATGTCGATAATTTTGTTGACGTTAATGCTATTAGGATCTTCTTGATTGGGAATAGAGTCCCCACACTGCTTGGAGATTCTTATTACTCTATTCACCTTCAGAATTTTTACCAAGAGGGGATGATTATCTACTGTCCACCATTATTATACAAGTGGTTTATTTCTCACTTGCTCCGATTTACTACCTTTTGGGATTACAAGGATGGATTACGTTGGTCGCAGAAGATTATGTCTCTTACTCATTCAAATATTGTATGGTATAATCAAGCTTATTGTGGAGTAAGGATTACTAGCAGTTGTGGTAGTTTTCCCAATGTACCTCTTCTTGGTACAAATGGAGGCATCAACTATAACCCTATTCCTGCACGCTGTCAACTTGGATATCCAATGAGGGATAAACCAAATAACATTCATGTGAGTAGTTTCATTCTTACAAAGGAAGGAGACAACAAAATAACCAAGGAATATATTAGTAAAGCCTGGCACCAAATCCACAAGAAGGGAAGAAAAGCATTAGGATAGAGATGTGTTGTTGCTTTAGAGCCTTATCTTTGTTGGGTATAAGCAAGGGCAATTCAGTTGAATTTGCCTTATCTTTGTCAAGAACCCTTAGCTGCAATTTTTTAGAATCTACTCCTCCTATTTGGACTGACGTTGAAGAGCTTCAACTTGCTTTGGTTAGGATGCAATAAGAGAAGGATTCTTGGGAGAATAAGTATCAGAACTTGGATATATCATACTAAGCACTTCAAGGGAAATTGATAAAGAAAGATAATTTGATGGAGATTCTCGAGCGACATGCTGTGGAGATGATTGAAGAATAAGAGGATTTATTTTCCTCTCGCATTCAGTTAGTTCCCAATAATCAAGACCATTCTCACATGCTTCCCACTTCTGGTGGATGGAAGAGAGTTTTTGAAAAGCTTATAAAAGAGAATATGCAGTTGAACAATCAAATTAAGAGGCTCAAAGAGAAGCGTCAGCATTGTTGCACCCCAACATTTGCCCTATTCATTTCTACTTTTTATGGCTTATGTTGCATCCTATACATTCATGCATTATGATGGGATTATGGTATTTCGGTTCCAAGTTCTCTATAAACTATGGAATTTGGTTGTATTGTCAATCAGTGTGAGGAGGGTCTCATATCCTCATTATTTTGATCACTCAGGCTACCAAGGATTCTTAGGCCTCGAGACATCTTAACTGATTCTTTGTTTTATCAGAAGATTCGGGATTTGCAAGTATTTCGAACTAAATTACATTTTCTCCTATCCATTGGCTCTTAGGCTACGTTTGTTGATCACTGAATATGATGTATTTCTTGACATAATTCTTTGAATCATTATCTCCATTATGAGTCTCATCTCAGTACACTTTCAGTTGTCAACTGAGTTTCATTAAAGGTTTTCTTCTTTAATTCAATTCTCATCTTTTTCAAAGATTCTTCAAGGACAAGATTCCATTGTTGGGCTCATTTATTAAAGAAGAATCAAATGGGGGTTTTATTAAGAGAATTACATTGGGTCTCTAATGATCAAGAAAGTTTTTTTGGCTACCAATTGGGCCATTCATATTGAGGATAGATATTGAAGTATGATATGCAAGAACTATTGAAAATGTTTGGGCTTTTAGAGTGCGTCATGTTAGGCTTATAGTTAAAAGTTATCCTTGGTTAAATAAAATCATAAAGAGGTTGAATTTCAAATAAAGGATATTGGAGGGAAAATAGCTTGTCCATTTGTTTCCTACTTAGAATGTTTTGACATTTTGTCAAGTTTAGAGGTGAGGGGGAATTTGAAGATTTTGTGCTAAGATTCATAGCATCAATTTCAATAGTAAATTCTACAAGTTTCACAATACTCCCACAAGGCAAATTTCAAATGCAATTCTTCTTTGATCAAAGTTCTATATTGCATTCGAGGTTCATGCTACCATTCAAATGTAACAAGTTTCATTTTAATACATGGTTCATTCAAGACACAAAAGATACAACAACATTTCAAGTGTTCATGAGCTTAAATTTTCAAACATACAAGAGAAGGGTTCAAAACATTTACATGGTCAAACTTCTAAAATATTTCATCAAAGTACAAGAGGAATGTTTCTAAATTACAAAGAAAATCAAGTGAACATTTATCCTAATGGAAACTAATCCATGATCAAGTCACTCGAAGATCCAAATTGCATCAACTCTCTTGACTTTCCTCCAAGACTTCTTACTCTTCAAGATTTCCTCCAAACTCCTCCATTTTGTTATGCTAGACACGACCTTTCCACTTTGCCTTGCCATCTTCATCTATTCCTCATCAACACCTCATGAAACAAGAGAAAATAAAGTTGTTAGCAAGCAATCAAAGAAATCAAGAACATTAGATACAACAAAAAATTTGACAAGAAAAAGGTTTTCTCAATTCATCATTAGGGTGTGGAAAAGAATCAATTTTGGTTTAGGGAGCTTGAATAAATCATGTTCACAAATCCAACAATAAGGCCTCATTTTTTCAACAATAATCAGAATTTCAATTTAATCATAGGCTAAATGACCTCTATTGCAAATTGCAAAAACATTTGGTTCACAAAAGAGGCTCAAAAGGTAAGTTATTACAAAATCAGTAAAAGGCTCATCATGATTACAAAGCAGTACAGAAATCACAAATCTAGTCCATAGCTTCAGATCAAGTAATCGGTCAGTATAAAAATAAATCAAAACGGATATAGTTCAAGCCAGATTCCCTGATATAATGTCAAAACCGGTTCACAAAAACATCATAAAAATACTACTATGCATCAGTTCAATAATAAAATTGCCGAGAGAATACAATCAGAAAAGTATATAAATCCCCTCTACTGCTACATCAGTTATAGAGAAATCCAGGAGAATAATATCAATTCCAATCCATTCTATAACAGAAAATATCAGGAAATAAAATCATAGGAAAAAAAATTCAATTACAGCTTAACAATGCTTTCAAAGCAAGTATCATTTTTAATCGATCCTCACCCTCTAATTCTTGTAACAAACATCAGCATTCAAAGGCCAAGATTGTCTCAATCCCTAACTAACTTTCTCAGCTTTACCAGATTATAAAACAGAAAGTTCACACTGTTCACGATAATTCTGCAATCATTAGAAGAATCATCCAAAAAAATCTCCACAAAATTCTCTCTGCTCTCTCAGCTTCACGATTCATTTTCATATTCACTCTCAAAATCATATTAAAAGAAAACCAAAAATCTTTTCAAAAATCAAATTCATTCACAGAAACACATAGAGCAAGCTATCAAGCAACACAAACAGTAAAGTCCTAAGTTCTACATCATTTTCCACAAACAAATCCTTCAGATCGGAGAAAGAAGAAGAGTAAAAGAAATCGCAAGAAACCAAAGGACAAAAATGAGAAGAAAAAGTGAAAAATTAGAGAGATCTCACAGGATTTGACTCAGAAGCAGCGTCTCCAACGTCAGTCATCATCATTGTCACCAAAATCGCAATTTGGAGCACCAAGGGTTCCGAAACTCCCTTCAAGATCTACGCTCAATTGTTTACTACCTGCAAAATCAAGCCACATATTAGTAACAAGGAGAAAGAGACGAAAAGATTGGTGTAAAAAGGATCAGAATCGGAGCCAAATCACGAGTCACGGTCGCTGCCGTCGTCGCAAGGCGATTTCCGGTGCGGTAGATGTTTCTTCTCCAGAGAGACTCACACAGAAAGAATGAGAGAACACATGGTTGAGAGAGAGATACTACTCTCTTTTGTTTTAATTTGAGTTAGTGTTTTAACTTTGTTAAATTAACTTCTTAATTAAACACTAATCTGGCGGTGACACTTGTCACCGCTATTGTGGCTGTTTTCCGATTCTATGCAGGTATCTCACAGTTGCAGCCATGGTCCCTCTCATCATTATCCTTCGATCTCTCCAGATCTAGATCATACAGCTAGAAGTGAGTCTTCATGATGCTCTTCTCACAGAGCAACACACCAGATCACATAGACCTCATCAAATCCCATGTGATACTCTCCATTAAACTTGTGGTTCACCCTCGCCCTCAATCATCATATCTTCATCATCATCACCATCCAGCGTCCAATATCGCACGCCCACACTGCAACCTCCAGGGCCTCCCACACTAGATTTAACGTTGAAGCTTGTTGGGCCTTGGACGTCTCTACTTCTAGCACCGCCCTAAATTGCTGCAATTCAGGCCCTTTTCCTCTTTTCTTTTATATTTGTTTGTATTATTTTGTTTATTTATGATTTCTATCAAATAAAAAAATAATAATACAAAAAAAATACATTTGTTTTAAATAATTAATTAGATTGAAACATATTATTTGATATCATTAGTTATTTAATTAGTTTCGATTGGGTTATATTATTTGTTTGTTTAGACTTTTAATCGTGTTGTCAATTTGATACATCCCTATTCATAAAATTGTATCCCCATTCCCATATGGCTTGTAATAGCTTAGAGTTTTATTTCTTTGTATGTTTTAACTTTTGCTTAAGTAAGCATGTATCATCCAATTCAAACACATGGCCTCTTCTTGGGTTCATCGTCAATGAGAAGGTATCCACCTACACATGCACACTTGCACACATTTTAAAGGTTGGTCCTGGGATTTCTACGACGAAAATTATTCAATCAATTGTTCCAATTGGTCGTTTAGAATACTAGCACCATGCTAGTCCTGACTTTTAAGGAGCATGCATATAGCCACCTTGTATGGGCTTTTGATTTATATGTTATGCATTAAATCAACTTTCCTCTCTCCTCTTGGTCCATATACCAAGCTTTTCATAAAGGATTTCATAGTTGAGTTTGGGCATGGCCATTCTCATAAGATTAATCAAGTTTTGCCCTTGGTTAAACATAACCCGGATCGATCACTTTGGTCCATATACAAAGTGTTCCATGCATAAAATGGGTCTCATGGTTGAGGGTAGGAACACCTACTCTCACAAGATTAATAAAGTATAGCCCTTGGTTAATCATAACCCGATTCAACTCCCTTACACCCAACACTCCATTTATCTTGTGGATACTTGTGCTATGTGTGATCGGTGGAAATATAACTGACTGTTTTAAAATGCTGGTTCGCAAAATGTCGCGGTAAGCAAGAGTCGCCACCGTCTTTTATTTTCTCCAACAAGGAAAGGACAAAAGCACAGCAAAATTCCTTTTCGAGATACTTCTCGGTTCAAGAGGTAGATTATAGAAAGGGAAGGTGTTAGCACCCTTTCTATCCGTGGTTATCCACGGGCTCTTAGGTACTTGCTCACTATGTTTTCAAAAAGAGTTTGCTTTTCTTGTGTTTGTGGGTTTTGAAAAAGTTTGTTTGAAAACTTCGTTTTGACTCTTGTATCTGTCCTTAAGAGTGTCTGAAGTATTTGTTTGAAAACTTTTGTCAGAAAAGTGTAAGTGCGAAAAGTTGTTTTTGTTTTGAAAGAGCAAGTAACTAAGAACCTCTACCTACTCAAAAGAAATTAAGCTGTGTAAATGTCCTTTAGACAGTACTATCCCACTATTGAGAAGTAGGTAGCACCGTCATTGGAGTTATTCGGGTCAATTCGATTATAGGGACATGTGGTCACCAAAGCAATAGTAGGACGCCTTAGCGGTAACCCTAATATCCTAGATCCTTTTTATCTGAGGCAACCGTTTCGAGGCAACTGGATCTTTAGACAGGAGGGTAACCTCTAAAACACCCTATACTTGATGACCACCTCGAGGCAACCAAGTGAGGCGTACCCTAGGGGTGGCATGTGCATGTGTGTCAAATTCAGTTAAGATTATCTTGTACATGTTATTTGTGAGCTACGTTTTGATTTTATTTTTCATACAAGTCTTGCATGCATAATTAATAGTTAATAAGTGTGCGGAAAAATAAATGCGGAAAGTGAATCTACGCTATTACAAGGCGCGGGTATTTACATCGCCAAAAACATAACCCTTTGGAAAATAAATGCGAGAAAGTAAAGAAAGCGATAAAAGCCTAATTATCTATTACATTCTCGGAGCAGATACATCAATATGGTCAAAATAATGAATTAAAAATAAATATGCGCGCGAAAGAATTGAATCGGGACGTCCTTAGGGTTTTGACCCTTTTTGAGAAAAGAATGGAATTGTCTTTTTTTGCATTTAAATTAAATATTAAACCTAATAGCTAATTAATTAATTATTTACAAGAAAAAGTATTTTTAGTTTTTATGATTTTAACAAAATAAAATAAAAGGAATTTAAAAGTTATCAAAAGAAAAACCCTAATTCTAATTTATTTTAAGTTATTGAGAAAAAAGTCAAATTTAACCTAATTAAACTAAATAAATTTATGTAAGTATTTATTTACAAAAATAATTAAAAAGTGAGATTAATAATAATAATTATTATTATATTTCTGATTTTATTATGAAAAAATAATTTATGAGTTAATTAAATAGTGATAATAATAATTATAATCAAATAATTAAAAGAAAACAAAAATATAAAAGAAGAAAAGAAATAATTAAACTAGGGGGGTGATGGGCCCTTTTGGAGGTGTTCTAGCAATTCTGGCCCACTAAGCTCAAGCCTCTTTGACTTTGGTAGTTGTCCAGGTACGCGTTGACTAAGGAATACCATAATCCTTCCATCTGGACCATTAGTTTGATGCATAAGGACACATGGCGCCTGGGATGATTGAGACATATGGTGGAACGCCTTGAGCAACCTGTGAAAAAGACAAAGAGATAGCGGGGGTTTTTAACCCCCATAAAACATGCTGAGGAATAATAGCGATTAGCTTCACAAGCAATATAAATATGGCGCGATGGTGGGGTTAAATTTGTCTGGTTGCAACGATTACAACCATATGCATTAGAAGTCTCAATTTTACTGGATGTGGAAAACCCCAATTTTGAGATTCAAGAACCCTAGAATTCGTTAATGGTATTTCTTGATTCTGGACACCATAATGCAATTCACCTGTACCATTAGCTTCAGAGAGGTTCTAGCAATGCAAAGCACACAAAAAATCTCGTTAATGATGCATGAATAATGAATTACGATTGTGAAAAAAGTACCAAACCGTGTGACTGTAAACGGCGATTTCTTGAGGTTAAACGCTTGGTTTTGGTTCCTACACCTTTCTGGGGACCTCAGCAATGTATTAGAATCAAGAAAATGCTTTGAATCACGTAGGAATGTGGAATTCAGTTTTGGCTTTTTCTTGATTTTTTTTAATGGTGGCTATGGCTTTCTGTAGCAAATCTCACGTGTTTTGCATTAGGGTTAGGTTGTGTGCATATAATGGAATGAAGCTAGGTCAAAGTTTGGGCCTTAACTCATGTGTATGGGAGAATTAGGTTTACACTTTCCACCATTGATAAACTTTCCATATTTGAAGCAAATCTAAGATTTCATGCACAAAATAGACCTAGCACGAATTTGTTAGCTGGCACATGATGTATGAAAGTTGTTTCAAATCATAAGATACTATTCCATTGATTTTTAGATTTTATTTGAATTATTATAGATTTAAAATGAATTAAATCAATAAAAATTAAATAAAATAGAAAAATAAATGTTTGATTTTGAAATTAATCATGGGACACCTGTGTGGCATGACAAGGCTGAATCAAGTGGAAGAAAGTGGGCCCTTTTGTTAAAAATTGAAGTTTTAATGATAGTTGACTTTTGCAAATTCATGAAAATTTCCCAACTTCTCCAATGCATATCTTGCTCAATTTTGATCATATGAACATGTTCTTGGACATTTCGGAAAGGTCTTGAAGTCCTCTAACCAATGCCTTTGGTCCCATGTCATTTGGATTTACCAATCTCAAGTTATGGTCTTTGACTTAAAGTTCATTTTTGTTGACTTTTGAAATTGACCTATAATGTAGAAATTGATAACTTTTTGTGAGAGCATTTCTTGGTCTTGGAATGTGAATATGAGTTGTAGTAAATTTCATCCCCTTCAAAGTGAGCATTGTATGGGATTTTTCTGATGAACCATGAAAAAGTTATGCCTTGGTCAAGATACAGTTGACTTTTCAATTGTCCAAAAATAATAACTTTTGCATCTTGATGATTTCTGAGCCATGCTTGTGGAATCATGATCAAGACTTGATCAAATGATGATTGGGGCCTCAAAATAATATGTTGACCAAAAATTCTGACTTTTGACTGCAAAATGACCATTTTGCCCCTGTAGTTGATTGTGAACCAAATAGGGCTTTTGACTGTGCAATTTGATGCTGTGAGTCTTGAGACTTGGCATGTAGATGCTTGAGAATGTATATGGGCACATGAGACTTGATTGAGCCATTGAAAACCTCAAATTCATTGAAGGAACCAAAACCCTAATTTTGACTGGCTTAAGAGGCATTTGGACTATGCAACCCTTGAGAGATCTTGAACCATTTGAAGATGATTCTTGATAAATCTTGAAGAATATGGGAGGGAAAATTTTGGGGTACAACAGTTGCCCCTGTTCAATCTTCTTAGACCTGAGGATGTAGATTGGCTTGCGTGCCTTTCGTGATCCGAAGGTGGAAGATGATTGAACACTAGAGTGCCCAGAAATTTGCACTCGCATAGTAGAGTATCAGCAATGTGATGTCGGAAATGGGCTTACAGATGCCATTTGGAAATATGATGGATAGGAGGATGGGCTTATAGATGCCATCTGGAGATGTGACAGAACCTTGTCGGGAATGGGCTTATAGATGCTATTTGGAGATGTAATGGATAATTGTGGAGATGGGCTTAAAGATGCCATCCGGGGGTGTCGATCACGTAAGAGATTCCTTAGCGAGAACTTGCGTACCTGAGAAAGAAAGATAATTTCCTGGCCTGTTACAGGGGTTGATCTTCAAACTTTTCATGCAGATATGCCCTGGCTAGATACATGTATCGAACCTACAATCAATCGTTCACAGATATGCCCTGGCTAGATACAGGTATAGAATCTAGAATTGGTCGTCTACAGATATGCCCTGGCTAGATACAGGTATCGAATCTGGAATTAGTCGTCTACAGATATGCCCTGGCTGGATACAGGTATCGAATCTGGAACTTTAAAAGGTTGATGGGTTGTCTCTACTGACAGGTTATCTCAGAAAAATCTTTAGGAACCGATTTAACTGAACTAGGGGAGGTTTTGTCTTCTTTGACGAGTTGTCTCTTTTAACGGGTTGTCCTCATGGACGGGTTGTATTCACTGACGGATTATCTTCAATGACAGGTTGTCTTCAATGACAGGTTGTCTTCACTGATGGATTGTCTTCAATGACAGGTTATCTTCAATGACAGGTTGTCTTCACTGACGGGTTATCTTCAATGACGGGTTGTCTATAACGACGAGTTGTCTTCAATGACAGGTTGTCTTCACTGAAGGATTGTCTTTAATGACGGGTTGTCTTTAATGACGGATTGTCTATAATGATGGATTGTCTTCAATGACGGGTTGTCTTTAATGACGGATTGTCTATAACGACGAGTTGTCTTCAATGACGGATTGTCTTCAATGACGGGTTGTCTTAAATGACGAGTTGTCTTCCATGACAGATTGCCTTTAATGACGGATTGTCTTCAATGACGGGTTGTCTTCAATGACAGGTTGTCTTCAATGACAGGTTTGTATCGATTTAACTGGATTTGTCTTTTCTTGATTGGATTTGTCTTCTTTGACTGGATTTGTCTTCTTTGACTGGATTTGTCTTCTTTGCCTGGATTTTGAGACTTAACTGCATCTTTCCTGAAAGGTAAAGGTCAGTCATATGCCAAGCATGATATGGATCAAGCAATGCTGTTCTCAACATAAATGAGATTGTATGATATGATGCGTATATGCATGTATCATGACAATGTGATGTTTATGAATGTGTCTTCGTCCGAGAAAATAAATCCTTGACGAATGCCGGGAAGTTCGTTGAATCCTGGGCTGATGTTGAAGAGTAGAGTCCTTCGTTTCCGCTGGGGATGATGAACAAAGCTGATTACAAGAATAAACCTGTAGGAGAAGACGACTCCGTTGGGAAATAAACCTGATGGAGAGATTATTCTGCGGGGAACTACTCTGTGGGGAAGAGATACTTCGCTGAGAATGGAACGATAACTCCACTGCGGATTCCGTTGATAAGCACTGTTGGGGATTCCATTGAACTCCGCTGGGGATAGGAAGAACTTCGCCGAGGACGATCTTTCCGTTGTAATTAGTTGAGGATAACCCAGTTAGACTCTGGTGGGGAATAACCTCTGAATATGGCCGGGGAGAGATATGTGTACTCTGCAGGGGATAAGCTTCTAGGATCTACTGGGGAGGATAATTCAACTCTCTTGGGGGAACTTTTGGATTGCACTGGGGAATGGCTCCACTGGGGTGTCTGGTATTCCACCGGGGAACAACCTTATATTAAGACTGCCGAAGATGCTTGCTGAGGATATCTGTATACTCTGCTGGAGAATGTTAAGATCTTCTGGGGATGTCCAACTTCCTTGGGGCTGACAGTAGCCTAACTCTGCTTGGGGGAGAGTATTGCTGACTTGCTGGAGATATTGTGCCTTTTCGGGGCTGATTGGGGACCAACTCTGCTTGAGGGGAGTATTGCTGAGTCTTGTCTTACTCTGCGGGGAGTGAAGGTATCTTGGTTGCATTCTTCAGCCGAATCTACCTTGTACCTTGTGGACAGAGCAGCTTGTACAGTTTGGACCATTTCTATTGCCCCAGCTTCTGTGGGAGAAGGTACCTGTGGAGGTGCTTGATGACTGCCGATTTGACAAATCTTCTTTTGGTAAGCAAGTGACGAGATGACGGGACATAGTCGTACGCTTTGATCCCTATATTTTGCCTGGACCGCCCTTTCGGGTTTTCAGTCCACCGGGATACCCTTTTTTGCCCAAGCCGCCTTTTTCAGGTTTTTGACTTGCCGGGTGTACAGATTTTTCATTTTCATCCCTTATTTTTGCCCGAACCCTTTTGGTTCACCGGGAAGCCCTTATTTTTGCCTAGGTGTGTCAACCTAGCGGGTATTTGATTATGCGTAGTATTTTTTCGACTATGTCCACGTTCTTAGGATGCAGGGAGTTGTCACTGTCAGTAGTGTTGTGTTGCTATACTACCAGAAGATGTTTGATCAGGCAAGATTCATTGCTGGAATTCACGTCCAATGCCCCAAGTGACTCAGGCGGAGATTTGCCCCTGGCTATTTGGCATCTTGAGAGATTCCTTGAATCTTGACTTGACTGCCCCATATGATGGACAATGATCATGCCCGCCCCTTGGTTGGAAGTATTTTTCCACTTGAGGTGACCCTTTTGTTGAGAAGATTTTTGTTCACTGGATGTTCATCGTGCGAATTTCCCTGTTGTTGAACAAATAGTCATATGCAAACAATATTATTTCAAGAATGCAAAGCTTATGTCTGTCTTGAAGTTTTTTGAAAATGAAGTTTTTAATAAAACAAGTGAATTTTTGTAAAAATGCGATGTCAACTCAGTACTTTACAGCAAGCCCTACAGGAGTCAGGATACCTTTGTAACAGTATGCTTTCGAACTAACCCATGCTTCAGCTAGGACTTTTTAAGGGTTATAACGTGGTCTGGTTCATGGTTTAAGAAACAAAGGATAAAGGCTCAAATTTTATTTATACCCACCCACTCTTCGTAATGTTCTTCAAACCTAAACTCAGCTAATCGCGCGTTAGACCTTGTTTGAGTCTTTGCTCTGATATTCCAGTGATGGTTCGGATGCTGATAGTTTTTTTGAACAAGCAGTCATTTCTTTTTTGTTGAGGGTTTATAGGACCTCTTTCTTTTTGATTTCGTTATCCCTGTTTTTTTTGCCTGAACTGTTTCTTTTATGATTACAATCAGCGGGATGCCCCAGTTTTATAAGTCTCCTTCATAGGTTTTGACTTAATGGGCTTTTATTTTGAAAGATGACGACTGCCTGTCTTTATGATTATAGGAACCATCACTGTCTTTTCGTCTCGGAAGGACTTCTTTGATGTCGTTCATCGTGCGCCTAGATCAACTGAGAGAACTACCCTGCCCCAGGTTTTGATTAAGGGTTTTAATTTTTTATGAAAAGAAAAAACTCCTACTTCTTTGGCTCGAAGGGGTTGACTAGGGATTATCTTCCTTATAACTCCAGTGTTTAGGATTTGAAACAATGCCTGTACCTCATCAGCGGGGTCTGTTCAAAAGCATACTGTAAAGATCGTGGTATCGTTTTCGTCATCCTCCCTCAAAAGGCTTAGAATTATTAATCGAGAGTTTGGACATCACAAAAAAGGAAAGCAGTTTGAATATAGCGAATGCGAATATATTGATTCAAAACAGACATACGCGATGCATTAATGAAATAAAAATGTTTGACATGAATAAATGTTTGATCAATCAAAGAAAAATACAACTTGAACATTCGAATGAACAAAAAAAAATTTCAATCCTAGCCATGTTTTGGCAAGGGAGCAGTGATCACATTGGGAGTCTCGGGCGCTTCGAACTTGACCTCCTTTGCATCGATTAGGTCCTGAACCTTGTTCCTCAAAGTCCAACAATCATCTGTAGCATGCCCCGGGCTGTCAGAATGATAAGCGCAGCGGGCGTTGGGGTTATACCTTGAAGGTGTCTTGTTGGGATTCTTAGGAGGGTCCCTTAGAGTTACCAGATTGGTCTCCAGCAACTGTGGCAATATCTGGGACAAGGTCATGCCGAGGGGAGTGAACTGCCTTCTAGGTCTCTCTTCCCTTTGTTGGTTGCGATGTTGAGGATCACTGGCCGGTGTTGAAATAACTACCGCGTTGACAGCTTGGCGGTGTTCAGACTTATTCTGCCCTCTTGAACCATAGACAACACTGGATTCTTTCTTGAATGGTTTTTTCTCAGTGTTCGAGGAGTCACCTTTCTGTATCTTCCCAGACTTGATACCAGCTTCTATCCTCTCACCAGTTAAGATCAGATCTGTAAACCCAGCAGAAGAATTTCCAATCAGATGGTTGAAGAATGGACCAGACAAGGTCCCCAAGAACATGTTAACGAGCTCACAGTCAGTCAGAGGTGGCTGCACCCTTCCAGCCAAGTCTCTCCACTTTTGGGCGTATTCCTTAAATCCTTCGCCCGTTCCTAGTGACATACCCTGGAGTTGGGTACGCGTAGGAGCGAGGTCGGAATTATACTGATACTGCTTATAAAACGCAGTAGCCAAATCCTCCCAGTTACGAATACTGGCTCCATCTAGCTAATAGAACCATTCGAGTTGAGTCCCTGAAAGACTATCCTGGAAGAAATGGATCCATAAATTCTTGTCAGCTGTATAAGGTTGGATCTTCCTTACGTATGAACGGAGGTGCAACTTAGGACAGGAAGCTCCGTCATATTTTGCAAAAGCAGGGGCCTTGAACTTGTGGGGAATCACCACCCCAGGGGACAAACCTAGATCTTCGAAGTCCAGACCGGGCACCTTCTGTATCTCCATAGCGCTTAACCGGTCTTCCAGCTGTTTGTACCTGTCCTCCGCAGGAGGGTACTGTTCATCATTGTAATCTGTCTCGTTGTCGGAGACCACGGGATTAGGAACCCTTATCTCTTGTGGGCTGTCTTTTCCTACAGATGAGGTAGTCAGCTCAGCCTCATTCTGTAATCCATTCCCAAATCTGCGTCTAGTGTTGAACAAAACAGTCCTCTTCTTCTTCTTCTTCCTCTCTTTCAGAATCAGAGTTTTCAAGTCCTGTTGACCCTGGGCTAGGCTCATAACCAAATCCTGGAACTGGGCATTCTGGGCCTGGAGGGCCTTGATAGCTTGTTCAGTAGAAGGTTCAGAAGTCATGATGATTGCTGAAATAAACAGCGAAGAAGATAAGTGACTTGTAAAGACGAGTACCTGTAATGCAATGATATGTATGATATATGTATGCAATGTTTTCAAGGATCTCGCGGGGTAAACCAAGAAACTTGTTAGAATCTGAATTTTGTAGCTCGACTGGAGGAACTTCATGTTGTTGAGAGTCCTTCTTCAAGAGTCAAAGCTCACCATATCGAGTGGGTCATAGCCCCTGACTCAAGTTATCAACCTTGGCTAGAGGAAAATAAATCCCCTTACCCCTTGCTAGGCATTTGGTTCATCATGACCTGCATCACAGACCCTTGAGATCCTTGAAATGGGTTAGTCCTTATGCAGGATACATGCAATGTTATGATGGTATGATGTTATGATAAAGCACACCACAAGCATTCACAAAAGGAAAACATGATAAGGCACACAAGTCACACAAGACAGCCCTTAGAGTTCAGGCCAGCATGAAGTTTAGGTACTACCCTCTTTCAGTTTCGTTGGTTAAGACCTATCCTAGAAAATAGTAACCGGGTTCTAGAGGATCTCAATATCACTGACTACCCTCAATCGGTCATAACTCCAGCATCGCAATCTTTTCTTGCGGCCAGAACCATCGCGAGAGTTTAGCCTCAATGAGTGTAGCATACTGCTACTGTTCTATGGCCAAGTTGGGTCAGTTTAGGGTTCTAAGGTCGGTTGGTGCTTAATGACTCCTCAGAAGACCCATATTCTCCTCGTTCCAACACAAGGGATATCGGTACAGACCAAGGTGTCACACCAATGTAGCCACTGCTTCACCCGTGTCGGTCTACGCCGGACAGGTCCTTCACAGCTTATGCTACCTAAAGGGTATTCCCCAGATCCGGGTTAGGATCTATGAAACTTATGATGCAAGCCCACAATATAAAAGCAATCAAGACATACAATTGAAAACATAAGAGTGGTCTAATCCTAAGGTACACCTCACTTTTATAAGTATCCCCAGCAGAGTCGCCAGTTCTGTGATCGATGGAAATAGAACTGACTGTTTTAAAATGCTGGTTCGCGAAATGTCGCGGTAAGCAAGAGTCTCCACCGTCTTTTATTTTCTCCAACAAGGAAAGGACAAAAGCACAGCAAAATTCCTTTTCGAGATGCTTCTCGGTTCGGGAGGTAGATTATAGAAAGGGAAGGTGTTAGCACCCTTTCTATCTGTGGTTATCCACGGGCTCTTAGGTACTTGCTCACTATGTTTTCAAAAAGAGTTTGCTTTTCTTGTGTTTGTGGGTTTTGAAAAAGTTTGTTTGAAAACTTCGTTTTGACTCTTGTATCTGTCCTCAAGAGTGTCTGAAGTATTTGTTTGAAAACTTTTGTCAGAAAAGTGTAAGTGTGAAAAGTTGTTTTTGTTTTGAAAGAGCAAGTATCTAAGAACCTCTACCTACTCAAAAGAAATTAAGCTGTGTAAATGTCCTTTAGACAGTACTATCCCACTATTGAGAAGTAGGTAGCACCGTCATTGGAGTTATTTGGGTCAATTCGATTATAGGGACATGTGGTCACCAAAGCAATAGTAGGACGCCTTAGCGGTAACCCTAATGTCCTAGATCCTTTTTATCCGAGGCAACCGTTTCGAGGCAACTGGATCTTTAGACAGGAGGGCGACCTCTAAAACACCCTATACTTGATGACCACCTCGAGGCAACCAAGTGAGGCGTACCCTAGGGGTGGCATGTGCATGTGTGTCAAATTCAGTTAAGATTATCTTGTACATGTTATTTGTGAGCTACATTTTGATTTTATTTTTCATACAAGTCTTGCATGCATAATTAACAGTTAATAAGTGTGCGAAAAAATAAATGCGGAAAGTGAATCTACGCTATTACAAGGCGCGGGTATTTACATCGCCAAAAACATAACCCTTTGGAAAATAAATGCGAGAAAGTAAAGAAAGCGATAAAAGCCTAATTATCTATTACATTCTCGGAGCAGATACATCAATATGGTCAAAATAATGAATTAAAAATAAATATGCGCGCGAAAGAATTGAATCGGGACGTCCTTAGGGTTTTGACCCTTTTTGAGAAAAGAATGGAATTGTCTTTTTTTGCATTTAAATTAAATATTAAACCTAATAGCTAATTAATTAATTATTTACAAGAAAAAGTATTTTTAGTTTTTTATGTTTTTAACAAAATAAAATAAAAGGAATTTAAAAGTTATCAAAAGAAAAACCCTAATTCTAATTTATTTTAAGTTATTGAGAAAAAGTCAAATTTAACCTAATTAAACTAAATAAATTTATGTTAGTATTTATTTACAAAAATAATTAAAAAGTGAGATTAATAATAATAATAATAATAATTATATTTCTGATTTTATTATGAAAAAATAATTTATGAGTTAATTAAATAGTGATAATAATAATTATAATCAAATAATTAAAAGAAAACAAAAATATAAAAGAAGAAAAGAAATAATTAAACCAGGGGGGTGATGGGCCCTTTTGGAGGTGTTCTAGCAATTCTGGCCCACTAAGTTCAAGCCTCTTTGACTTTGGTAGTTGTCCAGGTACGCGTTGACTAAGGAATACCATAATTCTTCCACCTGGACCATTAGTTTGATGCATAAGGACACATGGCGCCTGGGATGATTGAGACATATGGTGGAACGCCTTGAGCAACCTGTGAAAAAGACAAAGAGATAGCGAGGGTTTTTAACCCCCACAAAACATGCTGAGGAATAATAGCGATTAGCTTCACAAGCAATATAAATATGGCGCGATGGTGGGGTTAAATTCGTCTGGCTGCAACGATTACAACCATAGGCATTAGAAGTCTCAATTTTACTGGATGTGGAAAACCCCAATTTTGAGATTCAAGAACCCTAGAATTCATTAATGGTATTTCTTGATTCTGGACACCATAATGCAATTCACCTGTACCATTAGCTTCAGAGAGGTTCTAGCAATGCAAAGCACACAAAAAATCTCGTTAATGATGCATGAAAATGAATTACGATTGTGAAAAAAGTACCAAACCGTGTGACTGTAAACGGTGATTTCTTGAGGTTAAACGCTTGGTTTTGGTTCCTACACCTTCCTGGGGACCTCAGCAATGTATTAGAATCAAGAAAATGCTTTGAATCACGTAGGAATGTGGAATTCAGTTTTGGCTTTTTCTTGATTTTTTTAATGGTGGCTATGGCTTTCTGCAGCAAATCTCACGTGTTTTGCATTAGGGTTAGGTTGTGTGCATATAATGGAATGAAGCTAGGTCAAAGTTTGGGCCTTAACTCATGTGTATGGGAGAATTAGGTTTACACTTTCCACCATTGACAAACTTTCCATATTTGAAGCAAATCTAAGATTTCATGCACAAAATAGACCTAGCACGAATTTGTTAGCTGGCACATGATGTATGAAAGTTGTTTCAAATCATAAGATACTATTCCATTGATTTTTAGATTTTATTTGAATTATTATAGATTTAAAATGAATTAAATCAATAAAAATTAAATAAAATAGAAAAATAAATGTTTGATCTTGAAATTAATCATGGGACACGTGTGTGGTATGACAAGGCTGAATCAAGTGGAAGAAAGTGGGCCCTTTTGTTAAAAATTGAAGTTTTAAGGATAGTTGACTTTTGCAAATTCATGAAAATTTCCCAACTTCTCCAATGCATATCTTGCTCAATTTTGATCATATGAACATGTTCTTGGACATTTTGGAAAGGTCTTGAAGTCCTCTAACCAATGCCTTTGGTCCCATGTCATTTGGATTTACCAATCTCAAGTTATGGTCTTTGACTTAAAGTGCATTTTTGTTGACTTTTGAAATTGACCTATAATGTAGAAATTGATAACTTTTTGTGAGAGCATTTCTTGGTCTTGGAATGTGAATATGAGTTGTAGGAAATGTCATCCCCTTCAAAATGAGCATTGGATGGGATTTTTCTGATGAACCATGAAAAAGTTATGCCTTGGTCAAGATACAGTTGACTTTTCAACTGTCCAAAAATAGTAACTTTTGCATCTTGATGATTTCTGAGCCATGCTTGTGGAATCATGATCAAGACTTGATCAAATGATGATTGGGGCCTCAAAATAATATGTTGACCAAAAATTCTGACTTTTGACTACAAAATGACCATTTTGCCCCTGCAGTTGATTGTGAACCAAATAGGGCTTTTGACTGTGCAATTTGATGCTGCGAGTCTTGAGACTTGGCATGTAGATGCTTGAGAATGTATATGGGCACATGAGACTTGATTGATCCATTGAAAACCTCAAATTCATTGAAGGAACCAAAACCCTAATTTTGACTGGCTTAAGAGGCATTTGGACTATGCAACCCTTGAGAGATCTTGAACCATTTGAAGATGATTCTTGATAAATCTTGAAGAATATGGGAGGGAAAATTTTGGGGTACAACACTATGATTTTTGGATCGATTGTTGACGCAACCCGGGTTCCTAATTATTGGTTGATGGAGGAAAATCAAGGAGGAGTTTGGTATATTTTTATTATCTCGTGTGCATAGAACAGGAAACAGACCTTGTTTGTTAGGTATCATTATACCTCTCTTCATATGTCATCTATATTTGATACATGCTTTTTGATGCTTGGTCATTCCTTGAGTGATGTTCTGTCATCCCTTCTCCTACCTTTTCTTAGATTCCCCTCTTGTATGCTCCCTATAGGATCTTTAGTTCACTCTTATCTAAGTTTGAACTAAATAGACCTTAGGATGTTTATTCAAGCAGAACAATATTAGGTAGATATTTCCCTCTCTTATCCTCAACTATAGGATCAACATTGTATGACAATTTTAAGGCTATTTTGCTAGTTTCCCTTAGTCTTTTCTTTCTCTTTTGCATCTGCATTAAGATTAAAATCTCCGTCTTCTTTTCAAATTCTCAAAACACTTAAAAATTACTGATGAGAATAAACTCTTTGTTGAGTATGGAGATGATATGCGGGTCTCTTCTCGATCTTATTTTTCTTCCATTCTAGGCTTTAGTGTGATGCAAGTCTCAAAGAATCCTTTCATGGATAAGTAGAGAAGTGGCTAGTATCTCTCTCTTGATATCAACTAGCTATTATCCGTAACAAAAAAACACCAACCAATGAAAACTCTTTTTCGCCTTCGGGCCTTTTCTTTCGAAACTTTCAAAAGAACATGTTAATTCACTTCCATGTTGACGTGTGAATCTATGAAGGTCGGGTTGCGGAAGAAGGCAAAATTAATATTGTTCATTAGAAAACACAAAACAAGTAGAAACTTTTGAGTCGAACTACGATGCTCTGATTCCTTAAAAGGGATACGTAGGCTTATGGTCACGGGGCTTAGCTTAGCGAACTTTGTAATCTTTCCTTATTTTCCCCATGTTTTCTCTTTTACATGCATTCCCCCTTTGCATCTTTCTTTTTAGATATTAAGCTTTAGACATAGATTTTATACACCCTTAGACTTAGAACAAACATAAGTGGGTCCTGTGGAGTACAACAGACATGTGGGGTGCTAATACCTTCCCCTTGCGTAACCGACTTCCTTACCAGATCTCTATGGTTGCAACGCCATGATTTAACCCTTTAGGTTTACTCGATGTTCACCTTTCCCTTTTGGAGGGATAAATACATTTGATGGCGACTTCATTAAGTTTTATCTTCAATGATTTTTCCAATTGTTTCAGCTGGCGACTTCACTGGGGAAAGATTGACCAAATGCTGGTCCATCCTTGTGTAATTCAGTCCTAGCTTGTGTTTATTTGCTTTTCTGTTGGGTGTTTACATGTTTATTTCTTTCTAGCTCTATTTTTTATAGGCTTTGATTATATGCTTTCATGCATCGCATTTTATTTTATTGTCTCCTATACTCTAGATATTGTTTTTGTGTTGTTTCTCTGTAGGGTTGGGATGTTACTTCTTGAGGTAAAAGGCCCAGTATCCAAGCCAGTGTTATGAACTCATAGGAAACGTAGGAATAGAGTAGGGACACGATGGCTATAGGACGTGGTTCGATTATTGCAGTCATGTTATATACCATGCTCATATGAGGTTCAAGTGAAGGTATTTTCATCATGCACATCTGTGTTACGATGATTTTACTTTCAGGTGTACCCGTGATTTTTGAGTTACCCTTGCCTTACCCTAACCTAGTCTTCATCTGTGAGTGGGAGGGTTGATTTCTTACAGGTACAGTTTTGGTGACTTTGGTTCTGATAGTGACTCTAGTTCTGATGGTGACTATGGTTTTGTCGGTGATTAGTGTTGGTGACTTATGTGTGTTCTGAAGCTATCTCAGACCTTTGATTCTGTGATAATCAGTCGGTTCAGACAACCGCACGATAACATCCAGTATTCTAGAAGCCTAGATCCAGTCATTATTGCATCATAGCATATTTACTTTTTAAAAAAATGATGTGCAAAAAAGTTAACTTGCATATGCATTGTCATTTTCTAGGGATATTCAAGAGTTAGTATCTTCATCAGAGATGGCTACCAGACACATCTTTTCCTATAGTTTCTTCCATGAGAATTTGAAACCATTAAAATATTTAGGAGCTCAAGTTGTCAAGCACATTTCGAGAATATTCACTCAAGACTATGGCAACATCCTGTCTCTCTTGAATGCTACCAGTGAGCCATGGGCTCTACCCCCTCTTCTACAGTACTATGACCCGAAGTTGCGTTGCTTCACTTTATAGGACTATCAGCTTCTGCCTACTCTAGAGGAGTATGTCTTCATTCTTAACATCAAGGTTCAAAGTTGGGTGCCTTTTGTCAACGTTCCAAAGGTGTTTAATCTTGAAGCTGTCATTGAGGCTTTTTATTTGAGCTTGAATGATGTGAAAGGGATTTGGAAGCACAAAAGTGGTGTCTTTGGCTTTCCGTCAAGATTTCTGACAATGAAATATAAAGAGGTTATGAGTGAAAGAAACTAGTGGCTATCTTGATTTATGGGATATGTATGTTCCCAAATGTCACGAGCTTTATAGATTGCACTGCTGTTTATTTCTTCATGGATAAAAACCTTGTGCCGACTTTTCTTGCTGATACTCACTACTGCATTCACTCCAAGTATGGAATAAAAGGAACAATTATTTTTTGTTTTCCATTACTTAATAAGTGGTTCATGACTCACCTACCTGTAGGTGGACCGTTTGTGGACGTCCGAGGCACTTACTCAATTTCTCAAAGAATCATGAGTCTCACTTATCATGGTAAAATGGCATAACCCTGGGATGAATATCTCTCAGATCATTACGAGTTGTGGGGAGTTTCCTAACGTCCCTCTCATTGGAAGAAGGGGTTGCATCAACTAAAATCCTATGTCCTCACTTCATTAGTTAGGGTATGCAATGGATGTTGAACCTTTCAACAAGGATGTAGAAGATTCTATTTTCTTTGATAAGGAGGAAAATCTTAGATTGTTGAAGAAAGTACAACTATCTCGAGTTGAGATTCATAGGAAAGGCGAAGCTCTCCTTGGTAGGAAGGATGTTAGGGCTGGGATTCCTTATGCTAGATGGGTCATGAAGAGAGTTGAAACTCTACTATTGCCTTACCCTTGAGAAGAATCATTCCATTAACAGATTCCACGAAGTAGCTTTTGTCTTTATGTTCTTGATTGTCTCATGATTACCATTAAAATTATTGTTTGGGATCTTCACGCTTTATTTTGCTACCATGGGTGTAAACTTTGTTGATTTTGGATTTCTTATTATGTGATATTGTCTCGTCTATGTGAATTCATCTGATTTGCATTTTTGTTATGAATAAAAATAGTGTTGGCTTTGATACCTCGTCTTGACTATTGATTATCTCTATTGTCTTGTTGTTTGGTTTTTATTGATGGTTGACAAAACTCCTGGATATCTGGAAATGACAAAAACACAACATGCATAATCATGCATTTTATGCATTACAGGTTTTTGATTGGTCTTCTTATCTTGTGGTTCTGCTTTTTCTGAGCAGAAGTGTTCAACGACGACTACTCACATTTACTGAACAAGAAGTTATTGATGCCTTGGAAAGGACCAAGGGTAAACAAGTGATGATTGGTAATCAGAAACCTGTTCAGGCTAGTGTGCCTAAACCAATTGATTTTCCTGGGACTTCTTCATCTCCCAATGACGAGATCGCAGAGTTGATGAGAATCATAAGAAAGAGTGATTACAACATCATAGAGAAGCTGCACCAGACGCCCTGTAAGATGTCTATTTTATATTTGTTGATATCTGAAGCTCACTAGAATGCTTTGATGAAGTTAGTGAAAAAATTCTTTCGTTCCGCAAGAGATAACGGTTGGACAGTTTGTGCCAATATATCCGTTGGAAATGGTTTTGGTTTTACTGATTTTGATCTCCCTCCTAGGGTTCGCAACCACAATAAGGCATTGCACATCTCTATAGAGTGTTAAGGCATGACTTTGTCGTGTGTTTTGGTGGATACCGGATCCTCGCTGAATGTATTTACAAAAAACTACATTAATGAAGATTGACTATTTCAGTTTGGAGTTGCCTCCCAGTGACTTGGTAGTGAAAGCTTTTTGATGGATCCAGGCGGTCAGTGTCTGGTGAAGTGGATTTACCTATCAAGGTGGGCCCTCGTATTTTTACTACTACATTTTATGTAATGGACATACATCTGACATATTGTTATTTATTAGGGCGCCTATGGATTCATAAAGTTGGGGCAGTTCCATCTACCCTTCACCAAAAGCTCAAGTATCCTCTGGATGGAAAAACCATCACTGTTTATGGTGAGGAAGAATACATTGTGAGTCCTTTGACTTCATGCCGATACATGGATATTGAAAGAGAAGTTCATGAGACTCCTTTTCAGGCTTTTGAGACTGCTCAAATGATCAAGCCTCCTTGTTTTGAGGAAAGGAAAAAACCTGAGACTTCTTTGACTTCATTCAAAGATGCTCAAGCACTAGTTGAGGCTGCTCACCCTGAAGGTTGGGGTCAGGTTGTGGATGTCATTCCAAAGTTTAACAAGATCGGCTTTGGCTTCAACCCCGGGAAGTAGAGTGTAGCTCCCAAAGCTTCAAATTTGTCTACTCCATTGAAGTTTTCCATCTCTGGTTTCGCCCAAGATGGATGCACTAATGCAACTGTTGATAAAGACTGTGTCTACAATATTGATGTTTAGATCCACCCAAGTGTTCCAGGTCAGAAGCTAAACAATTGGACTTCAAGGGATACCATGCAAGTTACAACTGCTGAGGATCTGTTTGTAGATTGATTGGTAAACCAAGTCATCACACTATACCCAGGGCACCTGACCATTCAATCAGGGGAACTCTCCATAACTTTGTGTTCCCGGATCTCCTCGTCTGTAGTCAGTGCATATCTCCCAAGTGAAGCCATTGGGAAAAGTTTTTAGTATAAACATAAGCAGCCTGAGAAGCCTTCAGATTCTACTTTGATGTCATATGCCCAGTTACTCCCTCGACTAATTGAACATCAGTTGATTGAGCTCCATACTGTGGGTTTTCCTCCTGCAGAGCTTCCACTCAACTATGATGAGAATTCTAAGTGTGAATTTCATTATGGGGTATTTGGTCTTGATATTGAGGACCACAAAGGTTAAAGTATAAAGTCTAGCATCTGTCTGGTATCTTTTCCAAAGGCCAATTCTATTTGGCATTTCATTCCAGAACCTTTCTCTCATTGAAGTTTCACTTCTGTGTGATAGAAGATGAGGTTAAAGAAGTCCTCGGATGCAGTATCTGATTATCTATTTTGTGAAGTAAAAGACACTTGGTAGTTCAGTTGATTCAATGTCGCTTGGTGTAACTTCCATCATTTCTTTCGAAGGAATCTTCTGTGAATATCATCTTGGGGCACCTGGCCATTCGGTTGAAGACAATTTGTCATCCAAAAACTAGGTCCAAGATTGGATCAATTCAGAGACTATTATGTATATAGTAGATCCTAAGGGGAATCTCTTGCTCAAGTGAGTATCAAGACTTCAGAAAATCGTCATAATTAAGAAGTCCATACGGAGTCATGTCTCCTCAACAATGGCAATGTTTTAGTTTCATTCGCATTCTTATTTGCAATATTTCTTGTTTGGTTTAGTACTTTCTTATATGAAAAACTTGCTTATCTTTGAATGTTAATCATAATGCATTGAATATTATTTTCTTGAATTAATCCATTCGCTATCACATAGTGGAGGTCTTCCCAAATTATTATGTGGTGTTGGGTTTGTAGTCCCATACTCCCCAGTTAAGTCTTGGTTCAGATTTTTCATACTGAGTGTGATTCTTTTCCCGGTCGGTTTGTGATCAAGCAGTTCTATGACACCATTACTTTTATTTCCTTCCCAAGTAGCAGGTTAAAAGCAATATATTTTTCTAAGAAGTATAGAGATAGTTGTCAGTCTTTGGGTTTTCCCTCCCCGTGTATTGATTTTGATTTAAAATCCCCAAAATTTTGATTGTTTGCTAGGATGTTAACTTCTCGGTTTCTCATGTAAACCAAGGATGATGTTTCCCTTTAAGGTTGATATCCCCATGAAGTTTCTACGATTATCCCCGACAGATTTCGTGCAACCACTATGTCATGTGTTTTCTTCCTAGCAGATGTGGTATCATCTTCCCTATCAAACTCTGTGTGTTATCTCCCGGTGAAGCTTAGAGGATGTTGTTATATCCCTACAACTTTATGAATTTTTGTTATAGTATTGTGTTTTGTTTATTCTCAAGCCAAATTTCCTTTCCCCTAGAAGTTAAGCCTTGAAATACGACTTTGTTTCCATTGATATCTTATCCTCTTTACAAGATGTGTGTTGTAACTCTCCAATAAAATGTCAACCTTAAGCAGAAAGTATATATCCTTTCTATTTTCCCACTGAGTTTATTCCTCATGGAAGATTTTTGCTTCAGTCTGAAGGTGGAGAAAAACACAAGAAAAGGGGGTTTAAACTGTGTTGATAGAAATGTTTTCCATTTTTAAAGAGTTTGTGGAAGCCTTGAGCATGTAGAAACTAATTGCAATAAATAACACATTCATTTTTATACAAGTTCACCTTCTCAATAAGGCTACATCTTGTCCACCCTCCTCAGGTGATTTTGCCTTAGAAAATGACTTAATCCACTAATCTTAAAAGTTTACAACAACCTCTAAGAGTCTAGAAAGACCTCTTAGCCCTCTCAAGTATACAGAATAGAAAGTCACTTGAGGAAATACCAATACCAGAAAGAATCGTTTTTCTGGAGATTTACAAGAGTGCTTCTTATTAAGCAGATTTAGCCCAACTTAGAGTACATATTATTTTGACAAGCTTTTGAGCAACAACTCCTTGTCTAAAACAATTTACACAAAGGTTTCTAAGAAATAACACAATCATGGCAACAACTTTTGTGTTTTGAATTTTTCTACAAGATTGAGTGTTATGGAGATTAGGTGCAACACATCTTGTAGTCTTATTATCTTCATCTTCTTTGTTAATCAAGCTGAACAAAATATATTCTTTCTTCTTTTATGGTTTCTCTTGAGATGCATTTTAATTTATGTTTTGAATGACATCTTGTTGAGATCTTCAGCTTCTTTTCTTTAATGATTAGGACACGAATATCGACTCGTGTTTCTTATTGCTTGTTGATCCTTCATTCTTTTTGTTGTTATGATGTTTTTCTTGTAAGATTGACAACCTTTTTGGAACTAAGTTGTGATGAACATGTTGCTTCTTAGTAAGTTGTTAACACTTTAATATACGTAATGAAATATTACACTATAGAGTAACGACTCAGTGTAAATATTGTATTTCAAAGTGATACTACTTTGTGCTTGTGAAATTCTTGGTGTTGTTCAGCCACACACCACACAACCATTTAGTCGTGTATCCACATGTATACAAAGTTGCCTTATATAGGCTTGAGAGAATAGTACCATTGGAGCACATAATGTATTGTAACGTGTATTTTTGCAGTTTGATATGTTTTCAATGCAAATATACCTTTTGAAATTATTACTGTGTCGGAGGTGTGATTTCTTATTTTTATTTATCCAAGATATAACTGAGAATTCCCATCATTGTTCTCCTTGAAAACTGTGATCATTTGTCAGTTTTGATTAGAGCACTACTTAAGATGTATCTGGACTTTTTTATCTTTGTTTAATTTGTTTCTATAGAACTTGATTTTTCTGGAAGATGTTATTTCTGTTTCTGGAGTGCTGAGCTTGAGACTTATTGCATATCTTGTTCTTCTGATGAGTAGTTTAGAAACTACTGATTTGATGTAGCGTAGAACCACTAGATTTAACTTTAGGAACAAATCTTGTTTTTAGAGCTACATGCATCAGCTTATTTGATGGACAACTTCAGTTGTAGAAGCTTTCTGATTCTTGTATCTTCAACTTTCTGAGCTATATTTGTGCAAGCTCTTAGAATCTTTCTGATGGACGATCATGTCTTCAGATGTATAGGCAGCAACTTATCTGAGAGACAACTTTAGTTGTAGAAGCTTTCTGATTCTTGTATCTTCATCTTTCTGAGTTATATTTGCGCAAGCTCTTTTATAGAATGTTTCTTGTTATTAGATCTTCACACTTAATAAAACCATTAGTAGCATTAAAACTGTTACTCACAAAGTATATGGTTGTTATCATCAAAACAAAGAATTTCTTAGAGGCCTCCTTGATCTAACAATCTCCCCCTTTTTGATGATGACAAAAATCATGTATTTTGATGAAACAATTTTACTGACATAAAAGTATAAACAGATATAGAGTTAACTTTCCCTGAGCTCCCCCAGAGCTGGATAGCTCCCCCTGAGTCAATGACTTGATGAAGATCGATTATCCTGACTCTGAACCATTTCAGAAAAACTTCCCCTAGTTTCAATAGATCAGATACCAGGATCTTGAGAATATTTAGTTTAGGAATTTCAGACAGTTTTCAACTTCTGATTTACTCTGTTCTTCTAGAGCACACCTGCTTCTGCTTTTGATTCTTATTTTTTGAATATCATATTCTCAGACATTTTACATCTTGTGAACAATATTGGGTTTATCTGATTCTTGAACATATGTTCATAGAGTATGCATCTTCTAATATATGAATAATCATTCTTTAAGAGATTAAACAAATTTCTTTCATTTTGACCTATCTTAGAATGCCTAGTGAACTTGTTCAGAGTTCCTCGGTTAATTATCAAACAGACAAACACATGTCAGTGGTAAATGTACATTTTTATATCATTATGTTATTATGATGAGTTTTTTCTTCTCTTTAGGTTCATCAAAATCATTATACTTCTCCCCATTTTTTGGCATCATCAAAAAGATAATTATTCATGAAAAACATTAAAAGTTAACAGAAGAAACAATAAGTTCTAATAAAAAATAGTTGTATTGATGATAAAATTAAACAAATTACAAAATAAAATCCTATGAGAACCACTTATCATCAAACATCTCACACTTCTCTTGATGCATAACATCAATGGGACCATAAGGAATCCTTCGAAGGATTCTTACAATCTCATTTTGAGCACACACTCCTGACAGGATTCTTCCATAGGAAATGAAGGTTTTGTTTAAATTTCTGCAGGAAGTGATGGACCTTTTGAGATGGTTTAGGATGACTTGAGGAAGATTGATCAAAATTATTTTGATCAGACAAAAAATTAGAGTCTTATCATCATTGGTTAAGACATTTTTGTTAGTTTCGCATGGACAAAGATTTGTCAGAATAAAGCGAAACCAGTCTTTCGCAATGGGCTTAAGACTCTCAAGGTTAGTGGAGTCGAACTCAGAGGATGCTTCAAAGAAGGAAATGATGTTACCATCGGGAATTCTATCAAGAGAGACACTAATAGTCACAATACCTATGCATGGACAATTTATTATCTCAGCAATACATTCGGCAATGAAGAAAACATCCCAGCCATAGATGTTTGAAGAGATTAAGGTACCACCGAAATTGACAGAGGCATTTTTCCAGAAAGTCTTCACAAGATTTGGATAAATATGTGTTGTAACCTAAAAATTACCCTCCCATTTTCTTCAATACATTCTTCTAGGGTTCTCAAATGCTCAAGGATGCTCAAGAGTTGATCAGACAAATTCTCCTCCTAAGCAATGGGTCCACAACTATGGTTTTGTGTTTTTAAAGGAAGTTTTGGTTTCAAAGGTCTAAAATGGTTTTAGTGGTTCTTCATATGACTTCAAGGATGCTCATATCAAGTTTCAAGTCTTGCATCACAAGTTTGCTCAGTCAAAAGCTCTGATGATTGAAAATTAACTGCATTGGGTAAGAAGTCAGATGTGGTTAACATACAGTCAAACTTCAAGGTTTTTGGTCAACATCAACATTTTGAAGTGATATTCATCATTTTATCAAGGGTTGATCATGATTCCTCAAGAGAAGCCCTCAAATCATCAAAAGTCAAAAGTTGCCAAATTAGGGTTTTCTTAAGAGAAGTCAACTGAACTTTGACCAGGCATAACTTTCACATGTTTCATCAAATTTTCCCCAAGAAATGCCAAATTTGAAGGAAATTAAATTCTATACAACTTTGTATCTATATTCTCAAGTCCAAAAAGTTCTTCATTTGAGAAATATGAGCCAATGCATTACATGTCATTTCAAAAGTCAATAAAAAAGATACTTTTTGTCAAGGCAATGTACATCAAGATAAACTATCCAAATGAAAAAATGATAAAAAGATAAATTGAAAAGGAAATCTTGAGCTTTCCAAAAAGTCAAAGATCACCTCCAAAAGATAAATATTGAGAGAGTTATGACCATTGCAAGTTGGGAAATTTTGCTAGAATACATGAATTCCAAATTGACAAACTTGTGATTTTGAGCTATTGGGCCAAAGTTTTCACATCCAAACATGTTCATGACATGTTTAAAGATCCATAAGTCCATTCATGCATTATATTTTATTTTTATTCTATTTATTATGATTTTTATTCAATTAAACTCAAAATAAGTCAAAAAAATATATAATCAATTGACCAAAGCATGTGGGCTTGGTTTTTATCCGGATTGAAGCCCAAGATCACTTGACAACCATGCAAAACTGTGTGAGATCAAATATGGAAAGAATATCTCAAAAAGGAAGCTTGAAAATTTTTTTTATTCTTGTCTAATCTTGGCCATTATTGCATGATTTTATGCCATATTTGTTGATCCTTTCCTTCCTCTATATAAGCATGATAAGCATCACATGCAAGGACACGAATATACTGTCTCAAAACACTTCTAAAAAGTCTCAAAAAAGTCAAAGGATTAGGGAAAATACAATCCATATTCTTCATCCATTCCCAATCTGTTTCAAGCCTCACACCATCTTCCTAAAGTTTCCAGGAGTCAATATCAGTCTTTACCCATCGCGAATCAACCCCAGAATCCTTCCTTGCACAAGCTCCGGTTGGTAAGTTGATGAGTTTTGACATTCAAGGTTCAATATAATTTTAATCATTGTAAGCATTCCGGCATGATTCATACATATTATTAGAATTGTTCTAACGTTTTACATGTGAGTTTTGATGCAGAAACAAGATCGTGCCATTGTTAGGGAACAAATCTTTTGAAGCTTCAGATCTCACGATACAGACATTTTTAGGCCAAAATAACCATACCATGAGAATCACAGGACCTTAATTATTTAATTAAGGTTGTTTTCCTTTTTATTTCATTTGAATTTTGCAGGTTTGAATTTTTATGCAACAGAAGATGGTGACCAGAACCACTGTCCAGGGTGGTCTGACCGGTGGGAGAAATCGCGTGGCAAAACAGGACGACATGATTGGTCCATACAAAAATACAGGGACCCACTCATGCGCGCGTATTTTATTTGTATGACTCTTAGCGTTTGTTTTATGTTATATATGTTTTGGTTGATATAAACTAACAGATGTATGGCCACCCCAGTGATAGCATGCTTTCCCTTAAGACATTGCTATGCCTGTACCTGAGTTCGTTCCTGGCGTGGGACAAAAATTTTATGTTTAGTGATTTTTACAGATTCCATACAAGCCAGTCTAGCGCGCATCATGCGCCTCATGTCATCACCATCAGATATTCACCAGGCCAGATCTAGCGTCCCAGATTTTCACGCGTACCATGGAACTCTTGGATCCATCCATACTGGATCATTCACAATATCTGAGCTGACATGTTTTAGGCCCAAGCGAATTGCTTCAGCACCCCCTAGATTTACTTCTTCAGGCCCATCTTTTTCTCTTTTAATTATTTTATTTTAATTTATTTTTTAACATAATTAATTTTTTTGTTTCCCTAATTAATTAAAATCAAATTAACTTAACTTTTTTAACTAAATTAATTAGATTAACTTTTTTAAAATTAAATTAATTAAAATAACTAACTTAGTTTCTTTAGGGTTTTTATTATTAAATATTTTTTCAATAATCAATTTCTTTTCCAAACTAAAATCAATTAGGATAGATTAATCATCAATTTTCATCAAAAAGACGATCACAGAAAACCATTTTTCTGTTTCTTTTCTTTTTACAATATTCGCGCGCTTTATTACTTTCACATTAGCTATCTTCTCTATTATGTAATTGTTATGGAATGTAATAGCTTAAATAATGTTTTTCTTGCTTTCTTTCCTTTCCCCCTTTTTATGGTTTTCTACCCCCTTCATGCGAAGCATTGTAATAGCGTAGGACTTTCTTTTTGGTTTTTACTTCTTTTACTTATTACTGTATAGTAATTAGGCGTGTATGGAAGGATCTAAAACAAAACGCTAGATAACCCTAAATCCAAGATGAAATAATTGAACTTAATCACTATTCACACGCGTACCTCTAAGGTAACCTCACTTGTTGCCTTCAGAAAACACAGTCATGTCCCTCGAACATGGGGACACTTTAGAAAAGACCCTCGGTTAAAAAGATCGTAGTCCCTCGATGACCCTTTGATGCTGCCTTCAGTAAACGATCTTAGTCCCTTACGATAAAATTTCTAAAGCTCCCTACAAGTTGCCTATATGACTGTATGATGACCCACACCTGTCCCTCACACATCCAACGATAGGGCTTCCTACTAACTAATGGTAGGATAGCACTATCTAAAGGAGGAGGAAAATAACACGAAAGACATTCGAGTGAGGGTAGAACTGTTAATCGCTTGCTCACACAAATTTAAAAAAAAAACAATCACACTTTCTCTGAAATATTTTGTACGCATTCTCAACTGATACAATAATCATTAAATTTTTTTTGCACTTAGGCATTTTCAAACACACATGACACAAAGCATTTCAAACAAATTGAGCTAGCGATTAAGAGCCCGTAGATAACTACGGATGAAAAGGGTGCTAACACCTTCCCTTTTCATAACCTACCCCCCGTACATAGGAAAATTATCGAAGGTCTTTCCTATTCTTTTCATCCTTTCCTTCATTGGATAAAATAAAAGTCGGTGGTGACTCTTGTTATTCGCAACATTTGTGATAAAACACAAAACCAAGTCAGTTCTCTCACCGTATTACAATAGGTCCTCTTAGTAAGGAAAGATAGTGATTCCGGTTTTGAAAGAGGATGTTGAGATAGAATTCCGATCTCGCACCAAAAATTCTTGGATTTATTTCAATAAAAACTTCCAAGCGATCATCATTTTCATGAGAAGTTGTTGAAGTCATGATGAAAAGAGAGAGTGAAATATAAGGCAATTATTAGAGATTACTTGTTAGGAGATGTAGAAATCATACATGGTGTATAAAAAGAAATGAGAAGATGTGACTTGACAAGAGAAATGATTTTCCTTACGTAAGGTAATCGATCTTAGGAGACTCAATAATAAATGACTGAGGAAGGTCAGGAGGACAGCAATAACTCCTAAGATTCGATAAGAGAGAAATGAGTAACATTTGATATCTTTAAATTAGGTTGTGAGTATATAGTAGACTAGGACACATAGATGTATGGGGGAGGGAAAGAGAATAGTTGATTTCATTTATGAGGACATATCAAAATGTTCAAAACTTATAAAAAAGGCTATGTTTTAAAACATGAATAAAATAACTGACAAACATTAAGATCGAAGACCTAATATATTACCTAGAGACGCATGCGTGACTGTTTCGTTTCAGTCTTTAATGAACTTACAATACCTAAATACTTTTCATTTCATGATAGGAAAAATTAACAAACAACAATTTATCATAAAATAAAGACTGCATTAGTTTAAGAAAATTGAACAGATACATGTTTAAAAGTGAAGAACTAAACAAATGACATGATCAAGCAATAAAAACAATCATACTTTTGAAGAGACAAGTCATATTTTCCTATCTAATGAAAATCTCTCACTTATTTTTTAAAAAGCAATCTTCAGGACAATTTTGGGGACAACTTTCTGCTATTTTTCTTTGAACATATCCAATATTCCCTCTTGGAAAATAATTTCAGAGAAAACTCTTCCATAAGGAATATAAGACTTTATGTGATTCCTGGACTCAGAAATAGATTTCCAAAGACAGATGAAGATTGATTATGGAAAGCTTACACGATTATTATTCATCATAAAATAGATGATTTCTTGGTCATCATACCTCAGAAGGTCTTGATTATCCCCTTTGGGAAGAAAGTTGGACAACACAAGCTTTAACCAAGCTTTGGGAATGGGTAGTAGATTTTCAGGATTGATAGGGTCATATCCTGATGACATGTCATGAAGAGAATCAAATTTATCAAACATCACAAACCTAGACTTGACATAATCAACTGTGGCACCTACATTCTCATATCCACTGGCAAGAGTGATTGAGAAGAGAGTAATTGTGATGGGAATTTCAAATATATGGGAGTGAATGGAACCATTCTCATAGTAAAGATAAGCATGCTTCTAGAATTCTTTAATAAGATTCGTGTAAACAGGTTTCTTCAGCATACTGAAGTATCTTGTCCATTGTGAGAATAGAACACATCTGAGATGCTAGAAGCAATCTTACTTTCAAGAGAGGAAATATAATTTTTTTTATGGTGATTTCAAGAAGATCATCATTTCCAAGAAAGGTTGGTTGAGGCATGATGAATCAGATGAGAGGAGGAATCTTAATAGGAATTAGTTTATGAGAGGATAAGATAAATATAATAAATCACTGTTGATATATATATATATATATATATATATATATATATATATATATATATATATATATATATATATATATATATATATATATATATATATATATATATATATATATATATATATATATATATATATATATATATATATATATATATATATATATATATATATATATATATATATATATATATATATATATATATATATATATATATATATATATATAAGGTGAAAGAGGTTGTACTAATCTGCACGAATGACATAGATCACTGACACATGACAAGAATTTCAAGGAAAAAGAATGGAGTGAATTAGTCTTTATAAAGATAGAGTACCATACAGGTCCTAAATAAGTACTTTGAGTGAATTAGGATTTAGAGGTGACAGACCAGAACAGAAATAGAAAAACATGAACATAGTTGCTTGAATGTGAAGCTATGATCACATACATCATTCGTAAAATATTCGGCTCATCCTCAAGAGAACTTACAATTTCACATTGTCTAGAGAATTGATTAAAAGATCTTTCTCTTGGAAGAGAGAATGTTCCAGATCATGAAATTTTCACTTAACCAGAAAATTCACAACTTGGAGTTGCACTAACATTTGGACTGCTTCTGTTTAAAAACATCTTCTAACTTGTAGACGTATTTTTATCAGAAGTTCTAATAAGTTACATATAAAAGAAAACATACCTTTGAGATTCTGAAATCTTTACAGTGATTCTTTTATTTGAGTGCTCTCCATTCTGGTTTTTACTTTAGCTTGTCCTTGATAGAGCTTCTGATCAGCTTGTCATGTCTTTGAAGATTTTCCACCTGTCTTTAATTTTTATTTCTTCATATGCATTCTGCTGTGTTGTAGCAAAGAATGTCGCTTCCTTGAGAACCCTTCTAGAATTTTATTGAACTTCCTTCTTATAGAGAATTCTCTTTTCTCCAGAACATAGATAGCTCAAGTATGCAGAGCTTCTGATGCTTACTTTAGAAAATTTCTTTTCTCGAGATGTTTTATGGTTTTCTATAACTGGATCTCTCTACACGGTTAAGTGTTGGATTCAACAATAAATAATAGAGCCTATCTTTGACACCAATTGAAGGTGGAGAAAAACACAAGAAAAGGGGCTTTGAATTGTGTTGATATAAACTTTTTCCATTTCTAAAGAGTTTGTGGAAGCCTTGAGCATCTAGAAACTTATAACAGTAAAGAACACATTCATTTTTATACAAGCTCCCCTTCTCAACTAAGGCTACATCTTGTCCACCCTCCTCAGGTGATTTTTCCTTAGAAAGGGACTTAATCCACTAATCTTGAAAGATTAAAATAACCTCAAAGAGTCAAGAAAGACCTCTTAGCTCTATCAAGTATACAAACTAGAAAGTCATTAAGGAAATACCAATTCTAGAAAGAATCATTTTTCTTGAGATTTACAAGAGTGCTTCTTATCAAGAAGATTTCTCCTAATTAGAGTACATGTTGTTTTGAAATGCTTTTGAGCAACAACTCATTGTCTAAAACAATTTACATGAAGAAATAACACAATCAGGGCAATAACTCTTGTGTTTTGAATGTTTCTACAAGATTGAATGTTATGGAGATTAGGTGCAACACATCTTGTAGTTTTCTTATCTTAATATTCTTTGTTAATCAAGCTGAACAAAATAGCTTCTTTATTCTTTTATGGTTTCTCTTGAGATGCGTTTTGATTTATATTTTGAATGACATCTTGTTGAGATCTTAAGCTTCTTTGCTTCAATGATCAGGACATGAGTATCGAATCATGTTTCTTATTACTTATTTATCCTTCATTCTTTATGTTATTGTGATATTTTTATTGTAAGATTGACAACCTTTTTGGAACTAAGTTGTGATGAACATGTTGTTTCTTAGTAAGTTGTTAACACTTTAATATACTTAATGAAATATTACACTATAAAGAAACAAATCAGTGTAAATATTACATTTCAAAGTGATACTACTTTGTGCTTGTGAAATTCTTGGTGTTGTTCAGCCACATAACACACATCCACATAGTCGTGTATCCACATGTATACAAAGTGGCTTTATATAGGCTTGAGAGAATAGAACTGTTGGAGAAAATAATGTATTGTAACATGTATTTTTGCAGTTTGATATCTTTTCAATGCAAATATACCTTTTGAAATGATTAATGTGTAGGAGACGTGATTTCTTCTTTTTATTTATCCAAGATATAGCTGAGAATTGCCATCATTGTTCTCCTCGAAAACTGTGATCATTTGTCATATTTGATTACAGAATACTTAAGATGTATCTGGATTTTTCTGGTCTTTGCTTAATTTGTTTCTGTAGAACTTGATTTTTCCGAAAGATGTTATTTCTTTTTCTGGAGTGCTGAGCTTGAGACTTTTTGCATATCTTGTTCTTTTGATGAGTAGTTCAAAAGCTACTGATTTGATGTAGCGTAGAACCACTAGATTTAACTTTAGGAAGACGTCTTGTTTTCAGAGTTATATGCATCATCCTATCTAAAGGACAACTACTGTTGTAGAAGCTTTCTGATTCTTGTATCTTCAACTTTCTGAGTTATATTTGTGCAAGCTCTTAGAATCTATCTGATGGACGATCATGTCTTCAGATGTGTAGGCAGCAGCTTATCTGACAGACAACGTTAGTTGTAGAAGCTTTCAGATTCTTGTATCTTCAGCTTTCTGAGTTATAGTTGCGCAAGCTCTTTTATAGAATTTTTCTTGTTATTAGATCTGCACACTTAATAAAACCATTAGTAGCACTAAAACTTTTACTCAAAAAATATATGGTTGTTATCATCAAAACAAATAATGGCTTAGAAGCTTTCTTGCTATAACAATATCCCCCTTTTTGATTATGACAAAAATCATGTATTTTGATGAAACAATTTTACTAGCATAAAAGTATAAACAAATTTATAGTTAACTTTCCCTGAGCTCCCCCAGAGTTGGATAGCTCTTTATTTGAGAAGCTTGGGTGTCCCCGAATTCTCTTTTAGTGAAAGATAGCAGTCTCTTCTGAGTGATCTGTTAATTCCCAATGAAGATTATACCAAAATGGTTACCCTCTTCAGTGGAAGACTTGATTAAATAAGGAACTAAGACCCGTTCGTGGCTTATCGCTCGAAGCATGGGTGTTGTACCCCAAAATTTTCCCTCTCATTTTACTCAACGCATTCCCATTGAGGTCCTCAACTTGCTCAAGGATGCCCAAGAGTTGATCAGACAAACTCCCTTCTAAGGCAATGTACCTCGAATTAGGGTTTCCATTTTCATCAGGGTAGGGGATCTCCAAAGGTCCCAGATGCCCTCCATGGTCCTAATATGTTCTCAATATCATCCATGTCAAGTTTCATGCCTTGCACAAGAAGTTTGCTCAGTCAATTGCCCAGATGCCTGAAAATCAACTGTACTAGGTCAAAAGTCAACTGTGGCCCACATACAGTCAAACTTAAATATTTTTTGTCAACATCAACATTTTGAAGTGACATCCATCATTTAATCAAGGTTTGATCATGATTCCTCAAGGAATGCCCCAAATTCATCAAAACCCAAAAGTTGCTAAATTAGGGTTTCTCAGGAAAAGTCAACAAAACTTTGACCAAGCATAACTTCTTCATACTTTATCAAATATTTTCCATCCAAGGCACATTTTGAAGAGGATGAAATTACCTACAATTAATCTTCACCCCACAAGTTCAAAATATGCACTCATCAAAAGATATGAATTTCTACATTATAGGTCCTTTTGAAAAGTCAACAAAAACACCTTTTGGGTCAAAGATTCTTACATGAACATGGAAGACCCAATTGAAATGAAACCAAAAGGGTTGGTTAGGGGACATCCTAAGATTTCTAAAAAGTCCAAGAAAACCCTCCTAGGGTCAAAATTGAGAGAGATATGCATTGTCAAAGTTGGCAATTTTTGGAAAATTGTCAAAAGTCAACATTGATCAAATTTGCATTTTTTCCAAAGGGGCCCATGTTTTCTTATTTGAAACATGTTTATAATAGGACCCACGACCCCTGAGATTTTCCACCTATTATTCTATTATTTTTATTATTTATTTTGATTTTATTTCATTTAAATCAAAACAAATCAATATAAAATAGTAAAATAATGAAATAAAATCAAATCCTTGATTTTTTATGCACATTTTGAGTCCATGTACAACTAACATGCCAGCCAATTCGTGCAAAGTGGATTTGGATTGAAAAATATTGGATTGAAGCTTGTTTTAGAAATATATCATACAAGAGCAAATCAAATCCAATTTCCATTATTTCTCAAGATTCATGCCAATTTTATTGACCTAATTCAGTCTACTATAAGTGCATAACAATTCCAGATCAAAGGCACAAGGGTTGCAGTCGTGAAAAGGCCAAAGCAAACTCAAAATTTTTGACAAAAAAAGTTTGGTTCAAATTCTGGGATAGAGGGAAATTCACACCATTCCAAAGCTTCCAAACGATTCCTAGACCGCTCCTGAAGCTAACACGATCAATTGCAAGCATCAAAACATCCAGAAATCGCCCCGGAAGGTATCACGATTTGTACCAAAAACTCAAATTCGATTTCAATGTTTTATGCATCCTAAACATATCCTAATCATATATTTTTATTTATCATCTTGTTTGCAAACTACCTGTACCCTTTAATTGGAGTTTAAGCGCAGGTATGGATGATTACCATGGTTAGGGTTTTAGGGTCCACTTTGGGGCTTTTCAGTAAGGGTGAAATTAGGCCAAAATATGGATACCACTGTGTTCAAGATATCAAATCTAATTTATTAGTATAGCTAGAATTAATTTATCTTACGTGTGGTGAATTTTTAAAGCTTGCAGGTTTATAGATATGGAACATGTCTGTAGGTATAAGTCTTTCCCCTAAAATGATGGTTGCAGCGAAGAAGATGATGTGTGGCAGCCCATGACTGGCTGATTTGAATCTCACGCGCTTTTCTGGCATATTATTTGTTTTTAGCTTTTCCTTTATTTATTCATTATACATACAAATTGACAAGCTAGCGCAGACAATTGAGAAGCGTGCCTTTGATGTACACGTCCTGGGTTCGATCCCAGGCGTGTGCATTTTATTATTTTCTTCATATTTCTTTGCAAATCCAATGCATCACTCCTCTAGGCGCCTTCCATGCAACCTTAACGTCCAGCCACTGGATGCACTTCTACCCAGATCTAACGCTTCCAGCTTGAAGGTCCATGGTGCACGTTCAAGTCAAAGACTATATCTAATCCAACGTGGTCAACTTGGGCTCAGCTTTGTTGGGCCAAAATTCATATTCTCACCCCCTCTTCAGTCATGCAAACAGGCCCAAATCTTTTTTTCTTTCTCTATTTATTTTCTTTAATTGTTTTCCTTTTCTTTTTAATTAACACAAAATTAATTTTTTTTATTAAATTAACAAATCACAAATCATAAAAATCTTTTTTTAATAATACATTTATTTTTAAATTAGTTAGTTTAATTTAACTTAGGGCAATTTAATTTTTTTTTTATATATAATGAAAAATAATTAGACTTAGGATTTTAATTGTACATAACTTAATTAATTTTCTTCAAAAATACACCAAAATCATTTTTCTCATAAATATTTATTTCTTTAATTAATTAATTTAATTAGAAAATTAGGGTAATTTAATTGCTTTCATAATTAAAAACAATTAGAAATTAGGTTTAGTTAATTTGTAATTTAATTGTTTTCTCAAATAAAAATCTACAAAAAATACTTTTCCTCACTTAGAATTTTAGGTTATTTTTCAACCATCCGTGTATTTAATTCGCCGCACGTTTAATTATTTCTTTTTCATAATTATGTAACTGCTTATTGGTTTGTAATAGTTAAAACTAGGGTTTTTATTTATCGCTTTTCCCCCACTTTTGGTTATGTAATTAATCCCCCTCCCCAAAGCCTTGTAATAGCTAGGTTTTATTTTTCACACTTTAAACTCCCGCAATCTTTAACTGTCTAGATGCATGGCTAATAGGATTGTATGGAAAGAATGCTTGAAATTTAAAACGGTAGATCACCTAATGTGCAAAGACTAAATAACTGGAAAAAAACTCATATGCACATATTCACTCCTAGGGTTTTCCTCACTACGGTTGCCTTCGGTAAACAATCATTAAGCATAGGAGGTTTTAGTGGTTGCCCTCCAGTCTAAAAGATCAAAGTTTCCCATTCGAATGTTGCCTCGGAAATGTTGCCTCGGAAATGTTACCTCGGAAACGTTGCCTCGAAAAGATCTTAAGACTCTAGGGTTACTACTAAAGTTTTCTCACTATTGCTTTAGTGATTGTATTGGTCCCTTTCGAATGTCCCTTACAACTACAACGATGGTGTTACCCACTCCTTAATAGTAGGATAGTGTTGTCTAAAGGAAAACGAACGATCTTTTTTCAAGTAGGTAGATTATTAAGTACTTGCTCAACAAAATCTTTTCACACAAACACCTTTCAAAACAAATTTTCAAAACAAACTTCGTCACATCCTTGAGGACTGATACAAGGGTTATCACGAAGTAAAACATTTTCAAAACAAACACACACAAGAAATTTGAAAAATGAGCAAGTACCTAAGATCCCATGGAAAACCATGGATAAAAAGGGTGCTAACACCTTCCCTTTCTATAATCTACCCCCCGTACTTAGAATATCTCAAAAAAAGGTTTTTTCTATTCTTTTTCCTTTTCCATGATTGGATGAAATAAAATTCAGTGGCGACTCTTGCTTACCGCGACATTTTGCAAACAAAAAAAATCAAAAGCAAACCAGTAAAAACAGTCGGTTCTGCCACCGTATCACATAACTGAAGACTCTGCTGGGGATTTATATGAAGTGGGATATACCTTAGGATCTAGGTCATTAAATTGCTTCTCTTGATTGTCTTGATTGTCTTGATTGCTTTACTTTCGAGGGTTTATTTGGGGTTACTATAGATCCTACACCCGAATCTGGGGAACACCTTTTAGATAAGTAGCAATAAACTGTGAGGGAACTATGCTGGGGTATACCGGCACGGTTGAAGCAATAGCTACGTTGATGTGGCACTTTGGTTGGTATCGGTAACCCTTGAGTCAATCAGGGAGAGTACGGGGCTGCCGCATGGTGTCGTGAAGCATCAACTGACCTTAGAACCTTTAATTGCACAACTTGGCCAATAGGACGTAGTGAGGTGGCCGGCTTTAGTGTATTCCCAAGGTCGACAGATACTCGATGCTACACTCATTGAGGTCTGACTCTTGAGATTTGTTTGGTTGCGAGTCAATCGCCTATTGAACGAAGCTGGGAGAAAGATCAGTGATATTAAGATCCCTTTTAGAACCCGGTTAGTATTTATAGGACAGGTTGAACTAATCCAACTTCAAGAGGGTATGACCTTAAAACTCATGCAAGCCTTAAACCTAAGAACTTGATGTGACTTGTTTGTTGTTTGCTATACCTGTGATTTTCTAACCTAATCATGACATCATAAGCATGGCATATCATGACTAACAATTCAAGGATTCCCTAGGGCTCATTTTTGCTCTGTTTTGTAGGACATGGCATCTGCCCGTAGGAACACTATACAGATCAACCTTGTGAAAGTGTCTCTCCAACTAAAGGATCTTGCATTAAGGGTTCTTGAAGGTTCTCATTTCACTAGAAAGCATGGTCAGTTGCTCAATCTGGTCACTGCAAAACCTGATGAAGAGTTGTTAAAAGTGTTGTTTCAGTTCTTCGGCCCGGTGCACCATTGTTTCACCTTCCCGGATTATCAGTTAGTACCTACTATAGAGGAATTTTCTCAGTTATTGGTGAAGCTACCAGCAGAAAACACAGAGCCGCCACCGAACTTTATTTATCCCGAAGGAAGGGGAAATATCGATAAAACCACAACGGAATGGATAAGATGGTCTTGCAAACAAGAGAAAGGGTAAGGGAGTCGGTTATGTGATGGGAAGGTATTAGCACCCCTCACATCCATTGTACTCAACGGGATCCATTTTGTTTGTTTATCTTAAAGGGTGTATTTTTCTATAACTATGCTTGCTTAAAGGGAAATGAATGGTTTTTATTATTGCGTTCGTGAGGGTTTCGCGACCCTTTGCCTACGTATCCAATGAAGGAATCAGAACACCATAGTTTCTCTAGAAAATGGTTGGTTTGTTTGTGTTTTTTAGTGGGAGACGTTAACACACACATTCTAGCAATAGGCACGGCCGATATCGCGGTAGAACGAAGATAACATGCCCTTTGGGGGAGTTTTGATTTGTTGAATGTTTTTGTTAAGTGTGAAATGAGTTTGAATAATGATTAAGTGTTTTTTGGGGTATTTTAATTTTAGAAAAGAACATTTTAATTTTCAATTTACAAAATAAAAGTCTAAGGGGAAAGTCTACCCTCATGTTGTTATGCAATTATTGGACCTAATATTGAGATTAAAAGGGAAATTATATCCTAAAGTTATCATGTATAGCTTCAATCAAAATGTCCATTCAACATAAAACTATCAAACATTAATTTAATCATTTCATGGAATTCCCAAGAGAACATGTTATCAAGATTAACCAAGTAATCACACAAAAATAAAGAAATTAAGTTCTAAACATTTTTTATGATTTTTATCAAATGAATAAAATAAAATAAAAGAATTAAAACTCTAATATTTTTGTTGTTTTTAAAGAAGAAATTAAATCAAATTAAAATAATGATATGAATAAAATGAAGAAGAGAAAAACAAGGGAGATGGGAAAGAAAGCCAAAAATGGTCCCTATGAGTATTAAACTCGGAATCATTGGTTTGTAATTCTTAAGTTTCACCAACACAACCAACATGCTTAACTTGTTAATAGACTGAACAAAAAAACTAAAAGAAACTAAATAGAAAGATAGATGGGCATAAAGAGGTGGACCGGGTCGGGCCAGACCTGAGTCAAGTTCCGTCTTAAAATAAGAAGAAAAAAACATGGGTTAAAATTAACCCTAACATAGCCGCTCCACCATCTCAACACATCCTTTGTTCTTATCTTGCTCAAACAAAACGACAACTCTCGTCCACAATTCTCGATCTGCTTCTGAGCGACAATGAAAAAAACCCTCGCAACTTACTCTCTTATGCGACGGCAGCTCCAAACTTCCTTTCTCTGATCTCAAATCACTATTGTGAATGTCATCACCCTCACTGTTCATCTTCTTCATTTCACGGCCGCTCTTTCCTCCTGTCTCTTTGATTCCGTCGCAAAATCACCTTCTCTGATTAAAAAAAAGAACAACAACAACGCGGCTCCCAGCCGTCCACCACTTCCCTTCTCCTATTTCGGGTTTGCTCAAGCTATTATATCTTAGCTTCAAATCTCTATGTTGGTTTTCAAGTTTGTTCTACGTATTGCGGATTGATGTCGGTGTTGATGCTGAGTAACGCTTGATATAGGTTGAAGGTTAAAATGGTGAAAATTGATGCTGATTGTTTAATCAAAATAGCAATGATAAAGGTATGGTTGCAAGTCTAAACAAAGCAAGCAACAATAATGCAGCAAGATATTAAAGGAGAAACGATTGAAACTTACCTATCGGAATAGCTCCGATGGCCCTTCACAGTGAGAGATCAAAGAACAGAAAAATAGTGGTATGTTCCTTCTACTTTCTCTTTCTTTTTCTTGATTTTCGAATTCCTGAAATATGAGGGTTCTTTCTCTACTTCTGTTGCAGGTTGTTATTATTGTGTTTTTACTGTGAAAGGTGTTGAACTGGTGTTGTTATTTGAGTTGTGCGAAGATGGTAATGATGTGATAATGCTGAAGCATGGTAAATATGGGTAGTGAAACTGCAAGGAGGCTTGGTGTAGACTCAAGTATGCATCGAATTTCTTCTGCCACTTTGCTCTTCTATCTTCTTCTTCTACATCTACACTTAGGTGAATTTCTGGATTCAAAACAGTGCGGCTCTTCGAGGGGTATGAGCGTGTTACAGTTTAAGAAAATTGGTGAATTGAGGGATACAGTGGGATTATGAAGAGATAGGTTGATGTTGAATGGAACAAGTTTGAGAAGTAAGCACATATGGTGCGTTTTTTAGTGTGGTGAATTGCAAGTCAGTTTGGAGGTTGAGGGTAATGTTTGTGGTGATGTAAAACGGGGTGTTGAAGAAATTGTAGTAGAGCTTTTTTGGGTTCAACTTCTGGTTTGTTGGTGGAATCTCTTCCTTTTTATTTATGTTTTTTCTCTGATTCTTTTGACTCAGTTCTCTCACCTAATTTTTTATGCTGGCTGTGTGCAAAAAGATCTCCCTTTCTCACTATGAATGAAGCCAGTTATAGGCAGATTGAGGGGTGTTTTTTTGGGGGGAAGATGGGTGAGATTTGAACATATTTGTTGCTCTGCTTTGTTACTTTTTTGATGCAGTTTGCTTTGCCTATTTTTGTGCAATGTTACAGCAGTTTTTAGACTGTTTTGGGGAGATTTAATGCAGGTTTTTCTTTTCCTCTTTTATCTTTATGTGATGCAAAGCTATTGTGCTTTTTTTCAAAATTAATTCTGAAGGGTTTGCTTCTTTTCGATCATGATGACATAGAGGTTTTGGGCATGTGGTAGCTTGCTAGACTACATGTTTTATTTAATATTTGCTTATTTGTTTATGTTGTTGTTGCCTTTGTGCTGCCTTTGCTTTTCTGATACAGTTTGCTGTTTTTTTAGTAGCGTTGTTGTTGCTTTGTTTGTTGTTCAGATATGTTGTGCGCTTGGCCTTTGGGCTGCATTTCTTTGGCTGTTTATGTGTTGTTGGCAGTTTGACTATTTCACTTTAGCAACAAGAAAAATGTTTGCAATTTTATTTATCCTCTTTGTGAACCAAAAGGAAAACTTTTTGTGATTTGCAATTGGGAGAAGATGGCCCATGATTAGAAATAAATACCTCTTTAACTGATTCCAAATGCGAACCCTTATGATGAGGCACTGATTCTTTTTATCAATTAATTCTTGTTTGGAATTTCTTTTTCGTATGTTGATTGCTAACTTTTTCTTTTTCCTTATTTCATGAACCCGAGGATCGGATGATCGAGGAAAGGTTAAAAGATGAAAAGGCCATAGCTAGCAAGGAGCGGATGAATTTCTTAAAGTTGAAGCAAGACATTCAATTCTTTTTTTTTTGTTTTTGTTTTGTAAACTGCAATTATACTTGTAATTCCAAGCCTTGTAACTCGTCAAAAAAAATGTAATGAACACAAGCTTGAATGAATTTATTTTGAATGAATTTTTTTATATGGAAATCAAACAACTCTTGATCTTTGATTGAAAATGGCAATTTCCACTTGAATGATTTGAATGCACCCTTTGACTTCGTAACTTAAACTTCAAGAAATTGTGAGCAATTGTTATAACTTATATTCCAAATAATCATGCGCCTTATCTTTCAAAATCCAATCAAATTGTCAAACAAAATAAATGCGTAAGAATTTAATTCCACTGGTTGATTTGAACCCCAAAACAAAATGGTCACTTAAACCTTGATCCTCATATCACACCTGAACCAAACTTGCATTTCTTAAACAAAACTTTAACTTTGACACTCACATCGTGAGTAACTTGCAACTTAAGCAATCCAAAACATATCTTGATTATCATGAACCCCCAAACTTATTTCTTGTGCCCAAACTTCACAGTCGTCGACTTAAACTTCAAATTCACGACTCCATGGCTTAGAGACTTTAAGAAGAAACTTGAAATGTGAGGAGATGAAATTCTTGACCTAATGCACTGAGCTTTGAGCCATCTTTAAGGTAGGAGAGAGAAACATCTTCCCAGAAACCAGAGACTCGAAACCTTAGCATATTGACCAGCACACATAGGGAAATAAACCCTAATCCAGGCTCTGATAAATTTGAGCGAGAACCAACCTTGTAACGTGATGACAAAATTCATTCCACGATCCACTAATCGAGAACCAGATGCGTTTCCTTTTTACCTGATAAGAAAACCTCAAACAAGATTAGACATAAAGAGGGCGCAACCCTAAAACTTCAAACCAAAGCGCCTGATTCCCTGAGATACGAGATATGCAAATGACTGAATGATAAAATGATGCAAATGGAATGCAAAGTTCAAAGCTAGACCAAAAATAAAGAGATAGGGCAAATTTGGGGTACGACAGCTTCCCCTATTTAATTGTCTTAAACCTGAAGGCGAGATTAGCGTTAGCCTTTCGAGAGTTCAAGGTGGAAGATGATTAAATACCAGGACCCAAAAATTGCCCTGGAGAGATGGTGTGAGTGTCATTTATTGGTGTGAATGTCTGCCGGGGAAAGACAAACTGGTCTTCTGGTGGACAGGTCATGATGGATAAAACATGTTTGAAAAAAGGTAGCTCGTACTGGGGGAACGGTGCCGATACAAGGTTTTTAAGGGAGTGGGCAGTAAAGTGACTGAAAGGATATGGTTGACGATGTCGTGATGACTGAAAGTAGAATTACTTGACAAAATGATAACTTAAATGCAATGAGTAGAACTTGATGACGACCGAGAATCTATCAAGTCGTATTTCACGATCCAAAATGAAAGGTAAAGATAATGGGTAAAGATCGGTGTATAATCTATGACCCAAGAGAAAGGTAAAGTGAGGGTAAGACCTACGAGCGACTTATGACCCTATAATAGATAACGTGAGGGTAAGACCTACGAGCGACCTATGACCCTAGCAAATATGACGTGAGGGTAAGACCTACGAGCGACCTATGACCCTATAAAAGATAACGTGAGGGTAAGACCTATGAGCGACCTACGACCCTATGAAAGATAACGTGAGGGTAAGACCTACGAGCGACCTATGACCCTAGCAAAGATAACGTGAGGGTAAGACCTACGAGCGACCTACGACCCAAACAAAGATAACGTGAGGGTAAGACCTATGAGTGACCTACGACCCTAGCAAAGACATAACGCGATGGTAAGATCTACGGACGATCTACGACCCTAAAAAGATAGCACGATGGTAAGATCTGCGGGCGACCTACGACTTTAGAAGGATAACGTGAGGGTAAGACCTACGAGCGACCTATGACCCTAGTAAAGATAACATGAGGGTAAGACCTACGAGTGACCTACGACCCTATGAAAGATAAAGTGAGGGTAAGACCTACGAGCGACCTACGACCCTAGCAAAGATAATGTGAGGGTAAGACCTATGAGCGACCTACGACCCTAGCAACGATAACATGAGGGTAAGACCTACGAGCGACCTACAACCCTAAAAAAGATAACATGAGGGTAAGACCTACGAGCGACCTACGACCCTATGAAAGATAACGTGAGGGTAAGACCTACAAGCGACCTACGACTATATGAAAGATAACGTGAGGGTAAGACCTACGAGCGACCTACGACCCTATGAAAGATAACATGAGGGTAAGACCTACGAGTGACCTACGACCCTAGTAAAGATAATGTGAGGGTAAGACCTACGAGCGACCTACGACCCTATGAAAGATAACGTGAGGGTAAGACCTACGAGCGACCTATGACTCTATGAAAGATAACGTGAGGGTAAGACCTACGACCCTATGAAAGATAACATAAGGGTAAGACCTACGAGCGACCTACGACCCTATGAAAGATAACATAAGGGTAAGACCTACGAGCGACCTACGACTCTAGCAAAGATAATGTGAGGGTAAGACCTACGAGCGACCTACGACCCTATGAAAGATAACGTGAGGGTAAGACCTACGAGCGACCTACGATCCTATGAAAGATAACGTGAGTATTGAGAGTTGGGGAGTACGATGTAATGGCACCATGGTTTATTTTAGTTGGTAGTGTAATAACAGATGTTAACTGGGAATTATGAGGATGAAATTTTTTGTGATGATGTTTTGTTGATTTGGGATTGATCTGGCTCATGCTTCATATGCATTTGAAGTGTGACATGAGGATCCATGGATATGCTATGCGTTTGAGGATGTAATGCAATATGTCGTGATGATTATTGTATGTAAAATGCCAAAAACTCATTGGGATCTGTTGCCCGTCATCTTGAGATACTAATATGGACTGGTGCTTAAAATTGAGAGAATTGAGTTAGCCTTGCCGAGTTCACTGGGGATTAAATCTTGTTCAGGAGGAGTAGCTTGATCCGACTTTCTTCACCTGCTGGACTACTTGTGAATGACTGAATAGAGACATGGATCTCATCAAATGCCCCAAGTTTTCTCTATTTCCAGGGAGGAAAGGGCCCCGTCTGACTTTCCTTACCTCACGAACCACTTGGGGATTAGGAAATGGACACTAGTGTCTTCAGATGCCCCGAATTCACTTCATTGCTGGGGAGTTGTGTGTTTAAACATCTGAAGGGAATGATGATGATGTCGAGGACGATAACTGAACCAAAGTGAACCTCATGACGCTTTTAGCTTGATTGAATTTGTACGGATGACAGGAATTTGCTTGAGTAGCTTCATAAGAGGGGAAAGGGAATGCCCCTGTCTGTAAGGATCTCTTCGAATGGAATGCTGGAAGATTCGTGTCATAATACGGCGCAAAGTGGCATGCCCTAATATTTGCCTCTGATCATGGATTCTCGTAGAGATTTGTCGAATCTCGACGTAACTGCCCCAGGTTGCACAAATTTTGAATAGGTTACTCAGCCTGATTCCCCCAGTTTGAAGTTTAAAGAGATTTATCGACATGATTGCTTCTGATCGACTGCCAAAATATGGAAGAGATTTATCAACGTGATAGCCTCTGATTGGCAGCTTGAGGGAATGCCCCAGAATAAGATCATTCTTTGTTTTTTGACATGTTTCTGCAGCAATTCGTCCTTCGAGATGACCATGTTTTCAATTGATGCTCGTCACGCAAGCTTACTTGATGTTCAAGCACTTATTTATATGCAACGAATATTTGTCTAAGAATGATGATTCTAATGCAAATTCTATGGTTGTCTTGAAGTTCGAAAAACTTTTATTGAAATGATGTCGAAGCATCAGTTTTTTGTTTTTATGAATAGGTGACATGTTACCAAATCAAATTTTAGTACATCCCCGAGGAGTCAGGTTTCCGTATTCTCGCTACAGTATTGCTTTCAAATTAACCCATACTTCAGTTAGGACTTTTAAGGGTTGTAACGTGGCCTGGTTCACGGTTTTAGAAAAAAGATTTAAGGCTCAAAATTATTTGGTGCCCACCCATTCTCCATGATGTTCTCCATTACTATGTTCAGTTAACTCGATACGAGCACTCATCTCCTGAGAAGAGAGTTTGCGATGATTAAGGAACCACAGGGGTTTTTAAGACCCGACAATCACTGGCTTCTTGGCGTCTGATCACTCGATCTTGTTCTTTGCTGAGGATTATAATTTTTTTTATTTCGCTTTCCCTAATTTTTTCCTAGACAAATTTCTTGATTTTGAAGTTGCAGTCTAGCGGGATGCCCTGACTTTTGCCTAAGTCTCCTGTTTTTCAAGTTTTTACTTAACGGGGCTTTTTGTCTCTTTCTTTTTGAATAAGTTATTGATCTTTGCGCCATCTTCGATTGGTTGGAAATGGTTGTGGTTGTCTGAGTCCCGGATATATGAAGAATAACTATTATGGTATCGTCATCTGCTGACCTCCTGATTATGCAAGAGATACCCATCGGGATATCGTTCTCTTTGATGCACGTTGTTGGTAGGTGACGGTTTATCATTGCGGTGTTGACTTCTCCTAGCCCTTTGATGGATAACCATTGTTGTATCCCTAGGAACTCCCCCTTGACGAGTTCTGGATGCTCGATCGGATTAACTGAAATCTACCCGCCCCGAGGTTAAAATTGAGGGTTTTTCTGTGTAAAAGAAACTCCTACTTTAAAGCTCAAAAGGGTTGACGAGGGTCTATCTTCCTTATAACTCCGGTGTTTGGGGATTTAAAATAATGCCTGTACATCATCAGCAAGGTTTTATTCAAAAGCATACCGTTTGAGAATCTAAGTATCAGATCTTCATCATCCTCCCTCAAGAGTTATTTTTCTTTAAATTAAAAAGAGTTAAGCATCAAAAGCAAGTACAATAACAAAACATAAATGAGTGAATACGAATGGATTAGTTCAAGATAAGCACAGTCAATGCATGGTGATTCAATATAAAAAGACAAACAATTTTGCATACAATGGGTACTGAACAAAACAAGAAAGGTTACAAATGATAATGCAAAATGAAATTAGAAATTGCCATGCTCGGGAGACTTTTTCAGCCCTGGCTCAATTGAGGAGACGCTCTTGCAGTCTTGACACCTATCTGAGCAAGGGGATTCAGTCCATTATCAGACCCTTTGGAGTGAACGTGATAACTTTGGCATCAAGGAGGTCTTGAACGTTGTTTTTTAATTCCCTACAATTCTCAATTGTATGGCCTAGAGCCCCTGAATGGAATTCGCAACAAGCACTGACATCATACCCTCGTGGGAGAGGATTTGGTGTTGGACCCAGTTCACGCAGTTGAACCAACTGATTGGCCAACAACTGAGGGAGAAGTTGAGCATAAGACATGGGAATGGGATCCACTCTCCTTTCAATAACTTTCTTCCTTTTTCGTCCTTGTTGCCCCTGGGGTTGATGACTCGGCTGAAAAGACCCAGATCGTGCTCGTTGAACATACAGTTGTCTCTGTGTGTACTGATGTTGATGATGGATTGACTGATGCTGAGTCACCCGCGATTGTTGAGCTGATATTGTAGCACATTCTCGAGGAACATTAGGATGAACAAACGACGTTTGACGGTGCAAAGCTTGATCTTGATGATGGACCGGGGCCTTTCCTTTGTTGGTAGTAGCGCTAGTCTCTCCTTCTTTCTTCTTGAGGAGGCCAAAGCAAGGTTTCTTGTTACTTCCATTGATAGCGCTGGATGTACCTTGAATTTTTTCTGACTTGAGGACATCTTCAATACATTCCCCGATGGTAACCAAGTTCGAAAAGGAGGTCAAAATACTACCGAGTATATGTTGGAGATATGGGTCTTTTAGGGTGCCCACGAACAAATAAATCAATTCACGATCCAAGAGAGGAGGCTGGACCCTTGCAGCCAGTTCACGCCACCTCTGAGCGTACTCTTTGAAAGACTCTTCAGATTTTTGTACCATCCCTTGGAGCTGAGTACGGCTAGGAGCCATGGCAGTATTGTAATGGTAATGTTTCAAAAAAGCATCAGCAAGCTCTCCCCAAGTACTTACATGAGATCTTTCTAATTGCATGTACCAATCCAACGGTGCCCCAGTCAAACTGTCTTGAAAGAAATGCATGATTAATGGTTCATTTTCAGCATAGGACGCCATTTTGCGACAATAGGAACGGAGATGAGTCTCTGGACAAGAAGTGCCTTTGTATTTGTCAAACTCTGGGACTTTGAACTTGGGAGGAATAACTACCCCAGGCACAAGGCACATTGCAGCAGTATTGAATCTGGAAGCCTTGATACCCTCCATGGCTCTAAGTCGCTCGTCGAGAGCATGATACATTTTTGCAGTTTCGGCAACCCTGGCAGCAAGATTCACTTGGGGTTCATCAAGATCAATAACATCATAATGATCATCGACATCATTCCTAGGAGCACTGGTAGGAGTCTCAACATTTTCATTGTCATTTCTCCCATTAGCAGAAGTGGAAGGAGCAGCAGTAGTAAGCTTGGCAACACTTTGGTTTAGTTCTTCTTGACCCTTGATCACGGCATGAAGAGTTTCCATGAGTTGATCCATGCGAGTACCCATAGTGTCCATATCCCGACGGAGTGCATTCTGATTCTCTTCAAAAAGATCCATTAGCCTTTGCTGGTTGCCTCTGGTACGGTAAGGATGTGGATGAGTCGTCTTTGCTGTTTAACTGGATTTGAGAAAGGGGACCCCAATGAGTTTTTGTTGTGAAAAATGAATGCATGGTAGTATGGGTGAATGCTTTATCTTCATTTCTGAGGAGACCCAAAGACTCGTCTATCTTTCTTTTTTTTAAATTTCCCTTTTTTGAAAAGCTATATCAACGAGACTTGTCTTTGGATTTCCCTAGATATGAGATGTATATGATGATATGATGTCATGGTATTCTATGGCATGAAGTCTCAGCTCCACATATTCTGGATAACCATTGCGTAGTCCGTTACACAAGCTGAAAGTAACAGGATTAAAAGTTCGACGTCACAAGCATGGAGTCAAAGTAACCACCCACGAGGTATGTACTATGGGTTTATCACCTTCCGAACAAGGTTCTAGAGAGTTCTCGAAGTCTACGCTCTTCCTTTGGATATTATCGACGTCCCAATTACTTGGTAATCAGTAATATTCGTAGGAAAAACTCGTCCGAGTGCAATATCGCGTGACGACTACTTCCGGATTACTCCATTACAGTCTCCGCACTGCACCTAAAAGGCCAGGATGGGTTAATGGTTCTACGGCCCTCAGCTTCTCGAGTTCCCAGGTCGAAAGCAACGACGTCTTCCCGATTACTCGGTAAATATCACTACTTTCAAGGGGACCTCCACTGAGTGGGGGATTTTCATGCCTCCTTCTTCGGGATTACTCCCTCAAAGTTAACATGACTATACCGCCCGTCGTAATCCTATGTGTATCCCAAGTCCGAGTATAGGACTTATCAAAAGTAATCACCAAACCCAACATCACAATATATCCAGAATATGTGAGTAGCAACAATATATGCAATATATACAAAAGAAATAAGATAAATAAATAAATAAAACAATAAATCAAGAAAAAGCAAATAAATAAACACCCAAAAAGACAAATAAACAAAAATAGGAGAGATCGCTAAAATTCCCCAACAGAGTCGCCAGCTGAAGCTACCGGCAGAAAACACAGAGCCGCCACCAAACTTTATTTATCCCGAAGGAAGGGGAAATATCGATAAAACCACAAGGGAATGGATAAGATGGTCTTGCGACCAAGAGAAAGGGTAAAGTAGTCGGTTATGCGAGGGGAAGGTATTAGCACCCCTCACATCCATTATACTCAACAGGATCCATTTTGTTTGTTTGTCTTAAAGGGTGTATTTATCTACAACTATGCTTGCTTAAAGGGAAATGAATGGTTTTTATTATTGCGTTCGTGAGGGTTTTGCGACCCTTTGCCTACCTATCCAATGAAGGAATTAGAACACCGTAGTTCCTCTAGAAAATGGTTGGTTTGTTTGTGTTTTTTAGTGAGCGACGTTAACGCACTCATTCTAGCAATAGGCACGGCCGGTATCGCGGTAGAACGGAGATAACATGCCCTTTGGGGGAGTTTTGATTTGTTGAATGTTTTTGTTAAGTGTGAAATGAGTTTGAATAACGATTAAGTGTTTTTTGGGGTATTTTAATTTTAGAAAAGAACATTTTAATTTTCAATTTACAAAATAAAGTCTAAGGGGAAAGTCTACCCTCATGTTGTTATGCAATTATTGGACCTAATATTGAGATTAAAAGGTAAATTCTATCATAAAGTTATCATGTATAGCTTCAATCAAAATGTCCATTCAACACAAAACTATCAAACATTAATTTAATCATTTCATGGAATTCCCAAGAGAACATGTTATCAAGATTAACCAAGTAATCAAACAAAAATAAAGAAATTAAGTTCTAAACATTTTTTATGATTTTTATCAAATGAATAAAATAAAATAAAAGAATTAAAACTCTAATATTTTTGTTGTTTTTAAAGAAGAAATTAAATCAAATTAAAATAATGATATGAATAAAATGAAGAAGAGAAAAACAAGGGAGATGGGAAAGAAAGCCAAAAATGGTCCCTATGAGTATTAAACTCGGAATCATTGGTTTGTAATTCTTAAGTTTCACCAACACAACCAACATGCTTAACTTGTTAATAGACTGAACAAAAAAACTAAAAGAAACTAAATAGAAAGATAGATGGGCATAAAGAGGTGGATTGGGTCGGGCCAGACCCGAGTCAAGTCCCGTCTTAAAATAAGAAAAAAAACATGGGTTCAAAATTAACCCTAACATAGCCGCTCCACCATCTCAATACATCCTTTATTCTTATCTTGCTCAAACAAAACGACAACTCTCGTCCACAATTCTCGATCTGCTTCTGAGCGACAATGAAAAAAACCCTCGCAACTTACTCTCTTATGCGACAGCAGCTCCAAACTTCCTTTCTCTGATCTAAAATCACTATTGTGAATGTCGTCACCCTCACTGTTCATCTTCTTCATTTCACGGCCGCTCTTTCCTCCTGTCTCTTTGATTCCGTTGCAAAATCACCTTCTCTGATTAAAAAAAAGAACAACAACAACGCGGCTCCCAGCCGTCCACCACTTCCCTTCTCCGATTTCGAGTTTGCTCAAGCTATTATATCTTAGCTTCAAATCTCTATGTTGGTTTTCAAGTTTGTTCTACGTATTGCGGATTGATGTCGGTGTTGGTGCTGAGTAACGCTTGATATAGGTTGAAGGTTAAAATGGTGAAAATTGATGTTGATGGTTTAATCAAAATATCAATAACAAAGGTATGGCTGCAAGCCTAAACAAACAAGCAACAATAATGCATCAAGATATTAAAGGAGAAACAATTGAAACTTACCTATCGGAATAGCTCCGGTGGCCCTTCACGGTGAGAGATCAAAGAACAGAAAAACAATGGTATGTTCCTTCTACTTTCTCTTTCTTTTTCTTGATTTCTGAATTCCTGAAATATGAGGGTTCTTTCTCTACTTCTGTTGCAGGTTGTTATTATTGTGTTTTTACTGTGAAAGGTGTTGAACTGGTGTTGTTATTTGAGTTGTGCGAAGATGGTGATGATTTGATAATGCTGAAGCATGGTAAATATGGGTAGAGAAACTGCAAGGAGGCTTGGTGTAGACTCAAGTATGCATCGAATTTCTTCTGCCACTTTTCTCTTCTATCTTCTTCTTCTACATCTACACTTAGGTGAATTTCTGGATTCAAAACAGTGTGGCTCTTTGAGGGGTATGAGCGTGTTACAGTTTAAGAAAATTGGTGAATTGAGGGCTACAATGGTATTATGTAGAGATAGGTTGAGGTTGAATGGAACAAGTTTAAGAAGTAAGCACAGATGGTGCGTTTTTTAGTGTGGTGAATTGCAAGTCAGTTTGGAGGTTGAGGGTAATGTTTGTGGTGATGTAAAACGGGGTGTTGAAGAAATTGTAGTAGAGATTTTTTGGGTTCAACTTCTGGTTTGTTGGTGGAATCTCTTCCTTTTTATTTATGTTTTTTCTCTGATTCTTTTGACTCGGTTCTCTCACCTGATTTTTTATGCTGGCTGTGTGCAAAAAGATCTCCCTTTCTCACTACGAATGAAGCCAGTTATAGGCAGATCGAGGGGTGTTTTTCTGGGGGGAAGATGGGTGAGATTTGAACATATTTGCTGCTCTGCTCTGTTACTTTTTTGATGCAGTTTGCTTTGCCTATTTTTGTGCAATGTTACAGCAGTTTTTGGACTACTTTGGGCAGAATTAATGCAGGGTTTTCTTTTCCTCTTTTATCTTTATGTGATGCAAAGCTATTGTACTTTTTTTCAAAATTAATTCTGAAGGGTTTGCTTCTTTTGGAACATGATGACATAGAGGTTTTGGGCATGTGGTAGCTTGCTAGACTACATGTTTTGTTTAATATTTGCTGATTTGTTTATGTTGTTGTTGCCTTTGCTTTTCTGATACAGTTTTCTATTTTTTTAGTAGCGTTGTTGTTGCTTTGTTTGTTGTTCAGATGTGCTGTGCGCTTGGCCTTCGCGTTGCATTTCTTTGGTTGTTTATGTGTTTTTGGCAGTTTGACTATTTCACTTTAGCAACAAGAAATTTTTTTGCAATTTTCTTTCTCCTCTTTGTGAACCAAAAGGAAAACTTTTTGTGATTTACAATTGGGAGAAGATGGCCCATGATTAGAAATAAATACCTCTTTAACTGATTCCAAATGTGAACCCTTATGATGAGGCACTGATTCTTTTTATCAATTAATTCTTGTTTGGAATTTCTTTTTCATATGTTGATTGCTAACTTTTTCTTTTTCCTTATTTCATGAACCCAAGGATTGGATGATCGAGGAAAGGTTAAAAGATGAAAAGGCCATAGCTAGCATGGAGCGGATGAATTTCTTAAATTTGAAGCAAGACATTCAACTTTTTTTTTGTTTTTGTTTTGTAAACTGCAGTTATACTTGTAATTCCAAGCCTTGTAACTCGTTAAAAAAAATGTAATGAACACAAGCTTGAATGAATTTATTTTGAATGAATTTTTTTGTATGGAAATCAAACAACTCTTGATCTTTGATTGAAAATGGCAATTTCCACTTGAATGATTTGAATGCACCTTTTGACTTCGTAACTTAAACTTCAAGAAATTGTGAGCAATTGTTATAACTTATATTCCAAACAATCATGCGCCTTATCTTTCAAAATCCAATCAAATTGTCAAACAAAATAAATGCGTAAGAATTTAATTCCACTGGTTGATTTGAACCCCAATACAAAATGGTCACTTAAACCTTGATCCTCATATCACACCTGAACCAAACTTGCATTTCTTAAACAGAACTTTAACTTTGACACTCACGTCGTGAGTAACTTGCAACTTAAGCAATCCAAAACATATCTTGATTATCATGAACCCTCAAACTTATTTCTTGTGCCCAAACTTCGCAGTCGTCGACTTAAACTTCAAATTCACGACTCCATGGCTTAGAGACTTTAAAAAGAAACTTGAAATGCAAGGAGATGAAATTCTTGACCTAATGCACTGAGCTTTGAGCCATCTTCAAGGCAGGCGAGAGAAACATCTTCCCAGAAATCAGAGACTCGAAACCCTAGCATCTTGACCAGCACACATAGGGAAATAAACCCTAATCCAGGATCTGATAAATTTGTGCGAGAACCAACCTTGTAACGTGATGACAAAATTCATTCCACGATCCACTAATCGGGAACCAGACGCGTTTCCTTTTTACCTGATAAGAAAACCTCAAAACAAGATTAGACATAAAGAGCGCAGCCCTAAAACTTCAAACCAAAGCGCTTGATTCCCTGAGATGCGGGATATGCAAATGACTGAATGATAAAATGATGCAAATGGAATGCAAATTTCAAAGCTAGACCAAAAATAAAGAGATAGGGAAATTTTGGGTACGACAATTGGGAGTACCTATTCTTGACCAGTTGCCTTTCAATGGTACGGAAGAACATCCAAAGCCTGAAGAAATTGCTAGAGCTCTGTCTTTACAATGGTCTGACATAGTGGAAAATTGGGAGACTAGAGGGAGTGTCCAAGGAATTCCGGTTAAGTTTCTATTTGAGAAGGCTTATCATTTTTGGGATACTTTAGATTTACAAGCTTTCGAATAGGTGCTAGCACTTCTCGTATACGGGACGGTAATTTTCCCTAATGTTGATCAACTCGTAGATGTGAGCACTATCAAGGGTATCCTGTATCATAATCCAGTACTTACATTACTCGGGGATATTCTGCACTCTCTGCATGCTCGCACTCTAAAGAGAAGGGGAACCCTCCTGTGTTGCACTCCTCTATTGGCTAGGTGGTTTATTTTGCACCTACCCAGGGCTGTTTTGAAGAATGAACAGGGTTTGAAATGGTAACGTAGGATGATGTCCCTCAAGCATTCAGACATTCACTGGTGTTCGCGGTTCTCGGAAGATATTACCATCATTGATCGTTGTGGTGAATTCCCTAATGTCCCTCTCTTAGGCATTAGGGGAGGAATCACTTATAACCCTTGTTTGGCCTTACGTCAGTTTGGTTATGCGAGAAGAGATGGTTCACATGACACGCTCATCCAAGGAATTTCCTTCAACTATGAGAATGATGCTCAGGAATACCACAAAACGTTCATAAAGGCTTAGGGCATGGTGCATAAAATCGATAGCAAGACACTAGGACACAAGAATTCCATTCCTCTTGAGCCTTATCTCCGGTGGGTATGAGCTCGCGCCCAAAGCCTTAGGATGCCTTACCCAGCTGTCCTACCAATAACTGTGGAGCCAGCTACTGAAGGAGACACTACTTCACTTGGTTATCATCCCGACATGCCAACCGATCATGAAGAGTTACAAAAGTCCTGGGTTCAACTCAAAGAGGAGTGGGACACATTTGAAGCTCAGTTATATGCTAGCGAGAAGAAGGTCCTGGAGCTCACTAGGCTACTTCATGAAGAAAGGAACATAAATGCCTACATCGCGCCAAAGAGGATGCGCTCCTGGGGGACCTAGTTTCTTTTTTAAGTTTTGCTTTGTTTAATTGTAAGCCTAAAAGGAATTCTTTGTAACAATTTGAATTTATTAATGCAATTAATGTGTGTTTCTTTTGGTTAAACAAATTTGAGCCTTTAAGAATCCTTGAAATCATTGCATACACATCCCATCCATAACATTGCATAAACAGGTACCATTATAGGTTTCTCATCTTCTTCGCTGTTTATTTCAGAAGAAATGTCTTCCGAACAAAGCATCAAGGACCTTCAGGCATAGAACGCCCAGTTCCAGCAAATGTTTATAAGTCTGGCAAAAGGGCAGGAGGATCTGAAAACCCTCATCCTGAAAGAGAAGAAGAAAAAGAAAAAGGTTGCTGGTATTATGAATATGGGCAGAAGGTTTAGAGAGCGGTTGAAGCAAAAATTCGATCTGACCTCTTCATATAAGGAAGGGGAGAATCAGGAAGAAGAGAAGGACTTCAGTCCTGCAGTTTCTGACAATTATACCAATTATAATGATGAGCAATATCCTCCTGCTGAGGATAGATACAAACAGTTAGAAGATCGTCTGAGTGCCATGGAAGTTCAGAGGATACCTGGATTGGATTTCAAAGAATTGGGATTGGTATCGGGAGTAGTCATCCTGCAGAAGTTCAAAGCTCTAGTTTTTGCTAAGTATGATGGGGTGACCTACCCAAAGCTCCATCTCCGTTCTTATGTCAAGAAGATCTAGCCCCACACAGCTGATAGAAATCTGTGGGTGCATTTCTTTCAAGATAGTCTGTCAGGGACTCGGCTTGAATGGTTCTACCAGCTGGAGGGAGCCAATGTCCGAAATTGGGAAGATCTGGTTGCTTCTTTCTACAAGCAATATCAGTACAATGCCGACCTTGCTCCTACTCGTACTCAACTCCAGAGTATTTCCATGGGTGCAGGCGAAGGTTTTAAACATTATGCACAAAAATGGAGAGACTTGGCTGGGAGAGTCCAACCCCCGTTGTCTGATAGGGAGTTGGTTGATATGTTTCTGGGGATGCCATCTGGTCCATTTTTCAATCATCTGATCGGCAGCTCGTCAGCTGGTTTCACCAAGCTGATTCTAACTGGGGAGAGAGTAGAAGCTGGAATTCGAAGCGGCAAAATACAGAAGGATGCCTCGTCAAGTTCAGTAAAGAAGCCTTTTGCTAGTAAGAAGGAAGCCAGTGCCGTCTATAGCTCGAGGGGTCAGAACAGGGCTGAACCTCGTCAGACAGTAAGTGTCGTGATGATACCTAGACCTGCAGTTTCTCCACAATGCAACAATCAACAAAGGGTGGAAAGACCACAATGGCAGTTTATCCGTATCAACATGACATTGGCTGAAGTTCTACCTCATCTGCTGAGATCTAACTTGGCAACCTTGAGAGAGGCTCCCAAGAATCCAAATATTATATCTCCCTGATATAATCCAAATGCCCGGTGTGCTTACCATTCTGAGAGTCCTGGCCACGATACAAATGGTTGTTGGGCTCTGAGAAACAAAATACAAGACTTGATTAAAGCCAAGGAGATAGATTTTGATACTCCAGAGAAGCCAAATGTCATAACTGATCCCATGCCTAAGCACGACCGTGGAGTCAATGCTATTGATACTAATTTTTTTGTTACCTCTGTCGATGAAGTGTCGACTCCTCTCATGACTGCTAAGAAGAATTTACTGTTGGCCGGTTTATTTCCGAGTTGTGGTGAAGGTTGCCACATGTGTTCGCTTCTACCTTCTGGTTGCCGTTTGCTGAAATTAGGTGTCCAACGCCTGATAGATAGCAAAGAAATTCTGTTTGAGAAAACTGTGATTCTTGTTGTTCCAGTTAAAGACATTGCCATTATAACCATTTCCGCCAATCCTTCCAAGGTCTCCTCGAGAAGAACTATTAGGATTACATCTGCTCCAAGAATTACTCTGCTGATAATCATTGTTCCTGGTCCTGTCCCGTATGTCTCAGACAAAGCTGTCCCCTGGCATTATGGTGTCGTTGTGTACTATCATGGCGTCAAACAAGATCTGAAAGATGAAGAGGATGATCCTGGTATTAGTAACATTGTCGGAACCAGCAAAATCACCCGGAGTGGAAGGTTCTTCTCTCCCTAGATTTCCCCTAAGACTGTTAACAAGCCTATTGTCATTCCATCTGCCGTTCTTGCTAGTACATCAACTACTGTTCCGTTCTTACTCCAGTCGACGAATCATCCGATACCCGCGGAAAATAGGTTGTAGGTGAGCCTGCCCGGACGGAGGCGCCTAAGAAAATTATTATGGAAGCCTCTAAGCAAGAAATAGAGGAAATACTGAAAATCATTAAGAAGAGAGACTACAATATGGTCGAGCAGCTGGGGCATACCCCGTCGAAGATATCCATGTTGTCTCTGCTGTTGTTTCCTGAAGCCCATGTGAAGGCTTTGATTTCATTTCTTAAGACTGCGCATGTGCCGCAAGAAACTTCAGCTGATCAGTTCAAAGATTGTGTGGCCAACCTGACTGCTGATAATGGGCTAGGTTTTTCAGATGCAGATTTGACACTGAAAGGAAGGAAGCATAATGATGCTCTGTATGTCTAGATTGAATACAGGGGCACCACTATGGCTCATGTGCTGGTAGATACTAGGTCTTCACTGAATGTTCTGCCGAAGAAGGTGTTGGACCGGTTGGATTGCGAGGGTTTGACTCTAAAGCCTAGTAACATTGTGGTAAGGGCTTTTGACGGATCAAAGAGAATGGTGCACGGGGAGGTGGACATCCCTGTCAAAATAGGTTCTCAGACTTTTGGGTCCACATTCTATGTGATGGATGTCAGGCCATCGTATTCTTGTTTGCTGGGTTGCCCTTGGATCTACAAGGCTGGGGCAGTCACCTCCACACTCCACAAAATGTTGAAGTATCCGGTGAAAGGAAAGATCGTCACAGTGCGGGGTGAAGAAGAGTATATGGTGAGCCACCTCAACTCCTTCCGCTACGTAGAGATGGACGGGGAATTCATCGAAACTCCTTGTCAGAATTTTGAAGAGGTCCCTCAGATATTGGCATCAACTGAAACTACTAGCAACAAACCTTCTTTGAAGATGGCTTCTCTCAAGGACGCCAGGGTTGTGGTTGAAGAAGGAGGGTGTGCCAATTAGGGTCAGCTCCCTAATTTTACTCATAAAACTGATAAATTTGGTTTGGGATTTTCTACAGGGGCTCAAAGGGATGTTAGACGCGCTCGGGCTGGAAGACCTCCCCTACGTATCAGCAATCGGGGAATTAATGCCATTGAAGATAGTGAAGAGGACTCAGACATCGACAACTGGATCTACCCAACAACCAACGGTGGACCGAGTAACTGGACGGCTAGGGACTTCATACCTGTTTCTTTTGTTCCGTAGTAATTGCCTTATTTGTTTTAAGATTTGTAATAAACAATTTGAAACTTTACGGCCCGGTGCCTTGCCCGAGGCACCTTGGCTTTGCTTGTGAGGGATATTATTTGTCATTTCATAATCATTAATAAAGCATTGGACGTTTGTTGCATACAAATTTTGCGCTCTCTGTTTTTCTTTTCTGTTTTCACTTTATCAAAACAGCTATTCTCTTACACACACTCACGTATCATAATGCATATCCATATCCACTCTGGATCCCATTGATAACAGTTTTGCTATTGCTGATTATGACTTCGAAAATCCGATAAACCGAGCCAAAGACGGAGGTGAGGATGATTGTGAGGTGCCTAGAGAACTTGCTGGACTATTACAGTAGGAAGAGAGGGCCATACAACCTCATGAGGAGCCGGTTGAGACAGTGAACTTGAGTACTGAGGAAGATAGAAAAGAGGTTAAAATAGGTGCAAATCTGGAGCTTAGCGTCAAAAAGAGGTTGATACAAATGTTGCACGACTATGTTGAGATCTTCGCTTGGTCCTATGAAGACATGCCTAGTTTGGACACTGACATTGTGGTACATCGCTTGCCGACTAAAGAAGACTGTCCTCCAGTTAAATAGAAGGTTTGTCGTATGCGTCCTGAAATGTCAGAGAAAATCAAGGCAGAAGTCATGAAACAGTTCGATGCAGGATTCTTAGCTGCCACTTCATATCCACAGTGGGTTACTAACGTTGTTTCGGTACCTAAGAAGGACGGTAAGGTACATATGTGTGTTGATTACAGAGATCTGAACAGGGCAAGCCCCAAGGATGACTTCCCACTTCCTCACATTGATATTCTGGTCAACAACACCGTGCAAGATGGCTCCAAAAGACATCGAGAAGATAACCTTTGTTACACAGTCGGGCACCTTCTGCTACAAGGTGATGCCTTTTGGGTTGAAGAACGCTGGGGAAACCTATTAGCGCGCCATGGTCGCTTTGTTCCATGATATGATTCACCATGAGATCGAAGTTTATGTTGATGACATGATAGCCAGGTCTCAGACTGAGGAAGAGCACCTTGATCATCTCCAGAAGTTGTTCGACAGGTTGAAGACATACAAGATGAGGTTGAATCCGAACAAGTGCACCTTCGGGGTAAGGTCTGGTAAACTTATGGGTTTCATTGTCAGCGACAAAGGCATCCAAGTAGATCCCGCAAAGGTAAAGGCCATACAAGAGATGCCGGTTCCCCATACATAGAAGGAAGTTAGAGGTTTCTTGGGACGTTTGAATTATATCGCCAGGTTCATTTCACATCTGACTGCTACTTGTGAGCCAATCTTCAAGCTTCTAAAGAAAGATCAAGTGGTAAAGTGGAATGATGAATGCCAGACCGCTTTCAAAAGAATCAAGGAATACCTTCAAGAACCACCAATTCTGATGCCTCCAGTTGAAGGAAGACCTTTGATATTATACTTGACAGTGCTATACAATTCAATGGGGTGTGTGTTGGGGAAGCATGACGATTCTAGTCGAAAAGAGCACGCGATATACTACCTTAGCAAAACGTTTACCGGCTGTGAGACATGATACTCATTGCTCGAGAAAACTTGCTGCACTTTGGCATGGGCTGCTCGCCGGCTGAGACAGTCTATGCTGACTCACACTACCTTGTTGATATCAAAGATGGATCTGATCAAGTATATTTTCGAAAAGCCCGCTCTCTCCGGAAGGATAGCAAGGTGGAAAATGATCTTAACCGAATATGACATACAAGATACAACCCAAAAGGAAATTAAGGGAAGTGTATTGGCTGATCATTTGGCTCATCAGGCCGTGGATGATTACCAGTCCATGAATTTTGAGTTCCCGAATGAGAATATCATGTTGGTGACTGACTACGAAGAACCTGGACCGGATGAAGGACCTGAGGAAGGATCCCGATGGTCTATGTATTTTGATGGAGCCTCAAACGCACTAGGTAATGGCATTGGCTCTATAATCATATCTCCCGAGGGTTGTCATACTCTGTTCACTGCCTGATTATGTTTCAACTGCACCAATAACATGGCGGAGTATGAAGCATGTAGCTGTTATTGACTTGAGGATTAAGTTCTTAAGTGTATTCGGGGATTCCGCACTGGTGATAAGTCAGATCAAAGGCGAGTGGGATACGAAGCACCCGAATCTCATTCTTTATAGAGATTATGTACTGAAATTGCTCCCATACTTTGAGGAGGTAACCTTTTAACATTTCCCACGAGAAGAGAACCAGATGGCGGATGCGTTAGCTACTATGTCTTCTATGTTCAAAGTTAGGTGGGACAATGAAGCTCCCTAGATTACCATTGAAAGGTTGGATGAACCATCACACTGCTGCGAGATCGATACCGAAGAAGTGGAAGACAAACTTTGGTTTCACGAAGTCAAAAGGTATCTCGAGGTTCAGGAGTATCCCGAAGGGGCATCTGTCAATGATAAGAAGTTTCTGAGAAGGTTTGCTGCAAAGTTCTTCCTTAGTAATGGGATCCTCTATAAACGCAACCATGACTCCACACTACTATGGTGTGTAGACAAGAGCGAAGCAGAGAGGATAATGACACATCTACATGAAGGCACCTTCGGAACCCATTCTAGTGGACATACCATGGCTAAGAAGATCATACGGGCAGGATATTACTGGCCCACTATGGAAGCCGATTGTTATCAGCACTCTCGAACTTGTCATAAGTGCCAAGTCTACACTGATAAGGTTCATGTGCCTCCAGTTCCTTTGAACGTCCTGATAGCTCCTTGGCCCTTTGCGATGTGGGGCATCGACATGATCAGCGAGATCATACCTACTACGTCTAACGGGCATCGTTTCATCTTAGCAGCCATTGATTACTTTACAAAGTGGGTTGAGGCTGCCTCTTTTACTACTGTGACCAAGAACGTCGTGCCACGGTTTATCCGACACAATCTGATTTGTCAATATGGGGTACCAGAGAGGATTATTACTGTCAATGGTACAAATCTCAACAACACAATGATCACCGAGCTCTGCAAATAGTTCAAGATACAACACCATAATTCGTCTCCTTACCGCCTGAAGATGAATGGCGCTGTTGAAGCAGCTAACAAGAACATCAAGAAGATTGTACAGAAGATGACAGTGACATACAAAGACTGGTATGAGATGTTACCATTTTCTCTTCATGGGTACCGTACCTCAGCACGGACGTCGACAGGGGCAACACCCTACTCTCTGGTATATGGCATAGAGGCAGTCCTACCCATAGAAGTCTAGATACCCTCTCTCAGGATTATGAAGGATGCAGGTTTGAACAAAGATGACTGGATCTAAACCCGACTTGATCAGTTAAATATAATCGATGAAAAGAGACTTACTGCTACCTGCCATGGTCAGACATATCAAAAGCGAATGATCAAGGCTTTTAACAAGAAATTCAGGTGTCAAGAATATCAAGTTGGGGATCTAGTGATCAAACGCATCATACTGCCACAAGGTGATCCCAGGGGAAAATGGACCCCCGTGTACGAAGGGCCATTTGTGGTTAAGAACATTTTCTCGGAAGGAGCTATGATTCTAACCACCATGGATGGTGAGGACCTTCCCCACCCTGTCAATGCAGACATAGTGAAAAGATACTACACATAATAAAAGACCCGCTAGGTCGACTGGCTGACCATGTAAAGAAGATCATTAGAAGTTTGCCCAAGAAATGGAGACCCATAGTCATACCTCTTAAGCTGGCCAAAGATCTGAACAAAATCTCTCTTGAAGAACTTGTCAGCTCCTTGAGAAGTCATGAGATAGAGTTAGAAGAAGATGAGCGCCAGAAGAAAGGTAAGTCTTTAGCTCTTAAATCTAACAAAAAATATAAACCAAAAATTTTGCAGGCAAAAGAAGAAAACTCTGATGGATCCTCATCAGAAGAAGACGAATTGTCTCTTCTCTCCAGAAGAGTTAATCAGCTGTGGAAGCACATGCATAGGAAGCTTAGAACTTCTAGAAGAATAGGGAATCATTCTGAACCATCTTCTGGATACAGAAAATCAATTAATAGAGACATTGTCTGCTACAAATGCAATGAACAAGGGAATTAAAAAAGCGTGTCTAAATCTTCAAAAAGAGAAACCTAAAAATAAGTTCTTTAAGGAAAAGAAGAAAAGCCTCATGGAAACACGGGATGACTCAGACTATTCTAAAGTTGAAACAGAATCAGAAGATGAAAGAGCCAATATAACCCTAATGGCCAATGTATCAAATGACACTGGATCATATGGATCAGAATCGGACTCAGAGGCAAAAGAGGTATTCTCTAACTTTTCTAGATCTCAATTATAAGAAAGTCTGTCATAAATTCTTGAAAGATATCAGAAACTTCTAGTCATAAATAAGAACCTGAAAAAGGATCTAGTTTCTGACTCTGAAGAAACTAAGAAACTGAGATCAGAAAACTCTGAGCTTAAAGAAACAATTTCTAAACTAGAAAATAAATTACAAAAGGCTAAAAAAGAAACTGTCTCAGAAGTTCCTAGTAACTCTGATAAGATCATAAAGGAATATGATCACAGCTTTCAAAAATTTCTTGCTGCAAACATATATAGAAGCAAGATGGCTTCAATGATCTATGGAGTTAGCAGAAATGGAAGAAAAGGAATAGGATGCAAGGGTAAAGTATCTCGACCTAAGAAAGTTAAGGATATGGTCATAAAACATACACCTCTCTATTCTCACTTCACCTATGGGCACACACATGCCATAAAGTACACTAGTAATGCTTTTTCTGCTAAACCAAAATTCAAACAGAATTTTGGTAACTCTAACAAACAAGGACCCAAAAAGATATGGGTACCTAAGGATAAAATTGTCTATGTTGCAGATGTCTTTAACAACAAAATTGAAACACCAATCTTGGTACCTGGACTCTGGATGCTCTCGACACATGACGGGAAGAAAGCATATGTTCCAAAGCCTGAAGCTTAAATCTGGAGGCTACTTAGGTTTCAGAGGCAATCAAAAAGGAAATATTATTGGCTCTAGAAATATTGGTAATGGTACACTTCCTTCTATAACTAATGTTTTGTTATTAGATTTATTAATGTATAACTTATTACCCATAAGTCAATTAAGTGATAACGGTTATGATATAATCTTCAATCAAAAGTCATGTAAAGCAGTTAGTCAGAAATAAAACTTTCTGAACTAAAAAGTCATAATGTAAAATGCCTATTGTCTGTTAACAATGAGCAATGGGTCTGGCACAGAAAATTGGGGCATGTTAGTATGATAAGAATATCTCAGATTAACAAACTCAATCTGGTCAGAGGACTTCCTAACCTGAAGTTTAGCTCAGATGCTCTGTGTGAAGCATGTCAAAAAGGAAAGTTTGCAAAACCTTCTTTCAAAACCAAAAATGTTGTTTCTACCTCTAGTACGTTAGAACTTCTGTATATAGATCTATTTGGACCAGGGAAAACTGTATCCATTAGTGGAAAGAAGTATGGATTATTCATCGTAAATGACTATAACAGATGGACATGGGTAAAGTTCTTAAGACACAAGGACGAGTCACATTCTGTGTTCTTTGCCTTCTGTAACCAAGTCCAAAACAAAAAAGATCTTAGAATTGTTAAATTCAGAAGTGATCATGATAGGGAATTTGAAAACAAAATATTTGAACTATTTTTTAATGAGAGTGGCATCTCTCATGATTTATCTTGTCCTATAACATCCTCAACAAAACGGATTTGTAGAACGAAAGAATAGAACTTTACAAGAAATGGCCAGAACCATGATCAACGAGACTAACATTGCTAAGAACTTCTAGGCAGAAGCAATTAACACAACATGTTACATTCAGAATAGAATCTCCATAAGACATATTCTGGATAAGACTCCATGGGAACTATGGAAGAACAGAAATCCTAACATTTCTTATTTTCATCCATTTGGATGTACTAGTTTTATTCTGAACACTAAAGAACATTTGAACAAGTTTGACTCTAAAGCACAAAAGTGTCTCATGTTAGGATACTCTGAATGCTCAAAAGGCTATAGAGTATATAACATAGAAACACAAAGTGTATAAGAGTCCATCAGTGTCAGATTTGATGATAACCCTAGCTCTCAAAAGTCAAAGCAGGGTAAAACTTTTACAGATATAGAAGTCCAATTTACAGGTACTGAAGACACTGCATCAGAAGTTTCTCACAAAGAATCACAGTCAACTCTAGAAGAAGATGTCACAAACATTACAGCAACATCTGAAGATCCTTTCTAGAAAATACAATCCAGAAGCAGTTTAGCTCATCAAGAAAACAAAATTATGGGAAAGAAAGAAGACCCAAATATAACAAGATCTACATTCAGAAATTCTGAAGAATATCTCATGAGATTAGTGTCTCTGATTGGGCCAACTTCCATTAATGAAGCCCTTCTGGATAATGATTGGATACTTACAATGAAGGAATAATTAAACCAATTTACCAGAAACAATGTGTGGGATCTAGTTCCTAAACCAAAAGGGTTTAACATCATTGGAACCAAATGGGTATTCAGAAACAAACTGAATGAACAAGGAGAAATCGTCAGAAATAAAGCACAATTGGTGGCACAAGGTTATATTCAGCAAGAGGGGATAGACTATACATAAACCTTTTCTTCAGTCGCCTGGTTAGAATCTATCAGACTTTTAATTTCTTTTGCTGTAAAAAATGGCACCACCCTTTATCAGATGGATGTTAAAATTTCATTTTTAAATGGTTACATTGATGAAGAAGTTTATGTGCACCAACCCCCTGGTTTTGAAAACTCAAAACATCCAGAATATGTCTATAAACTAAAGAAATCACTATATGTCTGAAACAAGCTCCCAGAGCTTGGTATGAACGACTAAGTAGTTTTCAGTTAGAAAATGATTTTACCAGAGGGAAGGTGGATACAACTTTATTCTGTAAACTATTTAAAAATGACATTCTGGTTTGTCAGATTTATGTAGATGATATTATTTTTGAATCTTCTAAAGCCTATTTGGGAAGAGAATTTGCTAAGTCTATGCAGGAAGAGTTTGAAATGAGCTTGATGGGAGAACTCAAGTTCTTTCTAGGTATCCAAATCAATCAAACTCCAGAAGGAACATACATACATCAAAGCAAGTATGTCAAAGAACTTCTGAAGAAATTTGACTTGTCAGAATGTAAACCCTAAACCAACCAAAACTCCCATGCATCCCACATGCATTCTGGAAAAGGATGAGGTAAGTAAGAAGGTAGAACAGAAGATCTACAGAGGTATAATTGGTTCTCTCTTATATTTAATAACTTCAAGACCTGATATTCAGTATAGTGTCTGTCTGTGTGCTAGATTCTAATCAGATCCTAGAGAATCTCACTTAACAGTTGTTAAGTGAATTTTCAAGTATTTGAAAGGTACTACTAATATTTGTCTTTGTTATAGAAAATCAAAGAATACAAATTAGTAGGGTATTGTGATGATGCCTTCGCTGGAAACAGAATAGAAAGGAAAAGTACTTCTGGAAGCTGCCAATTTCTGGGAGAAAATCTAATCTCGTGGTCCAGCAAGAGGCACTCCACCATTGCATTGTCAATTGATGAAGCTGAATATATAACAGCAGCTGGATGTAGCACACATATGCTCTGGATGAAAAGTCAACTTGAAGATTTCAACATATTTGAGAGTAACATTCCTATACTCTATGACAACACTTTTGCTATATGTCTTTCAAAAAAATCCTATTTTACATTCTAGGGCTAAGCATATAGAAATTAAACATCATTTTATTATGGGCTATATTCAGAAAGGAATTCTTTCATTAAAATTTATAGACACAGACCATCAACGGGCTGATGTTTTCACTAAAATCCTTTCTGAAGATAGGTTTAACTTTATTCTGAAACATCTCAGCATGAAATTATGCCCAGAATGATAGTTTTGTTTATGTATACGTTAACCCTCAGAACTTTATGTCTTTAATTTTTTTGTGAACATCTAATCAATAATTCTTCATAAGTAAGAAGGAAAGTTGTATCAGGATCTATCTAAGAAGATCTGAACGGTCTCCAACCAGTTTATTTCAAAGATAGAAGCTTGTAGTTCAAAATATCAACATTTTCATCTCTTCACAAGGGTTTCTTTTAAGGCTGAACACGTGTTCAAATTCTGAAGAGACTGAAACATTGATTGGATGCATTGAGACTCGTGTCATATCAGTAACTGTTTCATATCTCTACGCCATCCCTCTTTTTAGGAATCATTAATGCTAGTAATCATTTTTTAACCCTTTTCTTGTTAATTGAGTTTCCTATTTTTCTATATATACGTTTCTCACTTTCATTATCACTTTTCCTCTCTCAATTCCTTTTTCTCTCTTGCTTGTGTTTAATCTTTCAAAAACCCTAAAAAGTTTGTGTGAACAATGGATTCCTCCCAACAACTTGCTCAAAGCTCTCAAAGCATTCCTGGATCTTCTTCCTCAACAACAAAAAGGTATGAAGAACCCTCAAGAACACTCCTAACTCCCATTGATTCGCTGGAAGGTCTGTGTGAACTCATTGTAGACTTCGTCAGTATGAAGGAAAATGGATATGATTTAACCCCTGATGTTGAATTTCAAGGATGGACAAAGTACTTTGATCGTCTACTGGGTCCAGTTTTTCCAAGACTTGTTAAAGAATTATGGATTCACGCTACAGCTTCAAATTATCAGGTCACTTCTTTTGTGATGGGAAAGAAAATAGTAATCTCTGAAGATCTCATTGGGCAATTGATAGTTCATGACGGTGGCGGTATTCGTTGCAGCGATATGGATGACAAAATCTCTTACCTAAAAAAGATTTCAAAAGAGATTTTTACTCCTAGCCAACCATCCAACAAAATCAAAGATCTGAAAGACTATCTCAGAATTTGGTCAAAAATCATTTTGGGCTGCATCAATAACATAAAACCCCTAAGTTCTCCAGACTATATCAATATTGATCAGCAGTATCTTCTGTACTTCATAGCAACCAAAGCAAAGGTTAATCTTCCCCATCTTCTGTTTAATCATCTGAAGACCAGCGTCAAAGAGACAAGAGAAGAAGAAAGAACAAAGAGAGACTGGATTCCTTTGGGCAGACTCATCTCAGATATTCTGACAGAAAACCAACTGATAAAACATCTGACCGAGGCTCAACAAGTTAGCACTATAGAAGCTTGTGCTGGTAAACCTCTTAACACTAAGAATCTGAAGAAGATGAAGATTATTGAAACAATCAAGAAGGATCCAACAATAACAACCAAGGAAGTCATTACAAATAGAAGAGTACCTCTGAAGGACTTTCCACTCTTCACTCAAACATATTCTTCTCCAGATATTATTCTCATGTATCTAGATGCTTACAGAAGGGACGATGTTGTACCCCAAAATTTGCCCTCCCATATTCCTCAAGATTTGTCAAGATTGATTTTCAAATTGCTCAAGAGGGCTCAAGGATTGCACAGTCAAACCCTCTCATAAGCCAGCTGAAATTAGGGTTTTGGTTCTTTCAAAGAATTTGAGGTTTTAAATGGTTCAATCAAGTCTCATAGGCCTATATGCATTCTCAAGCATCTACATGCTAAGTTTCAAGACTCACAGTGCTAATTTGCACAGTCAAAAGCTCCATTTGATCCATAGTTCACTGCAGGGGCAAAATGGTCATTTTGCAGTCAAGAGTCAGAATTTTTGGTCAACATCTTATTTTGAGTTCACAATCATCATTTGATCAAGTCTTGATCATGATTCCACAAGGATAGCTCAAAAATCATCAAGATACAAAAAGTTACTATTTTTGGACAGTAGAAAAGTCAATTGTATCTTGACCAGGGCATAACTTTTTCATGGTTTGTCAGAAAACTTCCATCCAATTCTCATTTTTAAGGGGATGTAATTTCCTACAATCCATCTTCACACTCCAAGTCCAAGAAATGCTCTCACAAAAAGTTATCAATTTTGACATTATAGGTCAATTTCAAAAGTCAACAAAAGTACACTTTAAGTCAAAGGCCATAACTTGAGATTGGTAAATCCAAATGACATGGGACCAAAGGCATTGGTTAGAGGACTTCAAGACCTTTCCAAAATGTCCAAGAACATGTTCATATGATCAAAATTGAGCAAGATGTGCAATGGAGAAGTTGGGAAATTTTTATGAATTTGCAAAAGTCAACTTTGCTCAAAAACACCTTATTTTTGCTAATGGGCCTCAAATCTCTTCTTGAAACTTCATCCATGGCCTATGCACGACCCATCAAGCTTAATTGAATTTATTTTCTTATTTTTTATTAATAATTGGATTTTTTATTAATATTAATTCATTTAATTAATTTAAATTGTAGGAAAATACAAGATTTGATTTTTTCAATCAATTTGTGAAGCAAATATGGTCAAGATATGCTGGCAATTTCGTGCTCAAAGTCAAAGAGGAAAAATCTCCAAAATTGGCAACTTTGTTCAATCATGAATATGCAAAAAGATTTGATTTTCAATCAAAGATCAAATCATCAATTCAATGGATTCTTGTTCAAGTTTTGACCTAATTCCATTCCTCTATATATATGCAAGCAAACCCTAATCCCATACACGTGAAAAAGCTGCAGAAACAAACCATAGCATATTCAAGAATTTCAAAGAAAAGTCAAAACTGATTCTTGTGTTCCAAGCCAATTCATGGCATTCTATTGATTCAAACACATTGCTGGAAGTGTCAGGAGTGATTTACGATTGAATTCACGCACTAAAGCTCACAGAATCATCACACACAGTTTCACGGTTTGCTTTTTTATTTCAGAATCGTACAGCCTAATTCATGAGCATTTAACATGATTTCTTGATTGTTTTGCATTGCTAGGAACTATATGAAGCTAATGGTATCACTTAATTGAATTATAATGCACTGAATCGAAGAATGCCATGAACGATTTTCTAGGGTTTCCAAGCTTTGAATTGGGGCTTTGCAATCCAGGAAAAATTAAGACCCCTAAGACCTATGGTTAAACCGTTAGAACAAGACGAACAAGACTAACCCTTCGCGAAATATTTATATACCCTGTATCTCTATTCAATATTTTTCGTTGCCATGTTTAGTGGGGGTTAAAAACCCCCATTATCTAATGTTTATTATGCAGGAACGAAGGAGGAAGATGGTGAAGTGTTAGCCTCTGAGTGGTCAGTTTGAAAACACACGCGTTTTTATTGTGTCACAGCATATTATTTAATTTCTTAATATAATAATCTCCACTTGTTTCACTAACAAATAGAACGGCTTGGCTGAGTGGTGAGTGCGTTGATCTGGAAGCCTTGGGACCTGGGTTCGAATCCCAGGTCCCCCAAAACAATTATTTGTTTTCTTTCTGCAGGTGATCACATGTATTCTCCAATGTGTGATCCACCATGCACTTCACATCCCAGCGCGCCAGGTGGCCTCAAACTCAGATCCCATGGCCTAGGTTGAAAGACTAGCATACTCCTTGGTCAACACACGCGTAGACAATCTTAATGGTCAAACAGGCTTGCAGCTTAATGGGCCACAAATTGCAAAAGATGCCTCCTAACTTGGGCCAACACCCCCCTGGGTTTATTCTTTTTCTTTTCTATTTTTATTTCTTTTATTCTAATTATTATTATTATTATTATTATTATTTAATTAACCCAAATTAATTTTTTCATAATAAATCCAGAAAACATAAAAAATAATAATATTTTTATTTATTAAATTTAATTAGTTATTTTGTAAATAAATACTAACATAATTAATTTAGTCTTTTAATTAGGTTAATTTCAATATTTTTTGCAATAAATAAAATAAATTAGAATTAGGGTTCTTGACAACTTTTAATCATGTTTTCTTTTTTATTTATTTCCTTGAAACATAAAAAACCAAAAAATATTTCTTTTCATTAATTAATTAGTTTTAGGTTTAATTTAATGCAAAATAACAAGAACTTCTTTCTTTCTCAGAAAAGGGTCAAAACCCTAAGGACTTCTCCGATTCAATTTTCTCTCGCGCGTATGTTTGTTTTATTAATTTTTTATCCATATTTATGTAATTGCTCCGAGGATGTAATAGCTTTAAATAGGACTTTTTATCGCTTTTATTTATTTTCTCGCATTTACTTTTTCAAAGGGTTTGTTTTTGGCGATGTAAATACCCGACGCCTTGTAATAGCGTAGATTTACTTTCCGCAACTATTAACTGTTAGATGTATGTTAACTAGGCTATGCATGACAAGACTTATCTCTGAAATTAAAATCAACTCGTAGCTCACCATAACATGTGCAAAGATAACTTAACTGAATCCTGACACACTCGCACATGCCACTTCTAGGGTACGCCTCACTTGGTTGCCTCGACGTGGTCATTGAGTATAGGGTGTTTTAGAGGTCGCCCTCTTGTCTAAAGATCCAAGTTGCCTCGAAATGGTTGCCTCGGATAAAAAGGATCTAGGACATTAGGGTTACCGCTAAGGCGTCCTACTATTGCTTTTGTGACCACATGTCCCTATAATCGAATTGAACCGAAAAACTCCAACGACGGTGCTACCTACTTCTCAATAGTGGGATAGCACTGTCTAAAGGACATTTACACAGCTTAATTTCTTTTGAGTAGGTAGAGGTTCTCAGGTACTTGCTCTTTCAAAACAAAAACAACTTTTCGCACTTACACTTTTCTGACAAAAGTTTTCACACAACACTTCATACACTCTTGAGGACAGATACAAGAGTTAAATCGAAGTTTTCAAACAAACTTTTTCAAAACCCACAAACACAAGAAAAGCAAAACATTTTTGAAAACATAGTGAGCAAGTACCTAAGAGCCCGTGGATAACCACGGATAGAAAGGGTGCTAACACCTTCCCTTTCTATAATCTACCTCCCGAACCGAGAAACATCTCGAAAAGGAATTTTGTTGTGCTTTTGTCCTTTCCTTGTTGGAGAAAATAAAAGACGGTGGCGACTCTTGCTTACCGCGACATTTCGCGAACCAGCATTTCAAAACAGTCAGTTCTATTTCCACCGATCACAGAACTGGCGACTCTGCTGGGGATTCCTTTATAAGTGAGGTATACGGTTGTACCCCAAAATTAGCCCTCCCATTTCCTCAACATTTTCTCATCACGAGACCCTTGAAGATCAAGATCCAGTTAGGGTCTCCTCTGCTCAAGACTTCTTCTTGCACTGTTGACCCAAATTAGGGTTTGTGTTTGCACAAAGATATTTTGACCTAAAATGCCTAAGATGACTTTCATGCTTCATGTTGGACTCCCAAGTTTATCCATACCATGTTTCAAGTCTTGATCCCAATTTTTGCCCAGTCAATTGTACAGTTGACCTAGAAATCAACTGTATTGGGGAAAAAGTCAACTGTGGCCAATTGACAGTCAAATCTCATGAAAATTGACCCACATCAACATTAGGAACTCACATGGACCATTTGATCAAGTTTGGATCACAATTCCTCAAGAAATTTGATCAGATCACCAAAAGGGCAAAATGGTTATTTTTAGGGTTTTGACTGCAAAAGGGCAATTTTTGACTGTTTGACCTAGCCAATGGCAAACCAAGCTCACATATGGACTCAAGGACCCCATGAAATTATCTTGACATGCTCAACAAGTTCAAAAGATCCCAAATACACAAGATTGATAGTTGAATTTCCCAGTCAATTGATCAATTTTGACTGTATACTGAAAAGTCAAACTTTGACTTTTTGGTCAAAATCAAGGGTCAAGATTCATTTTTCATCAAAACATGCCAAATCATGAAACTTGTTCACCAAGAAATCAAAAATTGCAAATTAGGGTTTGAAATGAGAATTTTTCATAACTTAGAATTTTTCTAAGTTATGAAAAACCCTAATTGTTTCCCAACTTTGCCCCACTTTCTCACCATGATCCATTTGGATTAAAGCAAAAGTCAAAACATGAAAGTTGTAGCTTGTTGCATAATCTACAACTTTGATTCACAAAGTTTTCCCAAAAGAAGCTTGTATCTCAAGTTACAATTTTTGGAACAAGGGTACCAAACCATTCTTAACTTAGTGAAAATTTGACCTATTTTGGACAAGTTTTTTACCTAACTTCAAGACCATTTTTCATACACTTCCACTTGGAATTTAAATTTGAATTTCAAAGATGGATTGTAGTACACATTCCAAGCTTTCCAAAATGTCCAAGAACTTCTCAAACAACCTCATGGTTAGGGAGAATCAAATTTTGCAAAATGGGAAAAAGTCACTTTTGTTCTTGGCCAAGACATGTTCATACATTGGTGCCATTTTGAATTCAGCATGCTTAAGCTACATTGCAGGCCTCTAATCCCATTTTCACTCAATAATTCAATGCAAAAACATTGTGCCAAGATGTTGTTCTAAGCATTTGGACATTACATGGAGAATTAACCCTTAATTAGAAAAAGCATTATTTCCATTTTGAAAAAGTAGAACTTTATGTCCATTTTGCAAATCCAAGTGGTACAGTCCAAATCTTCTTGGCACAAGTTTATGAGCAAATTGCACTGATCAAGGCCAATGTATGCAGCATAGTGTGAGGGCCTGTACAGGCTAGAAACATCAAGTGACCATTGTTTGCTTAAAGTTCAAGAAACATTGCATATGTCATACCAACTTCCATTCCTGCAAACCAAGCCTTAGAAAAAGATATCAAACACATTCCAAACATTGATCCTAAGCTAAAGCACGAGCCTTTCACCTCCAATACCTTCACAAACTCAGAACCACCATCAAACTGCCAAAACAGAGTGACCTCTGCAGATTGAGTTCCAACTCTCATCCCTGTCATGCTTTCTTGCTAAAAGCTCTTCACACACCTTCCCTACCATCAATGCAAGCTAACCAAAACCTAAAACACGACCTGTAATTCCTCTAACCAGTTCCACCATTTTCATTTTCTTGTTTTGCAGTTGAAGTTCTCTAGCACGATTCAAGAAGTTTCAAGACAAAGTAAAGCTTGGAATAGCATCCCTGGACCTCAAGGAAGCTATACCAATCATCACCTTGCACTGAAAGCTTCTCCATCGCCAGATACAACTTCAACTGAACAGGTAAGTTCATGAACTCGTATCTCTCTTATTAGGCATTGTTAGCTTTAGGTTTGTGAAGAAAACATGTCACAATCATAGCCCTGAATATGCCCATATGATTAGATTTCATTTATATTATGTGTGCTGCAAGAATTTTGAGTCTGAACATTGATGGAAAACTAGGTCAGGAATTGGGGGAGAAGAAATTCTCCCTCATCTTAGAGAGTTAAGTCAAGTTTTTTATATCCCTGGATTCGTCTTCTCATGCTCTACACTTTTCATGTTGAAAGTTTTGCTTAAAAGTCCAGGAATTGGGAGATAGAAAATGCGTGTTTGGCTTGAACAAAGGTGTTCTGAGGTTGAAGATGACTTGGTTCTGGGCTGGGCCTGTTTGACATTTCTTTTTGCACCATATTTTTACTTCTGCACCCCCTGAGCCCATTTTGCTTATTTCTTTGACTTTTTGACTTTTTCTTTTTTTGGATTGACTTATTTATTTTTCTCATGATATTAAAAATATAAAAAATATTTTTCTCACCATTTTGAATTTATTAGGCATTTATTTGGTTTTCTTTAGTTTGTACATAAATAAATAAATACATATACTTTTATTTAAAATACTAAAATAGTGCAAATACATTTTATACATTTTTATTTTGTTTTACTTTCTGAAAATATTTTATAGAAAAAATACTTTTTTTATTAAATATTAAATATTATTAATTTGTATATATAATACATATATATATTACATAATACATATAAA